>CM062810.1:951225312-951557760 GCA_031772625.1 Pinus tabuliformis
GAACATGTTTTAAAAATGGTGGTGAGAACGAATTTTTTGTGCAAAAATTGTGTAAAAACCAGCCTGAAAATGAAAAGTGTTAATGAAACGATGGATTTTTTTTTAGGGTTAATTTTCAACATTTAAAAAAAATGCCAGTAAAACCGAATTTTTATGTGCAAAAATTGTGTAAGAAACACCCTCAAAAAGAAAAGTGTTAATGCTCAAATAACATTTTTTTTTTTTTTGGTAAATTTTCAACATTTTGAAATAAGGTGTAAAAGATTTTGTTATGACTCCGAAAAACATTAAAATTTCAAAAAAATAATGAAAACATAAAATTTAAAATAAAAATAGAAATAAAAACAATGAAAAAAACACAAAAAAAGGTTAAAAAAAATACCAAAACATAAATAAAAATATATATTAAAAACAAAACATAAAATTAAGAAAAAAAAAATCAATCATAAAAATGTAAAAAAAAAAACAAAACAAAATTAACCTATAAAATATAAGAATTAAAAAAATTAAAAAAATTTAAAGAAATAAATAATAAGAAAAACATATTTTCAAAAAAATAACATTTTTTTTAATGTAGTAAACCATAAAAAAATTTGGAAAAAAATAAAATAAACTATAAAATTAAGTAAAAATAGGAAATTAAAAAATATATATATTAAGAAAAACTAATAAAATTAAAAACAAACTAGATTAAAAAAATAGAAAAATAACAAAAAAAAAAAAAATTCTACAAAAATTAAGATTAAAAACTTGTTCAGAAAACCCTAAAAAACAAAAATATGCTGAAATTAAAAATAAAATAAAAACCCGAAAAACAATTAAAATTAAAAAAAATTACATATTTTCAAATTAAACATCATTTTCAAAAACACATTAAAATTTAAAAAATCTAAATATATTTTTGATATTTTTAAAACTAACATTTAAAATATATATATTTTACAAATATATAAAAAACTAAAAAAAATAATTTAATATATATATATATATAACAAAATTTATTTTTTATTAACAAAAAAAAAATTATCGGCCACCACCCCCACGGGCAGCCGAGTGGTGGCTATTCAATTCCAAGAATCGAATAGCCACTTCCCGGCCACCCCCACGGGTGGTTGGGCAGTGGCTATCCAATTCTCGGAATTGGATAGCCACCACTCAACCGCCTGTGGGGGTGGTCGGGTGGTGGTTATCTAATTCTCAGAATCGGATAGCCACCGCTCGGCCGCCAGTGGGGGTGACCGAGCGGTGGCTATCCGATTCTGAGAATCGGATATCCACCTCAAGGGCGGTCAGGGGGTGGTTATCCGATTTCGAGAATCAGATAGCCACCACCTGACCGCCGGTGGAGGTGGTTATCTGATTCTCGGAATCGAATAGCCATCGCTCGACCGCCTGTGGGGGTGGCTATCCGATTCTCGGAATCAAATAGCCATCGCCCGGATGCCCGTGGGGGTGGCTATCCAATTCTCAGAATCAAATAGCCATCGCCCGGTTGCCCATGGGGGTGGCTATCCGATTCTCGAAATTGTATAGCCACCTCCCAGCCACCTGTGGGGGTGGTCGGGCGGTGGCTATCTGATTCTCAGAATCAGATGGCCACCGTTTGGCTGCCCGTGGGGGTGGCCGGGCGGTGGCTATCCGATTCTTGGAATCGGATAGCCACCCCCATGGGCAGTCGAGCGGTGGTTATTCGATTCCGATTACGGGAACTGATACTGTTATGCATTCAATATTTGTAATATATGATTTTCGCATTAATTTTTAATTTAATCATTATTTTTTGGAAAAAAAAAAGAAAAAAGAAAAAAAAAGTGATTATTATTATTTTTTGACATGAAATTAAAAAAAAAACTATTATTTAACCATTTTTAGTTAAATTTTTCGTATAAAAATTGTGATTTTGACATGTCAATTCTAGCAAAAAATGATCAAAACATGTAATTTTTTAGTTATATTTATGTTAAAAATGGTTATTTTTATGTCCATTCTTAAAAAATATTGTTTTTAGAAACAATTATTTCATGTGGATTGAAAAATTAATTAAGGATGTATAAATATGTAGAATATCGAAAATATAAAATATCGACCTTCTAAATTAAAAATGCAGAACAATAAAAACCTCACTACAAAAAAATTAAAATTAAAATAAAAACAAGAAAATATGAAGAAAACAACCACTTCAAAAATTATTAAATTTACAAAATAATTATTTACATTTCATACATTATAAAATTTAAAGTCAAAAAATAGGTCTTTTAAAAAAAGGGTCTGATGCAGAATTACCACTTTTTTAAATCAGCATGAAAATCACTACCATTCTAAAACGCAATGTACATAAAAAAATTAAGGTGCCAAAAACTATGCTTTAAAAAAAACATGTGTGTTTTGCATCACCCCTTTTCAAAATCAGGTCAATTTTTTGCTATCTCTACGAAACGGTTAACAGTATCAATTCTCGTTTCAAAGTTTACATTGTTATAGTTTGTAATTGAGGAGAGAGCATTGTATTCTTGTTGGAGTGATCTTGCTATTTCATGAGGTGAAGAAGGATTGAAGTTGGGAGGATGATGCTGGATCAAACAACTGGGTTGTAATTCTCCCTTTTATTAATAAAGCTCTTCAAGTTTTCTTCCATATGATTGTGAAATTGTGAATGTTATCATTTGTGAATGCTATCATTTGTTCATTATATATCTGATTCTGTAATGTTTATGTTGTAATAGATCACGATGCTTTGACGGTTCTTTGTTGTTGTACATGTGCAGGTACTCTCCAAGCATGTTAAGTATGGGGAGGAGTTGTGGGATCTATCAAAGGGGAGAGAGATCAAGAAGGGATTAAGCAGAAGTTCTGGGTTGGTTCCATTATCTTTCTCTTATCTGTTACACATAGAAGAAATCATTGAATTTCTTTAAACTGTTGTTTCTAGGGTAGCTGCCAAACCTAGAGGGCTAGCATTCTTTAGGAATACTAGTTTTCCCAGAAACAAATTGGCGACTCTGCTGGGTAACGGATAGATGTTTGTTGTTATTGTTTGTTTTATGTTCAATTTGATAAACTATAGACAGAGCCTGAAGTCAGCCAGGTAGCTTTCGAACTGCTCTTGCTTTGCAATTGCATAGTAGATGAATGTTGCTTCAATCAATCTCTGGTTTAGTTTATGAATTAAACATTTGACTTACAAGCACATCTAGATGCCCTTTTGGTAGCTCAGTAACCCCTCAAGACATTTCATCATACTTTACTCATCATTGTTCATTAAAACCCACCTTAACTCATTGAAAACAGCTCCACATTTGAGCCAAAACCCATTTCAGTTGTGCTCCCTAGACCATCGCACTGTCTTCCACTATGACTCAATACGCATAGCACCTCTCGAGTGTAGTAAGTGCGATGCATCTCATATTCTGTGAAGCCTAGGTGCGATGATTGACTGAACTCTTTTTCCATCTAGAAATTGAGGGTTTTGACCTTGTTTTCAGTTTTGTTTGGTTGTTTTGCTATATATGAACAATGCCTCTTTACTGAAGCTTACTTGTATCACTTAGATCAGCCTCAATTACATTAGGATTAGTGAATGTTTTTGTGTATTTGTTCCTCATTTACAATCCTTTGTCAAAAAGTTGTTTAAATCGATTTGTCACTTTGGTACAAAAAGTGTCGTAATTGTCGTTTTGTGTCGAAAAGAGAAGTGTCATAAATTCTTCCTTCCCTTGATAATCGATTGAACTTTTCTTGATGCATTTGATTTTATTTGATTATATTCGAAGTGTTGAAAACATTTTTATTCAAAATTGAAAGTGTCGTTTAAAGTCTTCCTTTCTCTTTTGAAGAAGAAATTGTCGAAAATGTCATTTTCAGTAAAATATTTTAGATCTTTGCTGCATTTAGTTTTCCTTTTGGCATTTTTCACATTAAGGAGAACGAAAACAAATACATGCATTTGCATTTAGCATTTTTTGGTTTGTGTGCAAAAATATTATTTAGGGAAAAGCATTATTGTGTGCTCTTTTCTCTTTGCTTAAAAGCATTGTTATCTTCTTTTCCTAGTAGCTAGGATTTTCATTGCCCAAATAAACAAAGATTGTTTATCACTGTAGATTGAATCTTAGGAATTTCAGATCATCATCACGCAGTGAACCATTGAAAGGAAAACTCTAAACAAGATCAACTTTAAAATGAATTTCAATGAACTTAACAATGCTTTGGAACTTAACGCAACATATCTAGAGATCTAGGCTAGTGACGTGTTCCGGCGTCATTAAAACTAGTGGCTATCATTTTTATTGAAGGTTGGCTGATTCCTCCTCCTTGATACGACAATTGCTAGCACGGACTTGTGCTCCCCGTACTATCACGTATATATTGGGATACCACAATAGGCTTAAATCCTTTATCCATAGGAAACTGAGTCTGTTGCCTTATTGATCGCAATGCACTGAACACAGCATTCGGGAAGATTGACTGCCATACATAAGTCCTTGGTAATTTCTTTCTAATTTATCACCAAGGTGTATATCACAGTTTTTTGATTGGTTTGGTAATCCCTCTGTCTAGATATTCCAGAGTAGTCGTGCTTTCATTCCTTTTCGACTCTTTAATAGAAAAGGTCCATCTAAGCACTTGTCCTTTCAGGCTCATTAAAAATCGAAGGAGACTAGAGTCATCTTTAGCTTTTTCTCGACTCTTAAAACTAAAAAAGCAAAGTTGTGTCCAAGCATCATTAAAATTAATTGAATTCAGAATAACATCCCTATTTCTTAGTTGATCTTAAGTTGAGATATATGGAGACAAATCTGGAGTCCACTGATCAAGGAATCCCTTTTGATGGGAATCCTAGTCCTTTTCCTTCTTTCGGAAATATTGGTGCTCCTTATATGGCTACATTGTCCCTTCCAGGAATTACCATTGGCCTACCAGTATGGCTGTTTTCAACCTCTTTGGTTCAAAATGTCATGATTTCTCCACAATCGAGTACACCTCCAGTTGATCCTGAAGTTAACCCTTTGCCTTCTTCCTCGTTTGTTTCTTCCTCCCCTTCTTCCTCTTCGCTTGGTGAAAGTATTGATACTAGTAACCAGGTGGCTAAGAAGAAGAAGAAAGGGCAGGAGAAGAAGAAGAAGCCAATTCAGCAAGGGGGCAACAAAGCAACCATTGCTCTAGATGCAACATCTGATGAAAATCCGTCCATTAAGCTTCCCAAACCCAAATATCCATGCATAATTTGTGCGGGAGACCATTTTCATTGAAATTGTCCTTACTTTCCTCGGATCTTGAAAGAATGGTCTTCCCGTTCACACCATCCCATGTCATCAACCTCTGGGGATCATGTTGGTAACACACCATCAACTAGTGATAGTAAAGTTCATGGACAGAAGGGAAGGGTCAGGATTCCATGTAGGTTATGTGAAGGTAATCATTCCCTTCACCTTTGTCCCTTTTTGGATGAAGCCAAAAAAGTGTTGGATAACTGTCCAGCTTCACCGTGACAAATTCCATCTAGTTATAGGAAACTCCCCTTGAATCCTTCACTAGTTGATGAACTGACAGACTTAAATCAACCATCAGTCGAAACCACTCTCTCTGAAAGTGAATCCTATGAGTCTATACCCAACCAAAATCAACAGGTCGAGGTAGCAGTTGACCCGATTTCACCTTTAGCTAATCGTACCTTTCCCGAAGAGAGTGAAAATGATACCATTCAAGTTCTTTTTGTTACTTCAGATTCTAACGACCTTGGAGGCAATCTGCCTGTTCCATCAAGGCAGGAGGAAAACCCTCCAGTTCTCGTAACTCAAGAGGTTAATTCTCCTATTTCTTCAGAACCCCCTCCAAGTAGTCTAGTCACTTCCTTTGATTGGAATCGACTGGCAAGATCCTGCCTTCCTTCTTATGTGCCTTTCCAGATCATAGTACAAGTTTGTAAAATGATTATGTTTGGCACTATTATAGATGAAGCCGCATCAGTGAGTATCCTTTCCTCAACTGCTTGGAAAGCGCTTGGTTCACCACCACTTATTCCTGTTACACAGAATCTGTTAGGCTTTAACAAAGGAACCAGTCAGTCGTTAGGGATCCTTCTTATGTTACCTATTACTTTGGGAAGAAAGACCGTTTATCTGAACGTGATGGTAGTCCCAAGACCTTTAGATTACAATTTACTTCTTGGGCGTGACTATGTTTATAACATGGAAGTTATTGTTTCAACACTCTTCCAAGTGATGTGTTTCCCACATGAAGGCAAGATTGTCATCATTGACCAGCTTTCATTTCCCGGTCCAAATATAGCTCCAAGTCAACCATCATCCCTAAATGGTCCACTTATGCCAATGGTATCATCCCCACCATGGGTTAATTACGTGGCAACATGTTCCATACCTACATCGACTGACGATCAATTCAGTGATGTTGTACATTATGTACTGGGGGCATTGGAACCAGATCTTACCTTCACGACCACTTATGAGTTGTGACCGAAGGGTCTTAGAGGATAGTTCGTTATCTTGGGTCAACCTCGTTAAAAAATGAAACCAAGGGTCTCCAAGCATAGTTCCTTGTCTTGTGTCAAGCTCTTTTAAAAATGAAAGAAGGTCCCAAGTTCAAAGTCGAGTCTTTCACTAGATCTCGTAAAAGAACCTTCATTCCACCCACCTGATAGCCTACTTAGGTGAATGTAATGAAGCTTGGGGGGCATGCACCTTGTGGTAAAGATAAGTTTCCCTATAGGTTATGTGATTGGTCTTTCACACCATTCACCTTTGTCTATCTGAACGAAGCCAAAGAGGCGTTGGATAACCGTCCTGCTTCACCACAGTGATTTCCATCTGGTTACAAGAGACTCTCCTTTTCATCATGTTGGGGGCATGTAAACCAATTCAAGCATATTTTTTCCATTTTAAGCTTGTGTAAAAAAGAAACTGAAACCAAGCATAGTTTGTTCGTTTCAAGCTTGTGTAAACATGAAACTGAATCCAAGCATAGTTCCCCATGGTTCAAGCTTGTCTAAAAATGAACCCATTTTCAATTTTTAACCCTTGTGATTTCCATTCTATCAGCCTTTTGAGCCTTGATTGTTTTCATCTCATCACCACCATCTCTTTGGCCGATCATACGCTTTCACTTGGTTTTTTTACCCTTTTTGAAGAACATTTGCAATGAGTGGTCTTATTAGCCAGCCTCTTCACATAAATCAACATGTTTTAAGAAGTTACAACATCACCAGAACTAGTTGCTACCCTAGAGACCACTCGTTCCTCAAAATAGAGTCTTATTTAAACCCTTTTTAGACTCATCAAACATGAAAAGATTGTCGAACGCTTGTCTTTTCCAGCTCGTTAAAGTATTGGAAATGTCATCCCTCCTGTATTATTTTATCCTTTTTCAGACTTGAGGGATTACTTTACGAAAAAGAACTTATGGAGTTTTCTTTTCGTCCCTTTTCAAACTCTCTAAACATGAAAATAACTGAATTATCCTTGTCGCTAAACTCGTTAAAAAAATAGCAACAAACTTGTCCATCTAGACAAGACCGAGTTTCACTGTCATTAGACTCGTTAAAATCTTAAATAACGACAATTATAGAACAAGCATATGTTATCCTCCTCAAGCTTGACAAAAATAAAGAGGTACTAGTCAGCAATGACTGGGGAAAAAAAGGGGAAAAAATTTGAAGAATTTATGATAGCAATTCGCTCTTGAACATGACACTTTCACTTCATCACCATTATTGAGCTGGGTTGGGTTATTCTGTTCATCGGTCAATCACACCATTGGTCTTTCATACCATCCATCTTTTGGGGTTAATGCTACCAATTCATCTCAGTGTCGCCGACATGTTCAAGAGAAGTCATTCAGTTGAGAAATCACCATCCAATTAATGTCTCATCCACTGCAATACCTCCAACCTTCATTTTTTCATGACCGCCATTCCTGAACCTTGTGTCGTCAGTTCATTTTTCACCTCTAGAAATCATTTGCTTCATTTCATGTCGTAGATGTGGGATACATCAAGGCCCTCCTATGACGAGTCGCTTCTTGTCGACATCAGCTCATTATCCAAGAAGTTGACTTAGAAACAACCCTTTCAGTGCTTTGAAGCTTGCATACATCAATGGCAAGTTTCTCACTTTCGGCGACAAGTTGACATCAATGGCCTTTGACTGAAAGATTTTGCATGGTGTTCGACATCAGATCATGTATTCACACCATGTGAATTGTACTGTAGTACCTTGAGGATCATTATCATTATCAATGATTCCTCTTGCGTCTGTTAACAACTCACATCATTGGCTGGTAATCAGGCGATGTCTTTCCATGTTCAACTTCAGAACATCTCTTCACATGGATTGACTTGTACATCGAGCGAAGATTGAATGAGTTTGAAGACCCTAGATCTAGTTTCATCCATTCGGGCTGCGATATATTCAGGGATATAAAAACATCAAATGTACAAAGGCTCTGCACAGATGGTCATCCAAATCATGGATGATGACTCTATATCTGAAGAATCACCAATCTGTATCTGTAGACGACTATCTGATCTATGTACATGAAATGAAATTTATAAAGCTGAGCATGGGAATGCCTCTCTTAGCTAAATCAAGAAAATCATATTATGATAATGTATTGTATTGTAACTAATGCAAGTCACCTTCCAGTTCGAAACTTCGATCCTCATGATAAAGCATTTCACCCAACATGAATATTTACGACTTCATGCTTTAGGGGGAAACTGTTATAGACATATTTGGGCACATCAACCCCAAACTTATATGTCAATGTATTAGGGCTCATCAGCCCCTAAAAGATTTGTTTCATACCCTAGAGGAACATAGTCATCTGAATACATCATTCCCCAAAAGTTCCATCTGAGAAACCATCTAGAAATTGCCTAAATTAAACCATACTGATTGCTCCACTGGAAAAGTGCGATGCATATTGAGTGGTACACTGCCAGGGTGCGATGAATACTATTTAGGCCTTCTATAGGGTGTGATGTGTGAGGATGGACAAATGTCCAAGATAGTTTTCTAAGTGGATGCTAATGGAATCTTCTAGAAACTTCTCCTGTGCCACTTGCCTCTCTAAATTCGCCCAAGGATGAATAAGGGATCTAAACCCATCTGTTATCCCTTCTCTTATGGAATCAATTGTAACAAGTGAAATGACACTAATCAAACCCCATGGATGACTCATACCCTTGCACACATCTATAAATGGATCCCTCATCCAAGAGATTTAGAGGCTGAAATGTTATGAATTGCAAGTAAGTGCTGATAGTTTGTAATTGAGGAGAGAGAATTGTATTCTTGTTGGAGTGATCTTGCTATTTCATGAGGTGAAGACGGATTGAAGCTGGGAGGATGATGCTAGATCAGACAACTGGGTTGTTATTCTCCCTTCTATTAATAAAGCTCTTCAAGTTTTCTTCCATTTGATTGTGCAATTGTGAATGTTATCATTTGTGACTGCTAACATTTGTTCATTATATATATCTAATTCTGTTATGTTTATGTTGTAATAGATCACGATGCTTTGACAGTTCTTTGTTGCTGTACATGTGCAGGTACTCTCCAAGTGTGTTAAGTATGGGGAGGAGTTGTGGGATCTGTCAAAGGGGAGAGAGATCAAGCAAGGGATTAAACGGAAGTTCCAGGTTGGTTCCATTATCTTTCTCTTATCTATTACACATAGAAGAAATCATTGAATTTCTTTAAACTGTTGTTTCTAGGGTAGCTGTCAAAACTAGAGGGCTAACATTCTTTAGGAATACTAGTTTTCCCATAAATAGTTGGATAATAGAAATAGCACAAAACAATGCTTCCACATCCTCATACTTTCTCGTGAGTGCATTTGCAACAACATTTTTCTTCCCTTTTTTGTAGATGATTTCAAAGTCATAACCCAACATATATGTGACCCATTTTTTCTATTCTTCTAAAGATAATCTTTGTTCTAAAAAGTATTTAAGACTATCATGATCCATTTAAACCTTGAAGTGTCTTCCCATTAGGTAAGGTCGCCATTTCTTAAGTGCATGTAGTATTGCCAACATTTCCTTCTCATAAATAGCTTGCTTGAGATGTAGCCGTAAAAATACCCAATCTCCTACATCAAAACTTCTTTCACTGCGATGTTGATCTGCCTGTTGTTTCATTTGATTTTGTACCAAAGTGGCATTATCCTTTAAAAGTTGGAGAACTTCTTGTTGATGCTCGATGTGATCTTTCACTGCTTAAATCTTTTTCTTCTTGATATGTCCTTCTATCTTGAGAGTTTGAGAAGTGGTAATTTCTTCCAATGCATTACAAGATATGGTCGGATTCATTTCTTGATGCTCGATGTGATCTTTCATTTCTTGAACATTTTTCTTCTTGATATGTCCTTCTATCTTGATAGTTTGAGGACTGGTAATTCCAGCCAATGCATTACAAGATATGGTTGGATTCATTTCTTCTTTCTCGATGTGATCTTTCACTTCTTGAACCTTTTTCTTCTTGATATGTCCTTCTATCTTGAGAGTTGGAGGAGTGGTAATTCTTGTCAATGCTTTACAAGATATGGTCAGATTCATTTCTTCTTTCTCTAGGGTTGGTTCCTAGGGTATATCCTCTTCTTTTGATGTTTCTTGATCCTTTTCTTCCTCCTCTTCATAATCTATGTAAAATGATTTCTTCTCAGCACACTTATGACCTTTTTGGAGCAGCAAAACCCTAGAATCCAAAGCTCTGATACCAAATGTTATGAAACCATCTCATAAAAAGATAGAAAATAAATATCAATGCCTTAGAAATCAGCCTCTCCGAGGGGGAAACCTCCTTTACATTACACAAATGAACAATTCTTGGATGATACAAATGACAAGACAACCTTTCTATATATGGGAGTCTAAGGGATCATAATATAGTCAAAGCTGACATAACAATAATAATTTAAGGCAACAATAATAAGAATAGTGGGCTTCTATGGTGCACAATAATAACAATATGGGGACTACATGGGCAGAAAAATATAACAAGGGGGTTGTACTAAGAACAATAAGGGGTTACACTAGTAGTATAGGGACCTAACAGTGACAGAGCATCTGAACGCATTTAATATTGTGGTAAGCCAGTTATTATTTGTTGATATTAAAATTTTAGATGAAAATAATTGCATCAGTCTGTTGTGTTCTCTACCAGATTCGTGGGATAGTCAAGTTGTTGCAATAGGTAGCAATCCAACTTCCTTGTAGTTTGATGAAATAGTCTCATCCTTTGTTGACGGAGGAGATGAGATGGAAAAATATGGTGATCCAGAAAGGTGAGCCTTGTATGTACAAGGATAGTCACAGAATAGAAAAAAAAATAAGTCATCAAGTGGGAGATATAAATCTAGAGGGACATCTAAATATCCAGGAAAACCTGTAAAGTTGTGCTGGAAATGCGGAAAGGAAGGGCACTACAAAAGAGGCTGTAAATCTAAATCTCCTGAGAAATGAAATGGATCTGATGATGCTCCTTCTACAGAGGTGAAAACCACCTCAGGTGAAGGTGGGGATGTGTACTTGGCTTCTTCTTCAAGTACACATGTAGATCATGAGGCATGATTGATTGACTCAGGTGCATCCTTTCACTTCACTCCCCTTAGAGACTGGTCCTGCGAATATGAGAAATATGATTGTGTTGATGTCTTCTTAGGGGATGACAGGAAGGGTAGAATCATTAGTCATGAAAAAATCAAGTTGAAGTTGCAAGGTGGAAGGATTACAAAACTTCTAGGTGTTCTGCATATTCCTACATTAGCCAGAAATCATATTTTTGTAAGCAAGTTGAATGATGCAAGTGTAAAACAATGTTTGAGAAAGATACTTGCAAGATGGTTCGGGGAGCACTGGTATTGATGTGGGGAGTTTGGATTGGAACTCTATATAAGCTGCAAGATAGAACTGTTAATGATGGGTGCAATGGTTCTGTGGTTCCTAAAAGTGGACCATAAAATCTAGTGGTATCTAGAGAAAATACCATGCTATGGCATCAAAGGCTTGGACATATTGGAGAGAAGGGCCTTTGAATAATTCAGGATAAAAGGTATGGTAGAAGGTATGTATAATAGCTCTCTAGATTTTGATTTCTGTGACAATTTTATATATGGGAAGCAAAATTGGGTGAGTTTCCCCTCTGGTGGTAAGAGGGTGAAACAGATATTAGAGCTTGTGCACAATGACGTGTTTGGACCTGTGTCGGTTCCATCACTGGGTAAGTCTATGTACTATGTATCATAAGGCTCTAGTGGAAATCAGATAGAGAAGAAGATAAAGGTGCTGAGGACAGATAATGGTGGAGAGTTTTGGAAGAAGGAATTTGAAGAGTTCTGTGAGAAGTGTGGTATAGCACGGGAGAAGACTACTCCATACACACCTGAGAAAAATGGATTTGTAGAAAGAATGAACAAGACGTTGATGGAAAGGGAAAGAAGCTCAGTGATGCTAGGTTAGGACAGGAATTCTAGGCAGAGGAAATGGAGATTGCATGTTACCTGGTCAACAGATCACCTTCATCAACGTTGGAGGATAAGACTCCACAAGAGGTATGGGCTGGTAATAAATCTTCTCTTTCACATCTAAGGGTATTTGGATGTGATGCATATGTACATGTTCCAAAGGAGAAAAGAACGAAGTTGGATAGTAAATCTGAAAAGTGCATCTTTATAGGGTATAAAGATGGTTTAAAAGGTTATAAAATTTTGAACCCAGTAACAAGGAAGGTTGTGTATAGCCGAGATGTGGTGTTTAGAGAGGTGAAATATGTTATTAAACATGAATTCCTACCAATTGAACCCAAGAAGATAGAGTTTGAGCTAAAGGAGGAAGAATCAAACTCTACAACAGAAGAGGAATCAAAAGATGAAGAGCCACAAACTCTGGTTGTGAGAAGATCAGTTCGAAAAAGAAGGCGATCAGAAAGGTATAGTCCATATGCTTTCTATTCAAATTTTTCTTTATATATTACTGATGATGATCCCAGAACTACGAAGGAAGCAGTAGATTCAAAGGATGGAAAACTCTAGAAAGATACCATGTTTGATGAAATGACGTATTTTCACAAAAATGAGGCTTGGGATATAGTGGATTTGCCGGCTGGAAGGAATCCCATTGGCAGCAAATAGTTGTTCAAGAAGAAGATGAATTCATAAGGAAATGTGGAGAAATACAAAGCTCAGTTGGTAGAAAAAGGTTATTCCCAGGTGTCAGGAATTGATTTTGGTGATATTTTTTCTCCTGTTGCCAAGGTTGCTTCTATTAGATTACTTTTATCTGTTGCTAATGCTTTTGATTTTGAGGTAGAACAAATGGATGTGAAGACAACATTTCTTCACAGGGATCTGGAAGAAGAGGTCTACATGAAGCAACCTGAAGGCTTTGTCATGAAGGGTAAGAAAGAACTCGTACGCAAGTTAAAAATATCTCCGTATGGGTTAAAACAATCATCAAGGATGTGGTATCAAAAATTTGATACATTTATACTGGGACTTGGCTTCACCGGAAGCAAAGAAGATCACTATGTGTATTTTAAATTAGTTGGTCACTGTGTTATTTATCTGGTATTGTATATGGATGATATGTTGTTGGATGGAAATGATAAAGAAATTATCCAGGGTTTGAAGACCCAATTGTCCTCCAAATTCAACATGAAAGATCTTGGTGCTGCAAACTATATTTTGGGCATTGAAATTAGGTGAGATTAGGCAAAGAGGAAGCTCTAGTTAAACCAAAGGAAGTATGTCGAGACAATAATGTAGAGGTTTAATATGCATGATAGTAAACCGATGAAGGTTCCTATTCTAGTAGGTGTAAATTTATCTGTTGAATAGTGTCCCAAGACACAAGATGAGGAAGAGGACATGTCCTGTGTTCCATATTCAAGTGTAGTTGGTAGTATAACGTATGAAATGGTCTATACTTGACCAAACATTGCACATGCAGTGGGAGTATTGAGCAGGTTTATGTCAAAACTAGGGAAGGAGCATAACAGGTTTTCAGGTATTTGCGTGGCACTAGTGATTATGGTTTGTGCTACCAAGGAATACCAGGATTGGACAGAGTTTTGGACATCCATGGATTTTTTGATGTAGATTGGGTAGGAGATCTAGATCAGATAAGATCTACAAGTAGGTATGTGTTTAACCTATTTGGAGGTGCAGTCAGTTGGATGAGTAAGAGATAATCTATAGTGGCATTGTCAACTACAGAGGCAGAATACATGGTAGCCACTCATGCAAGAAAGGAAGCAGTTTCGTTGTAGAGATTATGTTCAAGTATGGGGTTAGTAAAACGAGCTATAAGGATAGACTGTGACAGCCAAAGTGTAATTTTATTAGCAAAGAACCCTGCTTATCATTCAAAGGAAAAGCACATTGATGTTCAATATAACTTTGTGAGGGATATGGTAGAAGAAAAAAAGGTGTTGTTGGTAAAGGTGGACACTTTGAAGTATACTGCAGATGCATTGACAAAGTATATGAGCACTGAGAAGTTCTCTTGGCATAGAGAAAAAATGGGTGTTGCAGGGTTGGATTAATGACTAAGCTCTCCTATGGTCCCTTGTGGAAAGAAAACAACAAGTGGGAGAATGTTGGGTTGTGTTATATTCTTTCCACGACTAGCCCCAATAGTTAAGAGTTTTGGACACTATATTAGGTATGCGGACCTACCTATGGTTTTGCGCATGGATTTCACACATGGTTTTGGGCACGATGGTTTTCAATCCATGGTATTTTGTATATCCGGTCAAGGAAAATATGATTATGTTCTAATCCAGGGTTAATGGATTAGGGTTTATGGATGCTTCGAAATGTATATATATGTATTATAACATTGAAAGGAACATAATGAAAAATCAATCTGGTAGTCCTAGTTTTGGGATCTAGGGGAAAATCTATGTGTATATTTGTTTTATGTGTTATGCTCTTGCCATTGTTTATTTTATATTTTTAGAATTCGTATGCAGGTAATTTCTATACGGGATTAAAAGCTACAAGGAGAATCATGTTGGTGGGGATCAATCTCATATGGGGAGTATGATATATAAATTGGAGAGCACAAATTTTGAATCTCAGATCATAAGCATGAATTTTCAATCCAATATCCACATCATTAATGCTTCAAGTCAACACCAAGTGTAGAAATTATGGTGTATATGTGAAACTGCTTGTGAAATTTTAATTAAAATCACAAGACACAAACCTACCTTATTTCTCTATGGAATTCAATTCACAATTTAAAACATCAATCACAAACATGCAATGAGAAATAACACACATGTACATAGTATTTTTCCGAGGGGAAATCAATTTGTTAAAAACCCCTTAGTCTGCTTGCATTAATCTGATGAATAGAGATGTATTACAGTTTCTGTATCAATATAAGCTCAACCTGCAAGTGAATAACTTATCACTTTGCTCACTGAGAAGATCTGACCTAGACTTAGTTAATTTTTGCCTCTTCTTGAGCCCCTATTTCCTTGCACAATTCCTGAGGAAATTAGGGCCCTATTTTTTAGGAATTTCCTCAAAAATGATTACGTAATTACCAAGGTTGATCATCTGACTGCATGCAACATATTTACACTCAATACTAGTCTACAACTGATGTTACACTGCCTTGGAATCTCCACCATAGTTGAGGAACTTAAATTCTCTACACACACTAGCTATTTTGGGTTGATTGATCAGTTAACTGGATGATCACTGAGTTAAACTAATGTCTCATTGCACAACTAACCTTCCACTAGTTCCTTCAATAGTTAGAACTAAGTTAACTGAAAACAACTTGAAATAACTGACCTTTATTGCTACAAATTAGAAATTAGACGTGCTTAACTGAACCCCAACTCCTATAAATCGAATTTATTGAGCTAAGTGAGTGACAAGAGCCATTTCACACAAGTTAATTGAATCAAAGTTGTCTCCTGATGTGGAAATTCGATTTTTCTCAATTTGACCAAGGAAAAATCAAATTGAGACTTTATTGCTACATTTTTCAACACTCCGTCTTAGCAAGAAATGGATTATCAACCACCCCTATCCTGCACCTGTGGAACTCAAACTTCCCTCTTGACAAGGCCTTAGTCAAAATGTCAGCATCTTGTTCCTCCGTTAGAATGTATGGTAGAAACATTATCAGCCTCTGCACACAATCCCATAAATGGTGATACCATATAACTATATTCTTGGATCAATCGTGAAATACAAGATTCTCAAAGAGCTTAATGAAACTATGATTATCACAATAGATTACAGTTGGATCCATCATCTTACCAAATAGTCCCACAAGTAACTTTTTCATCCATATTGCCTAACATGTTTCTTAAATTGCAGCCATGCATTCTGCTTCTACTAAGTTGAGTGCCATAGATCTTTGCTTCCAGCTATACCAGGAAACATCTATGAACCCCACAGTGAAAATTCCACCTGATGTACTCTTTCAACCTGATGGACTCCTCACCCAATTTGAATCTATGAAGCCACAAAAATTCACTCCCTTTGACTGTCTATACCATAGTCCAAATTGGGTAGTGCCTCTGAGGTACCATAAAACATGCTTAGCTTCCTTCCAAAATAATTTAGCCAGCCTAACCATAGCTTGTCTCAATTGGTTAACTGCATAGTACATAACTGGTCATGTGTTCACAAGATACATTAGTGAACCCACTAGCTATCGACAAATTGTAGAATCCACTTCTTCACTTGAAGTAGCATCCTCCTTCCTCCAGTTTGTTGCTAGAGGTGTCTACATGGGTTTACAACTCTACATGAAAAATCTTTGTAGTATCTCATTTGCATACTTTCCTTGAGACAAAAATATTTCCCCATTGTCCATGCATACTTCCAAACCAAGGAAGTAGTGCATGAGACTCATGACCTTCATTTCAAAATCCCTTGCAAAGTCCTCCTTGAAAGATCTAATCAACTTCTCATCACTAGTTAAAATCAAATCATCAATATATAAGACAATAGTAATAAATTTACCTTCTACTAAGATGTGATACAAGTTTTAATCCGCTTCACTTTTGGTGAAGCCTAAATAAGTGACATAGTTTTCAATCCTAGTGTACTAAGCACAGAGTGCTTGTTTGAGACTGTACAACACTCACTTGAGTTTGCACACATGACAATATCGATCAAATGTCTCAAAACCTTATGGTTTCTTGATAACACACCTCCTCCTTGGTGAGTGCCAGTATTGCAGCAAGAATGTTGCAACTCCTGGGCTACCAACTTTACTTTTATCAACTCGGTAGTTCGTAACAAAATTGGAAGCATCAGTGCTATATGAACAAGTACTAGTTCTCACTGTAGGTTGTCACTTGGTCAGCCGACATGAGATCACTAGGAGCTCAAGCCAATTTCTATAGATTTTAGAAGAAGCTCTATGTGTGATGAAAGGAAAGAAAGATTACCCTACAGATGCTATTCTGATTGCAGAAAGGAGAAAGACTGAAATGTAAAGCAAAACATAGTAAACCCTAATTAACAAGATAATTCTACTTTTGCCAAAAACACTATGAAAACCATGAAAGAAATGCCATTACCTACTCAATGAAGTAAACAGCATCTAACCATGCTATTTCTGGAAGTAAATAAGAAAAAAAACATACTTTTGGATTTTTATGTGAATTTAACATGCATCTAATTTATTGTGTGTGAGTGTGGCAGTTAACAGGTGGCGTTAGAGGGTGGTTTTGGAGCTTGGGAGGATGTAGGATGGTGTGTATGGGTCCTAGGAGGTCTTAGGTGGCCTTCTGGAGGCTTTCCCCACACTCAGCCTTCAAAAGAAAGCCTACAGGAAAAACTACAAGAGGGCATAGGAAAACTACAAGAGGAAAACAGGGAAACTATAGGAGGCCTACAGGAGGAGGTCAAGAGAAATTTTCGCTGTTGTGAGGGTGTGAGAGTGGGTGGACAAGGTGGATGAAGGTTTGAATGAGGTGTTAGGGCACCTAAGGTCTACCATGAATCACCAGGAGAGAGAAAGATGATTGGGTTTGCTCAAGGAGAGAGGAAGAAGTTCTATGAAAAATGAAGGAAACTAGGACATAATTGAGGTGAGGTTTGGGAGACCTATAGGGAATGGATCAGATGGAGGGTGTAATTGCTGGTAAGCTAGACTATTGCTGGAAGAGATTTGCTGCATAGAAACTGACAGTCAACCAAGAAAATCAAGCAACCAATGAAATGAGTGCATCCTAGGAAAAACATAGTTTTGCATTAAAATGTCCTAAACTATGATGTATAGAAGGAAATGATGGGAAATGTTGTAAGAAAGGAAAGCATGCAAAATGACTATTGCAAATAAGGAAGTGAACATGATAAAGAAAATCTAAAGCAAAGCAAAACTGGACTGTCAACCTACTAGAGAGCTACAAACACTAGAAGTCCTAGGAATGAGGAAAATCTATGTTTTTGGGGCAGCAAGAGAGTCTTTGCCTCAAATCATGGTCCCATAGGGAGGAAGTGAGGCCAATGAACTATTTCTAGCCTTTTGAATCTTCTTTGATCACTGCTTAACCTACTATAGAAAGCACAAATGGAAGCAAGCTACTAAATCATCAAAAGCAACCTATTATTAACCATAAGAGAAATACATCTAATAGCAAACTAATCTACAAACTGAAGTAAAGCATACAAATACAAATAAAGAGAAGCTTGGATACTTGAATTGGGCCCTAACCCAAGAGCTTCAGCCCTCGAGGTAACTCAATGCTATCTCAAAAAGGATTCCATCTTCATTATCAAAAAATAGTGAGATTACATAAAATTGTCATAAAATAGTAAGCTTGAAATTTGAGCAAAGTTTACACAAGTAAAAAAAAGTTGACCCTGGTGAGGCCCTAGGCCTCTCTACTTATACATCTAAAGCTACCTATAGCTTCCTTAAAATCAAGGAGGCTTGGCTCCCAAAACTTGAGATAACTATCAATCATCTTCCACTTGCTTAGCTGCCTTCTAATGCATGATTCAGCTGCTTGTACTCCGAGCTAAATGAAGGGGAATTCGAAGTGAGGAGTAATAAATGAGGGGGATTCCCTCCTATAATTCATCTCCTCTATATAACTCAAGTTATTGCTGCAGTTTAACCACTAGATCCTTGACTTTGTCCTCGAAATCCATCAATAATCTGAATTAAATAAATGTTAGACCACATGGCATAATAACTAACTCAACTCACCCTATAAGCATAAACATAATCAGAAAATCATACAATAAGCTAAGAGAATGGTTGATTTAACTAGGTTAGGAGGTAAAATGAGCCCATATAATTACCCATTTATGAGGCTTATCATCACCCCCCTACTGAAGCTGTTGCTCATCCTCTAAGCAACCTAGTTAATCTCTTGGTCTTTCATGGCCTTGGTGGCCTCCCTAGCATTCTAGGATTTTGATGTGGTTTGCTCATATTCTCCATAAAATCCTGCCTTTCTATCTATGTCCTTCCACTGTTCCTTCTCTTCTTCTTCTCTTCTGCCTTCCAGCATGCCTAATATGAGTGAAGGATTTAGTTTAAGGCAAATCCAGTTGACCTTCAGCCTTTGCATGGAGCACTTGTACATCGGAACTCTTTTCAATGCCTCCTTCAGCCTCATGGGGGAATGGTATTCTCTGATCTAAAAGTTGTGGGGTAGGGTGTTCCATCTTCTCATGCATGCATGCTCACATTCATCCCCAAGTAGCCTAAGCATATCTTCAAAGTGTGAAATGGCTTGTTCCTAATTGGCTAGATATTTAGGGGCAATTTGAGGGTCATTAGCAAGTAGGTTGTGTGTGTTGATGAGTGTTGTAGGATCTGATGGCTTAGCTCTTATCATCAATGATTCATTCTGCTATTTTATTAACAATATTTTCATTGTCTGGATATCTTCGGCAAAATCACATAATCAATCTTTTGTCGACGCGTTTCGAACCAACCAGTGTGGTTCATCTTAATAGGGATGATGGCTGGAAGATTAGCAGTTGCTGGGTCCCAGCCTTGTCTTCCTAGCCTCCTCTTTCCCCTTTGGTTAGGTCTTAGGGTTTCTATCTTCCCTCTCCTCAATTTCTGTTCTTGGCGGGTGTGTCTTGGAATGCAGGAGGTAGTAATTTGGTTTTAGTAGTTTCGGGCCAATTATGGCTTTTATCCTATCCGAGGGGGTAATTCAAAATTTGATCAGATACCTTGCTTTGTTTTTTAACTAGTTATTTCCTTTAACTGAATTCATATGTATTTAATTAAAATAAACCTTTTTTAAACCTTGTAAGTAAATAATTTTAGTAATAAATATTGATTGTTTAATGGATATAAATTACTAGGTTAGATTAACATGTGCTTTAATTATGGTATTTACTTAACTAGAATACTATTTATAAGATAAAAATTATTAAGTAAATATAGAATATTTAATAAACATAATTAGTGTATGAACTTATCATAATTAATAAAAATGTTTTAAATTTAGAGGAGATCTAGTTCACCTTTGGACCCTGAATTTTAATAAGTATTACACAGTTACCTATTGTAACTATTTTATAAGAATATTTGTAATTTAATACTATTTATTATATCTAAATAATAATAAATTTAGGTTATTTGAAAAAAATTTAATTTATTAATGACCTTTATATTTAATTTACCTTATTTATATTTAATTTACCTTATTTATTAATGACCAATAATTCTTGTTTACCTTTGGACCCCTTGGGTTTAAACAGTTATTATTAAATTAATACACACTTACCGATTGTAACTTAATTCTAGGAATAATAGTAATTTAATACGATTTAATTTAAATAATTTGGGGTTAATATTAAATATAGGTTATTTAATAAATATGATGATATAATGACCATTATATTTATTACTCAATTAACTAATAATAATTAATGCTTCTATTAATAAAAATCAAGGGTTTGACTTTGATCCTCAGGTCAAAATTAGCCGTTGCAATATAGCCGTTGGAGTCTCTGCACACTCTATTTAATCAAGCTTAGCCTGATCAGTTCTTCAACTTGTCCTGACGATGAACCACACTGGTTGGTTCGAAACGCGTCGACAAAAGATTGATTATGTGATTTTGCCGAAGATATCCAGACAATGTTATGGATCACAGAAGTCTAAATTCCTTAATAATATTTTCATTTCTGCTACCCTCAATTCTTCATGGTTCATCCATGACGCCATGGCCATTAATTTCAAATCCCTTAGCTTGGCATTGGGGTCCCACACATTCAGGTCTGTGAAGGCCATGTTGTGTAGATAGAACTCTACCATCTTTGCTTTGCCCTCGGAGGTGCTTTTCTCACACAAATCCATGAACTGCCTGTAGTCTTGGAAAATCATTATGCCTCTTTGTGCCAAAGTTTTTATTTGGAATTGAAGCCATTGATTCTTTAGATAGAGGCCATAATATTTGGCTGGTGTTCTACATTATAATGATTCTATGGATAAGCTAGCCATGTATGCCAAATGAGTCTCTTTCTCCTGTAGCTGCCTCCTTAGTAATTCATTCTGATTCTCAAGGTGGCTTTTTGTAATGGCTTTTCTGTCTCTGAGAGCACTCAATTCCCTTCCCATTTCCCTAAGTTTGTCTTCCATGTGGCCAATAACCTCAAATCCTTTGGACTTGGCTATTTACATCCACCTGTGCGTTCTCAATCTCTCTTTTTCCAATTCGAGTTTCCTGTGCTTTCTCTTTCACCTCTGGCTGTCCTCCTATCTTTTCCTCAAGTTTTTGTGTCTCCTGTAGTTTGGACAGTGTCTCCTGTAGGACTGTTTTAGCCTCCTATAGGTCTGGTTTGGGGTCCTGTAGAATTTCCTTTCCCTTCCATGTAGAAGATCTTGTAGTCCTCCTTTCATAGGTTATGGGTGTCCTGGAGGGAGATTCTTTCACCTTGGAAGATGGTGAATCTTCAATGTTAATGGGAGTCTTTGATGAGGGCTGAGGTTTGCCTGTTTTAATTCTAGTACTCTTCCTTGACCTGAAATACATGGAGGTTTTTCTTTTCCTCTTCTGCTTCTACTTGACTGGTGTACTAAGGGTAGTGAGGGAAGCTGCTGCTTCTCTTTCCAATGTTTCAGTGGACTCTTCTCTTTGCTCTGCCCTCTCTGCCTCCTTTTCTCCCTCTCTGTTTCTTTTTCCCCCTCCTGCTCTGTCTCTTTTTCTACCTCCTGTTCTATCTCTTCAACTCTCCCCTCTATTTCTTTTCTTTCCTCCTTCCTCTCTTACTCTATTATGTCACCACTGGCTTCATCTTATCCTCCTTGTTGTTCTCCCTCCTCACTGATAGCAGGACTGACATCATAGGTTAATGCCTTGATGTCATCCTTAGTTGTCATATTTCTGAGAACTTCCCATGCTATAGGGATTGTAAGGGTATGGAGGGCTTCTTCTACTAGTATCTTGATTAGGCCATGGTGAGCTAGCTGCTATGAATTTCCTTCTTGTACCTTGGTGCTGGATTCAATGAGGGACTAAAGGAGAAAGTAAGGGTACTGTGCTTTTGATGTGTTGGGGTATCCATGCCATATCTCAATTCTTGGAGGATTCTGAAATGATATCCATAAACAATGTTGTGCCTCCCCTCACAAGAAATCTATTTGATCACTTGGTAGCTAACCTCATTCCAGGTATATGGTACACTAGCCCTCCTAATTCAATTTTTGTCTTCAACAGGGGTTTCATTATCTTGGAAAAATTTCCTCTTGGTAGCCTGGCCAATTATTTTCTCATCTTTACTCCAAGGCAGCCGAAGAGGAAGGGTAGTGACCCTACTGATGAATTCAGGGGTTATTTTAATGGAGAGGCCTCTAATGGTTACACTAGCATGATTTCTTATGTGGGGGACTAGAGAGAGAGCAAATTCATGGGCAATTTCATCATCAAACCCTCTAAACTTCTCAAAGAAATTCATCCAGTTTTCCCCTGTAAATATTTCCACCACTTGAGGATGTGCATGGAGTCTAGTGGAGTTAGTGGGCTCTTTTCTCATAAACCCCCCTATCATACTGCCTGTAATTCTTTTGAAAAACCAGATATGGAGGTGGAGACAAAGAATTTTGAGTGAAATAGAAAAACAAAGGGGACTGTGTTTAAAAAAAAAACAGGTTTTTTTTTTTAATGTATTTCTACCCTCTTAAAGACTCATTTTATCTTCAATTTGAGACAAACTCTTTCACATTTTGATATTCAACAGAGGGCATATATGAAACATACCTCTTAAGACTGAAATTCGTGCCAAAAATCACGTTTCCTCCCTTCAAAATGACTCACTGCCCCTCCTGTAGAAGCCCGTTGTCCCTCCTGTAGATTTCCCGTAGGTGCTCCTATAGAAAACCTGTAGGGCTCCTGTAAAAGATGCCGAGAGCAAAAATATGGAGGAAATAGATGGAGAATGGTGGATACAAGGTTTTGGGGGCATAAGAAGATTGCGGTGTGGTTGAGTTATGAGGAGAAACTGAAGAAAAGATGGTGAGAATGCGCGGGGAGGAGTGCTCATTACCTTTTATGGTTGTTTTCGGTTATGAGTGCTGAGCTGGCAAGGTGTACGTTTCCCAGATTAGGACCGTTGGTCCCCACCTACTTGGTCATCATGACCCCCCTCGTAATCATCCCCTCATTACTGCATTGGAGTTAACTCTTCCTCCCACTCCCTGTCCTTCACATCTTTTGCTTGAGTTGATTGTGCGCACGTGTGGGTAATATCTCAGTTAAGTGGAGTCAACTAAATGAAGGTGGCCAAGTTAACTGGCCACCTTTCCCTCTTTCGATTTCAACCATCTCATTGCCTTCATATGATTCCTAATTACACAAATGCAGATAGAGGAGTGACTTAGCTACTTACCTGTAATCCAAGTGTATTTGCTACCATCGACTGTGAGGTGCTATGGTTTTCTCTGCTACATGCCTTCATTTTCCCTCATGCATGTTGTCTCTGCTTGCTAATGTGTTGTTGTGTGTTTTTGCAGGTTCTTCTTTTATTGGAGCTAAGTTGCATGTTCCTTTTCAACCTTCAGATGTGTTGTCCCTTGCTGCTGGTGCTGGACTTCTATGGGATCAGCTGCTACAGGAATTCCTACAGGAGCTCCTGTAGCTGCTTCTCCCCTTGAAACTTCAGATATTTCCGTATGCTTGGAGCTCGAGAATGATGCCAAAGGTGGAGATGAATGATGGAGGGATAGTAGGTAAGATTCAGATAAAGTTAATGGTGCCTTTTCCTCCTTTATTTTTGTTTTTTTTTTTCAGAACTGGAATACTATTTTTCTGTGTTTTTTCTTGGAAAGGAAAATAATAATAATAATGATGTTTGGAGTGTGATGTAGGCTTGGAAATGATGGAAAGGATGTTTGAATATGGTAAGAGGGATTATAGGTTCCTCATGAAGCTTTTCTTGTCCCTCAAACTGCTTCCTGTAGACACTTTTGGCTCTCTGTAATTCCTACAGGAGCCTCCTGTAAAAAACATAATTTTTGAAGAAGAGGCACAGTGGGGTGAAAGAGATGCCAAAAATAATGGAGGAAGGTGTGGAGAAGATGAGATGGATGCTGGTATGAATGTCAGGGTCCCCTTGGAAACTTCTTCTTCTCCCTGTAGTCCTCCTGCAAACCTAGAATGCAATAAAAATTCATTTTTTCTTTCTCCTTTTTTTTTTTGAAAACAACTAGGGTGCCTCAAAGAGGTTTTCACCTTAATTGCCTACCCTGGGTGCCTCCAAGGGAGGTTTTCACCCAGGGATCTTATTCTTTTCCCCTTTTTTCGACATCAGTGGGTCGCCTCAGAAGAGGTTTTTAACCCAATGATGGGACTCAAGTGCCTCATGGAGGTTTTCACTTGAGTCCTTATTTTTTCTCTTTTTTCTTCAGTGAGTGGGTGAAGTGGAAGCTAAGACATGCTCCACTACAATCACTGTTTTATTCAAATCTTCAATAAACTCTCACTTGGAGAGGGGTTTCTTGTAGACTTTCAACCGATGTCCATTGACAAGCATGGGGATGGCTTCACCATCAATGGTTTTGATCAAAACTGAACCGTTGTCATTGCATTTCTCCACAGTGTAGGGTCCCAGCAATCTTGTCCTCAACTTGCCTTTGAAATCCTTGTATCTTGAATCATATAGTAGTGTGCAATCTCCCTCTTGGAATTGCTTCTCCCTGATATTTCTGTCATGCCATATCTTTCTCTGAAGCTGAACTACCTCTGTATGGATAAGGGCTTGCAATCTATATTCATCCAATCCATTGAGCTGAAGTAATCTCTCCTTCTGTGCATGGCTAAGGTCTAGGTCCAGCTGAGCTACCATCCTTAGGCTATTGAATTCAAACTCTATTGACAACAAAGCCTTCTTCCCATAGACCAGTTCATAGGGTGTGAACCTGGTGGTGGTCTTTCATGTTGTGTTGTAGACCCAAGTTGTGATGCTATTGCTAGGTAATCCCATGAACCAATGCAGTGCTACGTCCTTGAGAGTAGAAGGGAACAGTTTCAACTTTTGCTCGTCTTCTGCATAGTCATAAGTTCGACAAATGACAGCAAACTCGAACAAGAAGGTGTCAGGATCTTCTATAGTCAGACCATGGAAGTGAGGTAGGGCTGAAGGACTTATATTCTTCATTTTGGTGTCCCCATTGGTCTCCTGAATGGGGAAGGTACCCTCTATTCTCTCTCCATTTCCCCTAGCATTTATGTTTTCAGCCATTGGCTCTAGAGGAATGTTTTCTTCTTCTTCTTCTTCCCCTATAGGTTCTTCAAATATGTTTGGATGTTCACCTAAGGGTTCTTCTTGATTGCAGCCACCGAAGAAGAGAGAAGGTTGGCTGTGTGAAGTAGTGGGGGTGTTGGGCAAAAATTTTCCTAAGTTATCTCTACTCCTACGAGGCATGAAAGGAAATATTTTTGGTTGGTTTTTGGTTTCCTTTTCCCCACACTGAAAGTACCTACAGAAACTGAAATTGTGATTGAAAAAAACAAATTGCAACTAGCTGAAATGAACTTGCTGAATGGAAATTTGCAGAATTGAAAAGGAAAGCAAGGAAATGCAGAACTGAAAGAAAATAAATGACTAGTCTACTTTTTCCGAAATAAACTATTAGCAGAATGTTGCATTAGGAAATAGAAGAAAGAAGTAATCACAAAATACTCTGACTATTCCCCCAGAAACAACACTAAAAAGTGGTGAGCGCTAGTATTGCAACAAGAATGCTGCAACTCCTGGGCTACCAACTTTACTTTTATCAACCCGGTAGTTCGTAACAAACTTGAAAGCGTCAGTGCTATATGCACAAGTACTAGTTCTCGCTGCAGGTTGTCACTTGGTCAGTCGGTGCAGGATCACTAGGACCTCTAGCCAACTTCTATAGATTTTAGAAGAAGCTCTATGTGTGATGAAAGGAAAGAAAGATTACTCTACATATACTATTCTGACTGCAGAAATGAGAAAGACTAGAATGTAAAGCAAAACCTAGTAAACCCTAATTAACAAGTTAATTCTACTTTTGCAAAAAATACTATGAAAACCATGAAAGAAATGCCATTACCTACTCAAGGAGGTAAACAAAATCTAACCATGCTATTTCTGGAAGTAAATAAGCAAAAAACATATTTTTGGATTTTTATGTGTTTTTATGTAAATTTAACATGCATCTAATTTATTGTGTGTGAGTGTGGCAGCGAATAGGTGGCATTAGAGGGTGGTTTTGGAGCTTGGGAGGATGTAGGATGGTGTGGATGGGTCCTAAGAGGTCTTAGATGGCCTTCTGGAAGCTTTTCCCACACTCGGCCTTCAAAATAAAGCCTACAGGAAAAACTAGAGGACATAGGAAAACTATAGGAGGAAAACAGGGAAACTACAGGAGGCCTACAGGAGGAGGCCGAGAGAAATTTTCGTTGTTTTGAGGGTGTGAGAGTGGGTGGAGAAGGTGGATGAAGGTTGGAATGAGGTGTTATGGTGCCTAAGGTCTACCATGAATCACCAGGAGAGAGAAAGATGATTGGGTTTTCTCAAGGAGAGAGGAAGAAGTTCTATGAAAAATGAAGGAAACTAGGGCAAAATTGAGGTGACGTTTGAGAGACCTATAGGGCATGGATCAGATGGAGGGTGTGATTGCTAGTAAGCTAACCTATTTTTGGAAGAGATCTCCTTCATAGAAACTAACAGTCAACCAAGAAAATCAAGCAACCAATGAAATGAGTGCATCCTAGGAAAAACAGAGTTTTACATTAAAATGGCCTAAACTATGATTTATAGAAGGAAATGTTGGGAAATGCTATAAGAAAGGAAAGCATGCGAAAGGAATATTACAAATTAGTAAGTGAACATGATAAAGAAGATCTAAAGCAAAGCAAAACTGGACTGTCAACCTACTAGAGAATTGCAAACACTAGAAGTCCTAGGAACGAGTAAAGTCTGTGTTTTTGGGGCAGCAAGAGAGTCTTTGCCTCAAATCATGGTCTCAGAGGGAGGAAAAGAGGCCAAGGCACTGTTTCTAGCCTTTTGAATCTTCTTTTATCACTGCTTAACCTTCTACATAAAGCACAAATGGAAGCAATCTACTAAATCATCAAAAGCAACCTATTCTTAACCATAAGAGAAATACATCTAATAGAGAACTAATCTACAAACTGAAGTAAAGCATACAAATAAAAATAAAGAGAAGATTGGCTACTTGAATTGGGCCCTAACCCAAGAGCTTCAGCCCTCTGAGGTAACTCAATGCTATCTCAAAAAGGATTCCATCTTCATTATCAAAAAATAGCGAGATTACATAAAACTGTCATAAAATAGTAAGCTTGAAATTTGAGCAAAGTTTACACAAGGCTCATCACTCCTCAATAATGCCATTGAGAAATGTCATATTTACATCCATCTGGTGAATCTTCCACCCCATCTGCGCAACCAGTGCAAGAATTGATCTAATGGATTAGTACCTTGCTGTAGGAGAAAAGGTCTCCTCATAGTCAATTCCCTCAACTTAAGAGTACCCCTTGGACACAAATATTTCCTTATACTTCTATATGCTTCCATCTGTTGCATTCTTGACCTTGAATATCCATCATGAATCCACAATTGATTTATCTCTTGGTATTGGGACCACTTCCCAAACACTATTCTTTACAATGGATTCGTACTCTTCCACCATTGCATCAACCCATATACGTTTTTCAACTACTTCTTCAAAATAAGATGGCTCAGTCTCTACCAGATCAGTCATTAGATCCATGTAGCTGGTCTACTTCTCAGGTGACCTCCTCTCCCTGTGAAAATTTAAAGGAGCTCCCACATTCTCCCTTCCATCCCGCACAAGTCTATCAGCTTCCATAGTATATTTTTTTGCCTGCTCTAGATGTTTATGCTTGAGTGGATGTCTCCACTCTCTGCTCCTCTACTTTTGGTTGCTCCATAACTTCTTGAGGCTCCTCTATTGGAGCTAAAAACTCCTCTTCTGATGGGATCTAAAGCTCCCTCTCAAGAGAGCACCACATCGCTTTCTCCTCATTAGATTCTACATCCCTTTGCAGAACTGTCATTTTGAGGGAAGGTAAGTACACACGGTAATTATGAGGATTTTTTGTGTAACAAACAAATACCCCCAACTCTGTTTTTGGCTCAAGATTCTTCCTTGATTCTTTGGAGACATGGAAATAAACAAAGGCTCCAAAAATCTTGAAGTACGACACATTTGACTTTCTCACTGAGAAGGCATCCTCTAGTGTAATCATACCAAAAATCTGATGAGGACTCTAGTTCTGCAAATAGAATATTGTGTTGCATGCCTTAGCGCACACATGCATAGGTAGGCCTTGGTCATGCAACATAGCCCTCACATCTCCCACAATGCTACAATTCTTTCTCTCAGCCATGCCATTTTGATGTGCGTTATGGGGTTTTGTCAACTCGATTTGAATGCCTTCTTTCGCACATAAATTTTTGAATTCATTCGAAACATACTCACCTCCATTATCACTCCTATGAGCCTTCACCTTCTTGTCAGTTTCTTTTTGAACCAGTGCCTTGAATTCTACAAACTTGGGGAATGTCTCATCTTTCTTCTACATGAAGAAGATTCAACACTTCCTTGAGAAGTCATTAATAAAAATGACAAAATATTTGTGTCTAGCAGTGGAGGTTTTCGAGAAAGGTCCACAGGCGTTAGAGTGGATCCTTTCTAAGACTGCATGTGCTTTTCTATCCCGATCATGGAATGTGAATTTTGAATACTTCCCCAAGGTACAAGCTATGAAAATATCATGCTACTCAAGTGCTCTTTTATGGAGGCCAGTGGTTATTTGCTACATAATATTTAAGGTTCCATGATGCAAATGGCCAAGTCTTCTATGCCAAAGTTCACTGACATCGCGTCTCTGCAGTTTCTCTGCCTTATTTTTTAATGCAACACAATCTTCCACATATAACTTATACATGCTCTTCACATGAACCCTGATATGATTCACCTATCTCATGGCTATGTGTCTCAATAATGTTTTCCCTTTGCTAAAGATCACATCATAACCACGGTCTTCCAAAACTGCAACATAGATGAGATTTTTCTTTATGGCTAGAATGAACATGACATCCTAGAGTCTGGGAGGCTAGCCTGACTCCCTCTGAAAGGTGACTGTACCAATCCTGGTCCCATTGTACCTTATGTCGTTCCCCAGCTCAATATGCATCTGCAGATCTTTCTCCTCTAGGTCACCGAAAAAATATTTATACCCTATCATCTAGAACGAGGCACCAAAGGCCAAGTACCACACATTCCCCATAGTTGTGCTAGCCATGCATGCAATGAGGGTGAAGTCAAGCTTGAACTATGAAGCCAAATATTCACTTGCTTCTCCTCCTGAGATCTTCTTGCTCGACATTTTGTGTGGACACTTTGTGGCATAGTGTCTGAATTCATGAAAATTGAAGCATTTAATTTTGGAAAAATCTTTCTTCTTGCCCCCTTGCCTGTATTCTGGTTTGTTTTGATATTTCTTCCCTCTTCCCTTCTTTCCCTTTCTAACCAATGCAAAATTTTCTTCATCCTCACCCTTGGATGAAGTCCCATATCTGGTATTCTTCCTTGTTTCCTCCTGTACGAAATCAAACCTTAAACATTCCCAATTCGGTAGTTTCTCCCTCACATTCACCAAATCTTGGTAACTATTCCAACTCTTGGGAAGGCCTAGAAGGGCTAGGATTACCAAGTTATCTTCTACAACATTAACACCAACCCCACCAAGTTCATCACGAACTTGTGTAAATTTACTCAGATACTGCAGGATATTTTCATGCTTATGCATCTTGATATTTCAAAGTTTATCCTTGAGTGCCAGCTTCCTATGGTTGATACTATTCTCAAACAATTCTATCAATGCTTTCCACATTATGAATGGAGTTGCTCTCCCATGGATATTTGAGACAATGTGATCCTATACTCAGTCCAAGATTATTCTCCTCGCCTTGGCTACATCTTTCTTCCATTGGGCTAGGTTTTGCGCATCAGATGCCTGTGGTTTTGCAACATCTACCTTGATGTATTCTAGAAATTTGTTTTCATGCAACACTACCTCCATGTAATCCTTCCATGCACTGAAATTAGATCTTCCTTCCAAGGCATACTCTAGTCTTAGCCCGTTGAAGGTAATCTTCCCAACTGTAAAGAGATCCAACTATAATGAACTGCAAATTCAAACCTCCTATGAAACAACTTCAAAATTCTTGTTCAAATGTGAATCCATCTCTGATACCATGTAGAAATTATGGTGTATATTTGAAACCGCTCATGAAATTTTAATCAAAATCATAAGACACAAACCTACTCTACTTCTCTGTGGAATTCAATTCACAATTTAGAACATTAATCACAAACGTGCAATGAGAAATAACACACATGCACACAATATTGTTTCCAGGGGAAAGAAATCTGCTAAAAAGTTGTTTGGCTACTTGCATTAATCTGATGAATATAGATGTATTATAATTGCTAGCTCAATCTGAGCTCAACCTGCAAGTGAATAACCTCTCTCTCCACTCATTGAGAAGCTCTGACCCAGAATTAGTCAATTTCTACCTCTTCTTGAGCCTCTATTTCCTTGCACAATTCGTGAGGAAATTAGGGCCCTATTTTTTAGGAATTTCCTCCAAAATGATTCTGCAATTCCCAAGGTTGATCATCTAACTCCATGCAACACTTGTACACTCAAGACTAGTCTATAATTGATGTTACACTGCCTTGGAATTTCCACCACAGCTAGGGAACTCAAATTATCTGCTAGTTATTTTGGGTTGATTGATCAATTAACTGGATGATCACTAAGTTGGACTAAATTCTCATTGCACAAATGACCTTCCACTTGTTCCTTCAACAGTTAGAAATAGCTTAACTAAAAACAACTTGAAATAACTGACCTTGATTGCTACAAATTAGAAATCACACATGCTTAACTGAACTCCAACTCCTCTCACTTGAATTTAATGAGCTAAGTGAGTGACAAGAGGCATGTCACATAATTTAATTGAATCCAAGTTGTATGTTGATGTGTAAATTCACATTTTCTCAATTTGACCAAGGAAAAATCAAATTGAGACTTTCTTGTTGCGTTTTTCAACACCAGGTAACTAATACATTTTGAAGATTGATATGAGAAAATTTGATGGTAATGATCCTATAACATGAATATTTTAGATTGAGAAGTACTTTAATTTACACCAAGTGACATCCTTACAAAAGGTAAATATTGCATTGAACAAGACCAACATATATGGTATCAATAGATTCAGTGAAAGAGAAAATGGATTCTATTATATTTTTGCAACAAACTCTGGTTGATTTTTCCCTGTAAACAAAATGAGAACAAGGTCATGGGACACTTATTGCAAGCTAAATGTTGAGAAAAACATAGTGATGGGGTATCACTGGTGATTAATTCATGTCTATGGAAATTGGAAAAGGCATTGACAAAGATAAAGAGGCAATAATTGGCATTTTATTTATGAAAATAAAGGAAAAGAGAAGAAAAGATGAAGAGACATAGATTTTCATGCTAAGGAAATTAGAGGAAAAATGAAGGAAAATGAAGAAAATAGAGGCATCAACGATAACAAGGTTTATGAGGATCGCTTGCTAGCCTTTTGACAGTTTTGGGTTGAGCTCCCTTTCATTCTCTCATTCTCTCATACTCTTGCACACTTACAGAAATCTTGTACCGTTCTTGAAGCACTGAAAAATTCACTTGGATTGGAGAAAGAAGGAAAAGGAAAGTAGGAAAGCACAATGGAACAATTGGATCATCAACTATAGCTGGATTACTTGGAAAAAAAATAGGTTTCATGTTTGATTTCCTTGGTGATTTCTAGATGCATGATATATGCGATTTTCTGGTTATGTGTTTTCATTGGCATGGGTATTTTTCTGGATTGATAGTGGTTTTTCCTTTCCTTTTCATTTCATGGATAGCCACGTTGTTGTGGGTTTTCCTAGTTTTTTCTTTTTATATTGGTGCTCAATTCCCCTATGGTTGTGGGTTGGAATAAATGCTCTAAAATCCCTGGAATATCTTGAGTTGAGTTATTAGTCCTGGAGCCTAGGTTAAGACAAACACTCTAGATCCCTTGGTGGGTTGAGTTACTAGTCCCTAGAGTAGGGTTAGGAAAACTCTCTGGAGCTCTAGAAGGTTGTGAGTTGAGTTACTAGTTCTTGGAGCCCTTCACAGCTTGGGTAGATACTTATCTAGTTGGTGTTAGTGATGTCCAAACATATAGGTGGAATCACTATGGTTGATGGTTGAGGTGGTTTGGCCTCTAGAAGCCCTAGTTGGTTTTTTCTTGGTTTTTTCCATGAGATCCCACATTCACACTTAGAATATGGTGCGGGGGTGATCGGATGAATGAGAGATTCAGTTTAGCCTAATCTATAGTCAAGTGGTACGTGGAAGTCCCTGACTTGGTTGGAATTTTCATATGTTAATATTTGGTGATATTATGGTTGTGTTTCCATGGTTCCTACACTGGTTATTCTCTAGTTATTTGTTGTTTACATGATGTATGTTATTTATGGCTCTTGTCATGAATTATTTAGTTATTGAATGGTTGATAAATGTATGGACTGATAAGTGTTGTTGCAGCTATGTGGAGAGAGCATAGAACCTTCTTAGTGATGCTAAGATGAATCTCAGACTCTTATGATTAGATATGCATTCATGACATGTAGCTTGACAATGTTTGCCATGTGTTTTACATAATGTCCATTATGGATTAGGCAATGTAGGTCAAGTTTTTGATTTGGGATTGAAAGTTTAGCTTTTTCATCATGTTAATTATTATTCTAGAAAGTCTCAGGAAATTTTTGGTAGTGTATGGAGGTTGGAATGAGAAGGTGGCACAGATTCGAGGAGCGCATGCTCAGAACTGAAGAATTTAGTTCATAATTGTTGGAAGCTATGCTTATGAGTGTGGTTGGAGCCTCATAACCACATGCATGCCTTGTTGTGGGTGTGTTTATGGGTCTACGCTAGTCAAACAAGATTCTAATTCAGGGATTGACTGCCTGAGGTGTTTCTTCATCTCCTAGGTAATTTGTAGTCCCTATAGAATGTTAGTTTGTGGCCAGTGTGCAGGCCCTACTTCCTTAACTGGAACTAGGAGGTCGGGTTATGTCATAGTGACACTTGTCTCATGTTTACCCTGGTAGGCTTTGTGAAATTGGGTAAATTTGGGAGGGAGGGTTACATAGTGGTGTCATAGCTTCTAGGTTCAAACACTTGGAGTAGATGGGTGGGATGTGATTTTTATGTATGCATGTCCAATTGTCTATGTGTTTATCATGCATGCATGTTGGTTTTCCTCGTGATGGTCATTGTTGCAGTTGTGTCATCATGCTGAGGTTGATGATATTGGTATGTTATGATGATTCATATGTTGATTTCATTATATATATAGATCTTGTGCTCATCTAGATTGATTATGCAGATGAGAAAGCCTCCCCTGAACTTCACTAAGGTATGTTTCATTATGTTTATATTTGGTGTATATGACATGGTATGTTTGCAGGAAGAAGAAGATCAAACATGAAAAGCAAAATGGTGGATTACAGTTCACATGAATCTCCTTATAGATCATTTGAGAAACATGGGGAAGAGTACTCTCTTGACATAGCAGATACATTGAGAAGTTTGAAGGCAGAAATCTTAATTTGTAAGGCAGATAATGATAGGATAATTCAGTCATAGGAAATGATTTCCAGAGCTCAAGAAAAGCAAGCAAAGGTCAATGCAGAGGTCCTTTATAGTTTATCATAGTTTCAAAGATAGGGATAACCACAAGTCAATTATGAATATGAGGAAAGGACTAATGGGGCATATGGTAGTAGGTATCATGAACGACACAAGTCGGATAGGTATGACACGGTCATAGGTAGTGGTTATGGGTTCTATTATAGTTCTATTTCAGATAGACAACATGGTCATTAGTACTTTCCGGATGAGTTTAAGAAATCCAAGCCTCCTATCTTTGATGGGGAGTTGAAGAAATAGAAAGATGCAGAAGCATGGATTCTTGCGATGAAGAAGTTCTTTGAGTTGCATGACTATTCAACTATATCAAGGTCGAGATATATATCTTCAGTAACAAAGGAAAAGCAGACATATGGTGGGAAGACGTGAAGTGTTTCAAAATAATTAGGATAGAGGAGTTGAGTTGGCATGAGTTTAAAAAACTTTTTAGAAAGAAGTATTTGTTTGAGAACTAACATGAAGGTAAGGATAAGGAGTTCTATGAATTAAATATTTGGTCTACGATAAATTAAGAGTACACTACTAAGTTTCTAGAGTTGTTAAGGTATGTGCCATATCTTAAGGATGAGAAAATGAAGGTTCAAATATTTGTTAGTGGAATTCCTTTAGAATTTGAAGATCAAATTGAATATGATGAGCGTCAGTCATTGGAGGAAGTCATCGGAATATTGAAACACTGTTATGAGTAGTCTAAGCATAAGAATGAGCCTAAGCAAGGTTGGAAAGGTAATGAAAAGACTAAAGGAAAGTGGGATAAGAAGTGAGGAATACCTCGGGATGCAGGTAACAAGGATAATGCAACGCCATACAAGAAGTTCAATGTAGTTAACAAAGGACACGGGTCTCATCATGAGGAGAACAACAAAGGTGATGCCATGAGCCTTTTTGGTGTTGGACTTGTAGTGGAGAGCATCGACGAAGAGGTTATCCACAACATCAGGGTGGAAGACCTCATATTTACAGTGCTGAGGAGGCACAAATAGTTTGAGATGTTGGCGAGAGAATTCCTCAGATTTATGCAACATTGGATAATAGGTAGGATGATCATCAGGCATCTATTATAGAGATAAAAGGTAAGCTTTATGATCAAGTTGTTTCTATTTTTATTGACCCTAGATCTAACTATAGTTATATCAGTCTTGACTTGTTAGATAAGTGTTGCTTGAATAAAGAAGTGCATGAAGAATATTGGTTGGTGCAGTTGGCTACAAGTGCCAAGAAAAGAATTCATCATTGGATGAGAGATTGTGCATTTGAGCTAAATGGTATGTCCACATCAACAAATCTAAATGTGCTTCCTTTGGGTTCACACAATATTATTTTTGGAATGTATTGGTTGTACATTCATATTTCTAAGGTAGATTGCTATGACAAGGCTATTGCATGCCTAAATGATGATGGAGGGATGAGAATATTACATGATAAGATGAAGCCTACATCAGTAAGGATGGTTACAAGTACGTAGGAAAGACACAATAGCAATAAAATGTGTGTATTGTTTGCAATTCATATTTATAGTGACAAAGCTAAGGGACCGGTCACCCTTGGATGATCAACTTTCATAGACAACATCATAAAGAAAGCTGAATCTCAACGATCAGTAGGTCCTAGAAAAGCTACTTCCAGACAACCTACTAGCTCCCTTTGGGCCACAGGCTCACCATCTGTAGCCTTTTCTGAGGTCCACAGCAAAACAGAAGAGACTGAGCAGATTTTTCAAGAAATTGAAAATTCTTGCCTAATTTCTTTACAAGAAGGGAATTCTAGTAATCTTTGTGAAGGATGAAGAGAAACAGGGGAAACAGGGGAGCTAAGATCCCCTCAGGTAATAATTCAACCAGGAACACTCATCATCCTAGATAGAGGGAGTGTCGTTAAGTTCATTCAAGAAGAAGCAGGGGAAACAGAGGAGCCAAGATCCCCTTAGGTAGTAGTTCAACAAGGAACGCTCATTATCCTAGACCAGGGGAGTGCTGTTAAGATCATTCCCACCCCTTCTAGTCATCCTAGGAATAACTCTCTAGAGATCACAGAAGGGTATTGGCACATATTTGATCAAATGGCCAACAACCCACAAACACCTCAAACCTCCACCTTGCAGTATCCCATCATTGACACAACGGTCAACGCGCCTATGAAAGCCATCCCTCTCCAAAATATTCCTACCTTTCATGGGCTGAAATCAGTGGATCTAGATGCATTCCTATTTGAGTTTGACGTATTGTGTCGGGGGTATTATTATACCATTGACCCCCAAAAATTAAAATTGTTTCCCTCTACATTGAAAGGAGCAGCCTTGCGATGGTTTATGGGATTAGGTGGAGGCACAATAAACGATTGGGAACAAATGAAAACCGCTTTCCTAAAAAAGTATCAGGACTATTGCAGATCTAGGGAATTGAAAGATGAAATATTCCAGATGGTAGCAAGACCAAGTGAAACATTAGAAGAATATGTGGAACGATTTCAATATAACCTCCAGCGGTCTCCCTATGCAACTCTGCCTTTACCTGATAACGTGCTGAAAACTACACTAATTAAAGGGATGAAAGAACAATGGGTAGAAACATTAAATTTTTATGGGTAAAGGTGATATATATCAAGAGAATTATGCTGACATCATTAATTTGTGTACCAGGTGTTCAAGAGGCAGCATGAGATTGAAGCCAACGGAACGCGACATGACCACAAGGGACAACAAAATCTCTGGTGGAGGTATAACTTGTGCAGAAATTGGTAATCTGCTAGAGGATTTCAAAACTGATATTTTAGGGACTTTGACAACACAATTGGACATTATGCAAGCCAAACAAAAGTAGGAAGAAGCAAAACAAAACTTGGTGATATTCTATCCTAGATGCAGAAAGAAGCATAGTCACAAAGAGTGCCCGCTGGATATGGTGCAAACCTGCACCCTATGTACGAAAGATCACGCTACGGAAAGCTGCCCATCACTCCCAAGTCTAAAAGCAGTCTATAAGGAGGTAGAAGAAGATACCAAACCAGTCTACCTGCTAAATTAGCGTTGCCAATGGAAACCACGACAAACAAGTACGTCGATTGATCCATCCTCTTTCTTTCAAATGCCGCAATATAATTCACAACAATACCTGGGAACCATGTGGCAGAACCAACCATATTTTTCCAATTGGTCACAATAGCCATCCCCTATGCCACCTTGGCCCAACCAATCAAATAAAAATAACAATTGGCCAAATTCCTCTTACTTCCCACCGTTTTGGAAAAATAATGCATATCAATCCCAATGGCCACCCTCAACTTCACAGAACCAGAACTGGAAATCAAGCTGGCAGAGACCTACAAATTAGCTAGTAGGAACAATCCCCCTACCTCAACCCACACTGCCAACACCCTACACATTGCAACAGAACCCTCAGACCAACTTACGACCACAACTCCCAGCCCAACCCAACCTAAACCCCAACAACAGACTGGTTCAATCTGTGCAAATTATTGAAGGACCAGAGCCAGAAACCGAGTTAAGGGAGTGCAATGACCTTCAATTAAGATTTGGGTGGATAATAGAATCAAAGGGGGATAAAAATGTTCAAATTGAAGATCCGTTACCTATAGAACAAGCACCACAAGAAGAGAACATGGTTAGACAGAAAACTCATGATCAAGCAACCACCTCTTCTCCACCATTCCCAGAAAGATTAATCATACCTCGCCCAATTGAACATCCTGATTTTGATCTTCTGGGAGAATTGAAAAATTTTTGTATAAAAATACCACTCCTCCAGGCTATTCAAGACATCCCAATTTATGCAAAAACTATTAAGGAATTATGTATGAAAAAGCCAAAGAGGAAAATAAAAACAAATCCAACTGTCCATGTAGTCGGTACCTTATCTGATTTACTATCAGGAAGAGAAACACCTGTAAAATATGAGGACCCAGGAAATCCTATAGTCACAGTGCAAATAAATGGATGCTCCTTTCCCAATGCCTTAGTCGATTTAGGAGCAGCAATCAATATTCTTACAACCACAACTTGTCAAAAGCTTGGCATTACATCCTTGGACCCAACCATGACCTTGTTAGAATTGGCTGACCGATCGGTAGCCAAGTCAGAAGGCACATTACAGGATGTAATGGTGTCTGTAGACTCTTGGGAATACCTTGCAGACTTTCTGATCATCAATCCTAGAAACCGACTCGATGGACATCCCTTAATTCTAGGTAGACCTTGGCTAGCAACTGCGGATGCTTACATAAGTTGTCGAACAGGCAACATGACTATAGCAAGAGGAAGCAATGTAAAGAATTTAGCCTTATATCCTCCAGCTCAGCCAAGTTTAACAATAATCAAAACCAGAAAACAACCTGTATCATATCTAATTAAAAACATTAGATCACCGCTAACCATAGAAGATGCTCTCGAATTTAAAGATCAAACAGAAGATGACATCATTAACACCTACATTAACCAACCAGATGCTGGATCCCATCTAAAATGTCACATGATCGAAGCAGCATTCGATAGCGAAATAGAAGAAGATCCCCTAAAAGATATTAACGATCAATCAATACCAACTACCTCTGTTTATAATAGCAAAACCATAGAAATTGAGCCAGGAAAAACTTTGAATATTAACAAAAACTTGACAGTTGACCAGGAGCAGAAGCTTGTTCAACTCCTGAGAAAAATATAAACAGGCCTTTGCATGCGATTACTTGGACATGAAAGTTATTGATCCCCAATTATGCATGCACCACATTTATATAGAGAAGGATACCAGACCCATTCTACAACCTCAACGGAGGTTAAATCCTCATCTTAAAGATATTGTTAAAGTTGAACTACAAAAATTGCTATATGTAAACTTTATCTACCCAATATTTGACAACAAATGGGTCTCTCCATTAGTAGTGGTGCCGAAAAAGAATGGAAAGTGGCATATATTTTTTGACTATAGAGAGCTGAATAAAACAACCCAAAAAGACCATTTTCCCCTTCCATTCATTAACCAGGTCTTGGACACATTGGCAGGAAAAAAATTATTTTCTTTCCTAGATGGCTTCAACGGATACAATCAAATTCAGATTTCCCCTGAAGATCAGGATAAGACTACCTTTACCTACCCTTAGGGAACATTCGCTTACAGGGTCCTACCTTTTGGGCTGTGCAATGCACCTGCCACATTTCAGAGGGCTATACTCAGCATTTTTTCAGATCTGATAAATGAAGGGCTCAAGGTGTACATGGATGACTTTACACCTTACGGAGATGACTTCGAGCCAGCATTACAAACATTAGAGAAAGTTCTGCAAAGATGCATTGCCACTAGACTCTGTTTAAGCAATGAAAAATGCCACATGATGATGACCAAGGGCCTCATCTTGGGTCACTATATCTCAACTGCTGGAATCCAGGTAGATCCAACAAAAATTCAGATAATTCTTTTAATACCTACCCCTTCCACACAAACAGAGGTACGTAGTTTTTTGGGATTTTCTGGTTATTATAGAAGGTTTATAAAGAATTTTTCTTAGATTGTTGAACTATTATATGCACTAACAGGAAATATTGATTTCGTTTGGACAGATAAATGTGACAACACTTTTGAAGATTTAAAATGGATTGTATCAACAACCCCAGTATTAAGGGGCCTAAACTGGGATCTGCCATTCCAGATTTCATCCAACGCTTCAGACACAACCATAGGAGCAGTTCTCGGCCACGAGGAAGATGAAAAGCCATATGTAATATACTATATTAGCAAAAATCTATCTCTTGCTGAATTAAATTATATTGTTACTGAAAAATAATTTTTGGTTGTAATCTATGCTATCAATAAATTTAGACATTATATAACAAGATACCCTGTGGTTTTATACACTGATCACTCTACTATTAAATATCTAGCCAATAAACCAGTTACAAATGGAAGAGTGACAAGATGGTTGATTCTTTTCCTGGAATTCGATATAACAATTAAAGATCGACCAGGAAAATAAAATCTAGTAGCAGACTTCCTTTGAAGAATGCCAAAGATAGATGACTCAACAGCAGTAGAAGACTAGTTTCCAGATGAACATTTATTTGTTGTAACAGTGAAAACACTGTGGTACACGTATGTTACAAATTATTTGGCAGTGGGCAAATTACCCAAGCACCTGAAGCCTAATGAAAGAAAACAAATAGTACAACGCAGCATGTGATTCTCTTGGATCAGGGGCTATTTATTTCATACAGGAGCTGATATGCACATTAGAAGATGCATCAGGGAAGATGAAGTTTTCGACATTTTGAAAGCATGCCATGATGGGCCATGCGGTGGAAATTTTGTAGATCACAGGAATGGTCACAAAGTTTTACAGATGGGCTATTATTGGCTCACCATTTTTAAATATGCCAAGAAGTTTGTCTAGGAATGTGACAGTTGCCAGAGAATGGGGTGGCCCGGGTAGTCTGACAAGATTCTCTTGCACCCACAGATAGTCATTGAACCTTTTGAGCGATGGGTGTTAGACTTCATTGGTCCAATAAACCCATCCTCTAATCAAAAGACATATATATTAGTTGCAACAGAGTATGTGACTAAATGGGTGGAGGCAGAGGCACTACCAAGGGCAATAGAGGATTCGGTAATCCACTTTCTTTTCCAACTATTCGTGTGATATGGCTTGCCTAGAGAGGTAATTACGAATGGAGGGCCACAATTCATAGGCCATAAGATTGCTGCAACATTAAAGAATTATCATATCATGCACAGAATCATGACTCCATACCACCCACAGGAAAATGGCTAGGTAGAAAGCACCAATAAAGTGATCGAGGCAATACTCACAAAGACAGTTGCATCACATAAATGTGACTGGGCTACCCGATTACCAAAATCCTTGTGGGCATACCGTATGACATGGAGAAATACCACAGATATTCCCCATACCAATTAGTGTTTGGCAAAGAACCTATCTTCCCAATTGAATTTGAAATCCAGACATTGAGGATAGCTCAGGAGGTAGGCTTGGACTTAAACGAGGCACAGATTAATAGGCTACATCAAATCAATGAATTGGATGAAATCCGGCTATCAGCTCTTCAGCACACTGCACTGATCCAACAGTAAAGAGCAAAATGGCATGATTCCCTTATTAAAAAGAAGATCTTCCATGAAGGAGATTGGGCACTCCTATATGATTCTAGGTTCTAGGATTTCCCCGGAAAACTCCAAACCAGATGGTTAGGACCTTATGAGATACAAAAGGTGCATGATAATGGCACCATCACATTAGCCACCATCGATGGGTCTGTCTACTCTTTTAAAGCGAATGCACATCTAGTACGACTTTATCACAAACTGCTTACTAGGGAGTCCTTTTGCCAACAGTTACTGGAAGATTCCACATTACAAATTCTCATTAAGGAGGACAACCCATCCTCAGCATTGACCCAGTGAATAATTCATTTGTTTTTGAATTTTGTACATAAATTTTTCTTTCCATTTTGATTGAATTTGCTTGTATAAACTGTAAATAAACTCTTTTTTTCCCTTTGTTGTTCCCTCTAAGGAACAGTTTTTGTTCCCTCCAAAGAACAGTTGTCGTTCCCTCTAAGGAATAGCAATCTTGTGTATAGATTTTCGTGTTGTTCCCTTAAAGGAACAGTTGTTGTTCCCTTTAAGGAATAGCTACTATTCCATTTAAGGAACAACAGTCTCCTATCTATTTGATTTTCGTGTTGTTCCCTTTAAGGAACAGTTGTTGTTCCCTCTAAGGAACAGTTGTCGTTCCCTTTAAGGAACAACAGTTCTGCGTGTACTTTTTTTGTTGTTCCATTTAAGGAACAACTGCTATTTCATCTAAGGAACAGCTATCGTTCCATCTAAGGAACAACTGTCGTTCCATCTAAGGAATAGCAGTTCCCTGTATATTCGATTTTCGTGTTGTTCCATTTAAGGAATAGTTGATGTTCCCTCTAAGGAACAACTGTCGTTCCCTCTAAGGAACAACAATTTTGTGTGCGTTTGTTTTTTGTTGTTCCCTTTAAGGAATAGTTGTTGTTCCCTCTAAGGAACAGCAACCGTTCCCTCTAAGGAACAGCAGTGACATATGCATTTTCTTTTTGTTGTTCCCTTTAAGGAACAGTTGCTATTCCCTTTAAGGAACAACATCCGTTCCCTCTAAGGAACAGTAGTTCATTGTGTATTTTCTTTTTGTTGTTCCCTTTAGAGGGAATATTAGCCATTCCCTCTAAGGAACAACAGTTCCATGTGTATTTGCTTTTTGCTATTCCCTTTAAGGAACAATTGTTGTTCCCTCTAAGGAATAGCAGTCTTTCCCTCTAAGGAACAATAGTTCCGTGTGTATTTGCTTTTTTTGTTGTTCCCTTTAAGGAACGGTTGTTGTTCCCTCTAAGGAACAGCAGTTTCGTTTGGGTTTGTTTTAATGTTGTTCCCTCTAAGGAACAAAAATTTCGTTTGCATCTGTTTTTCTGTTGTTCCATCTAAGGAACAGTTGTTGTTCCCTTTAAAGAACAACAATTTCGCATCCAATTATTTTTCTTTCTTTTCGCTATTCCTTCTAAGGAACAGCTGCTATTCCCTCTAAGGAACAGCAGTTTCAGTGTGCAGTTTTGTTTCTTTTTACTGTTCCTCCTAAGGAACAGCTGCAGTTCCCTTTAAGGAACAACACCTTTTTGTGTGTTTTTCTTGTTGTTCCCTACAAGGAACAACACTCTTTGTGAGAGGTTTTCTTTAGAAAATAAGCACCTTGTGAATATTATTTCACTCTCTATGATCCTCTATAGGGAAAGAATACAAACATATATGTAAGGATACAAAATTTGAAGGTTACTGGAACAAGCAAATCGAATATTATCATCTTTAATGAGATTGCTTTGTATTGATTAAAAAAGGGAAGGACACAACCATCTATATCACTTTGTTGTCCTTATCTTCACTATAAATCAAATTGATTGATTATTTGTACCATGTTGGTTCTTCCCTAACCCCTATAATTCTCTCTACTCATTATCATTGAATAAAAGTGGTGGGCTCCAGTATTGCAGCAATAATGCTGCAACTCCTAGGGCTCCCTTCTTTACTTTTATCAACCTGGTAGTTCGTAACAAACTTGGAAGCGACGGTGCTATATGCACAAGTACTAGCTCTTACTGCAGGCTGTCACTTGATCAACTAGCACATGTTCTCTAGGAGCTTAAGCCAACTTCTATGAGTTCTTAGAAGAATCTTTTAACTGTGATGGATGAAAGCTAACTCAAAAGAGGCTAGTTTACTTGAAGAAAGGAGATGAAAGCAGAAAGGAAATGTAAACCCTAGCAAACCCTAGTTTTATCGACTAACCCTACTGGTGCAAGAAAAGAGAGGAAAGCTGCGGAAATGGATGCCATTGACTCTTGGAAAGGTAAAATGCATGTGACTAAACTACTTCTGAAGTAAAATCTGGAAAAGAACATATTTTTGCATTTTGAGTAATTTTGCAGAATTATTACGCATGTGCTTTAATGATTTTTGACTCTGTAGAGGTTGATTGGTGAAAGGGAATGGAGTAAGCACTTGCAAGAGGTTGGGAAGGTGAGAAGAGGGCCTAAGGGGTCCCTAACACCCTTCCAAAGAGTTTCATAGTGATCAGATTTCGAAAAACTGCTCACGTGAACTTCTACAGGAAGTCTGCAGGGGTTCTACAGGAAGATCCGAAAGAGGATTTTGGAGGGTTGAGGGTGGAAAAACAGTGGGAAATTGGAAATGGAGGTTGGATAAGGATGTTAAGGGGTCTAGGACCTGGTGAATGAGGTTAAGAGTGATTAAGGTGATTGGATTTGTTCAAGGATGGAGGGAGCAATGATGCACAAGAATGTAGAAATTAGGGCAAAGTGGGGAAATGTGCAAATGAAGGGAAGGAATCTTGGATTAGGGGTTGGAGTAGGTTGTATGATGGAGGAAGGGTAGGCAGGGAGGTATCACAGGTGTTCTGCACACTATTTTCCAAAACTGATCAACAAAGACTAGGAAAACCAAAGATCTAGCTATTTTGACCTAATTTGACCTAAAAACTAGAAACATGATGAACAGAAGTTTATTGGTAGAAAATCATGCAAGATAACTATGGAAGCTAAGCAAGAACAGATTCTAAACATGCAAGTACAACTGGTATCAACTTCCCTAACTAAAAATATAACACTAGCAATTGCATGAAGAGGCAAAAACAGTGTTTTTGTGGCAACAAGTATGCCTTGGTCTCAGCTCATGGTCCCAAGGAGGGAGAGATGAGATCAATGATTGCTTGATGGCCTTTTTGTAGATCTTTTCTGTTACCAAACTATCAAATCAAGCTGAAGCATGAGAAACTATCTCAATCATCAAAACAACCTAAGTAACAAAGCAAGATTTTAACCTAAATAACAGAAATTATTCTATGAATGCAGCAAAGATACATAAAAGTACACAAAGGAGGTATTGGCACTTGAGTTGGGCCCAACCCCAAGAGCTACAAACTCCTAAGAAAGATTAGAGCTGGTGCAAATCTGGATTCATCTTTATTGATAAAAAAATAATAGTTACATCCCAAAAACTGTCTACAAGAAAAAGCTCGAAAATGTGTTGAAGTGAAGAGCTAACCTACTGACTAAAATATAACTAACATCTGACTAACTCCTGACTAACCAAAATGAGGCCCTAGGCCTTCTTATTTATACAAATTGAAGACCCCAACAGTCCTCCTAAACTTTAGGAACTTGGCTGCCAAAACTTGCAGTTAACAGCAGTCATTCTTGACTTGCTTGGCTGCCCCTTGTGCTCCGAGTTTTTGATGGAGAATTCAAAGTAAGGGCTTATAAATGAAGGGGACACCTTCCTACAAATCCTCTCCCTTGTTCTTCCACAAATTTGGTTGCCAAGTGCTCATTAAACCTTTGATTTTGTCTCAAAATTAACCAAAAATCTGCATACAACACACGTTAGACTTCTTGGCATAATGACTAACCCAATTCACTCTATTAGCATAAATATAATAAAAAACATGCAATGAAATAATGAGAATGGTGGATTAAGTCGAATTAGGAGGCTAAATGAGCCCATATAATTACCCATTTCTGGGGCTCATCATCACCCCCCTACTGAAAGTGTTGCTCATCCTCTGAGCAACTAATCTATCTCTTCATCTTTGATGACCCTGGTGGCCTCCCTATCATCCCAAGCTTTTGATGTGGTTTACTCATGTATGCAATAAAATTCTGCCTTCTTGTCCATGTCCTTCCACTGCTCCTCCTATTCTACTTGTTTGAATTCTTGTGCTTTTCTTGGCCTTTAAATATAAGGAGGCCTACCTTTTTCTTTTTCCTTTTTTTGTTTTGTAGGTGTGCTTAATGCAGCAAGCACAGGTGCTACTTCCCTTGCCAACATTGCAGGGGATTTCTCTTTCTGCTGTTCTTTTCCTTCACTTCTTGTAGAAATCTCTATGCCCCCTGTTTCTGCTTGTGTCCTTGATATCTCAGGGTGTGTCTCTTCTTCCTTTTTTTCTCTTCTTTTGTCTTCTCTGCCTCTGTTAGCTTTGCTTCCTCATGCTCTGTTTTGGTTTTCTTCTCATCTTGTTTAGTTTCTGCCTTCTCTATTTTAGTCTTTTTCTTTTATGTTCTAGGTCTTCCTTCTCATCTTCTATTTTGATTTCCTCCTCTGTTTCAAGTTCTTCTTTCTCCATTTTGGTGTTTTACTATTTTTCTATTTCCTCCTCATCTTCTCCTGCCATATTTCTAAAAATTTCCCTATCATGATGTGTAGTGATTGCTGGAAATGTTCAGGGGAGGAGGAAGGAAACAAAATTTCAAAACCAGAAATAGAGAAATGGCTGAGGTTTGTCTTTCTGGAATCAAGAATTTCTCATGTTCTTCTTTTTCACAACATCAATTTGCAATTTTTTCTTCAAACTGTTTCCAACTTGAATTTACTTCTCGGTTTTTGAGAAAAATCAATACTTTTGACAGAACAGAGAATATTTATAACACAGTGTTTTTTCTTCAAAGAGTGAACAATCTTGCAAATTTTGTTTTTCATAGGTTGGCTTCTATGGTTGCATCCCCTTTTTCAGAAGAATGTGAGAAAGAAAAAGGCAGATTTTGGATGCATAGCAGAAAAACGAAGAGACTGTGTAGAACTCAGAGAAGGAAAAACACACAGGCAAACTTTTAAGCTCACTTTCCTTTCTTTCAACCCAATACTATGTTTTTAATCCTCCACCTTATATAAATATATCCTATGCAGAGTAGTTTCCTGAGCCCACCTCTTTTCAAGCTCGAATTTTGACAAAAATCTCAAATTTTCTGGCTGTAGAATTGTTGTCTGCCCTTCCTGTAGAAATCTTCCTATACATAGTGTTCTTGTAGAATGAAACTGTGCTTCCTGTAGAGCCCGATAGGTAGGGGATTTAAAAAAAAACAGGCAGAAATCTAGCAGAGGACGACTGGTTAGCTGCTCTGGAAGTGGTAGATGCATACTCTAGTTGAGAACGTCGTGAAGGCACAGTGAACAAAGAGTGGTGAATGTGTTAACTGAACTATCTTTTAACTGTTGGCGTGATTCATGGTGAGGAGCTAAGGTGGCTGGATGTACATTGGCCCCATGCAGACTACAGTTCTGTTATGAAACTGTATGTTGCTTGCCCATAATCACTTCCGTCAATTACGTTGGAGTTTAAACAGCCACCACTACCTATTTTCAGTTTTCTTCCCGAGATGGCTGAGCACACATGCTGATTGCACCCACTAAGCATTGTTGAACTGGACAAGGCACTGTCTAAACTGGACGAGGGGGGCTTGTTAGCTAGCCACCGATCTTGTTTAATCACAGCCATCTCACTATCCATGCAGTTCTTAAATTACATTCATGCAACAGAGGAACGGGTTTAGTCATGTACCTGGAAGTCGAATGCATTTGTTGTGAGGTGTTGTGGCCTTTCCTTCTGATGCATGCCTTTGTTTCTATGGATGCATGCTAGTCCGATTAGTGATACATGGCTATTTTTCTTGTGCAGGTATGTCGTGGCGAAAAAAGTCGTTTGTGCGGACACAACTGACCTCCCGAGGAGTCTAAACTCTCTAGCGACAAACAAGACAAAATGGAGTGATCTTTCTCTAAATACATCTTTTAAAACATGAAAACTACAAGTGTTTAGGCTTACCTTATTCCAAAACGCTGTTGTTGTAGTCCGTCCTTGCCGATCCGGATGAGCTCCTCCTTCACATCAATTCCTGCAACCACAAACAATCAAACAATTACCAAGCACTTGCATCTCATATAATAAAACATATATTCAACATGCAGACCAAGGAACACATGAAATAACTCATTAACACAAGCTATTGAGAAAAATGAACCAGTTTGTATTAATAACGAAACAAAGAAACTCTTACAACCTGGCCTTGGTGTTGTGCAAGTTCCTCCCAGGGTCCATCAAGGGTTTTCCTCTATTTTGACAAAGCTCACCCACTTCCAAGTAGAATCAAGCAAAGACAATCTCTCCTCACAAGGTTCTAAATGGGAGTCCTAATTCCTGCAGCATTTACCCAAAGAAAATGTATAGCTTCAACCTCTCCTCCCTCTGGCTCAATGCCTTTATTTATAGTGCTGTAAAGAGGTTATTCAGGTCCACCATCAATGGGATAATCCCCCTCTTTGGGTGGGATAGCTCCCTTATTGATGGGATAAGTTCCTCCTTAATAGGGATACATGAACCAACTGGAGGCGCATCCATTTCATCAAACCGACCTCTAGAAAGTTCTAGAAGTAACCACAAGTAACTTTTTTAAGATGAAACTTGCGCATTTTGCCTTTTACAGAAGGACGCACCTGTCCCTTAACATACAGAGCGTCCTAGGACGCAGCTTTTGTGAACATTGTGAGCGTCCCCGCAGGTAAGGCTTGAGAGAACCTGCGTCCCTAGAGATAAACACATTTTTTACAAGACTTTCTCTCTTCTTTGAGTTTGAGATGGATAGCAGAGGCATAAGACTTGCCTAAGAGGGTAGCATGACTGTTGATTGAGCCATACTAACTGTAAATAGTCATGGTGACATTTTTTAGTGTAACAGATTGCCCCCTAAAGTGCGAAGCCTGGAATAGATTAGGGTTTTGTAATTCTAGGAAGGGTGAAGCGCTTTATCATTTTAAGGATTGTCTTGTGGATGTCCTGGTTGGAACCTGCAATTTTCAACACAAAATACATGTATAATATTATATCATCACTGAGGTAGGCATTCCCATACTCAGATTCAAAACTTTAACTAATGGACTAACTACTCTGATACAGGAATGATCTTGCAGTACATCATTTTTATAGAATTTTGTAGACACAGTATGGACGCAGCCATCTGTTTATGATTAGTCTACATAGATAATGAATACAAAACTCCTCGCAGCCTGGATGGTAGAAACTAGATCCAGGGTCTTCACTTCTACTTCCCGAATTGGTACGATTCTAGCCATGTGATTAAATGATTTGATGTCGAACATGTTAGAAACCACTTGATTACCAGTCGATGATGTAAACTGTTAACAAGCGTGAGAGAGACCACTAGTAATGTCAATGGTTCTCAAAGTACCAAGCACAACCCGTGAAATGTGAATAGATGTTTTGATGTCGAACACTTCACGGAATCCTTTGATCGAAAGTCAATGATGTAAACTGACGTCAAAGGCGAGAAACCTGCCATTGATGCATGCAGACTTCAAGGTACTGTCGATTCCTAAGTCATATTTCTAGATAATGTGTCGATGTCGATAGAAAGCGACCCGTTGCAGGCAAGCCCGCAACACGAAATCATTGTTCAAGTTGAAGAAATGTTGCTGTAAGGACTGACTCAGGGATGGTCAAATGGATGACAAGTATTTTGCAGATGAAAGTTTTGCTTGCAGACCTCTTGAACACATAACGACACGACAGATGGCTTGGTGACGAATAACTCAAAGTTAATCCCCGGAACCCGGTTAAAGACTTTCAAAGTGGTTTGATCAACTGTGAGGTAAAAGATTTCCCAACCCAGGTGAATGAAAAAGTGTCGTGTTCAAGAGTGGTAATAAAGTTTCTTTCGAGACAAAAGGTAACAAACAGGTTCATTCTTCTCTCTTTTCCCCCACCATTTCTGGCAAGTACCTCTTTATTTTTAACAAGCTTGAGGAGGATAACATATGCTTGATTATAAGCTCATCCTTCGGACAAGTCCAACCTAGTTTAAATTCGAACCCTAGGAAGGAGTGGTTCGTTCCTGTTTGTAATTGAACAGGTCCTCTACTGTAAAAGTTTAACGAGCCCAGTATAGGAGAAACTCGGCGTTTTTCAATTTTAGAGAGTTGAAAAAACTAAAGGAGACTCCACGTTGAACTTTTTCGTACATTTGTGTCCCTCAAGCCCGAAAAAGTATAAAATAATACCTGGGGGAACCGCTTGATCTTGCGACCAAGGAGTACTTTCATAATAGTGTCGTTGACCTGAAAAGTAAAAAGCGATCAAGGACACGTCGTTTTATTTCCTTATCGAGTTTGAAACGACAAAAACCCGGCAATCTTTTCCTGATTTTGCGGTCAGAAAAGAGCTAAAAGGGGACCGTCTTTTAATTCCGTTTTAACGAGTGTAAAAGAAACGCTCGGCGATCTTTTCATGTTTTAGGAGTCAGAAAAGGGCTTAAAAGATGACTCTGATATTTTTGTTCGTGAAAAATGACAATTTCCCTCGAAATCCCTTTGTCCTGCACAAAAGCAACACATTACTCATACCTGTTTAAAATAGGCAAAAATACATCGAAAAACATCTTTTCATGGTAAAAAATGAACTAATTCATCCAAAAAACCTATAAAAAGACCTTTTACCATGTCATTTTTACCGTTTGACTGTTGAGGTTGAAAAAGGAGCTTTTGACAAGAAACTTCCCGTGGTCGCTGCGGAAAATCCGACCGTCGGAATCGAACGCCGTCTTATCCAGGTATTTTACACATCCTACTCTGCATTTCTATCCGTTTAGAATTAATTTTTAGGTCTTAGTTTCATTTTTTGGGGGGTTTTGGTTTTGGAATGCGCCTCTCGGCGGACGCGGGTGCCCTTCGGGTGACCCGCGTCCCCCGACTTTTTCCTATACAGGAAAATGGTCGGAAGACGCAGTCCGCCTTCAGGCCAGCCGCGTCCGGGCGCCCTGTGCTGTAAAGTCGGGGTGCGTCTTCCGTGAAATGCGCATTTCAAAACCCCAACCCCCTCAAATAACTATCTAAAAATTCCCAAATCAATTTCTAATGACTATTTCTGGTGTGCAGGGCATTAACCATGTTAGATTGGAGAGAAAGAGAGCATGTAGAGGATGATGAAGTTGCAATAAATCATCAACCTTCCCTGGATGCCCTAAGAGCATGCGGGTTATACAAATACTGGACCATACCGGGCATGAGGGGCCAGGTAAGATTCTTGGAATGGCTGGTTGAGCGATGGAACGTTCAAGAACAATGCTTTTACATAGGAGGGCACCAGCTCGAGATAGAGCCCTCGGATGTATACTTTCTCACTGGCTTGCCGAACAGAGGTGAGCAACTCAGTCTTGCGGGGACTAGGCCGGGTGGCCAATCCCTTGATAGTCTCCGCGACGAGTGGTGCACACTTGGGGCTCACCATTCGAAAGGCATAGAGATAAAACACATCACTCTGCGTGAACTCAAAGTCATAGCGTTCACGGTTACCAGAATTTGCGGCGCGGCCGCTTTACACATTGCTTCCGGATCCCAAATGCGGATGGCAATTGACTGTTACCAAGGCACCATTTTCAACTGGTGTGAAGCTGTGTCGGCTCATATGAAGAGCCAACTGACCAAGGCAAAGAACGGACGACTAAAGACTTTTGGATATGGGCCTCTAGTCGTGAGCTTTGCCTTGGAGAGAGTTCCAATGCTGATCCCTCAGCAACTCACTGTTGATATCTTGGGTCCTCGGGAGCCAAAGCTGATACGATGGGTTGCGGTGATGGCCCGGCATCCTGACGAGGGCACGGCGGTGGTTCGATTCTCAGATAGTTACTTTCACTGGTTAGAGGACCAGGTTTTTTCGATACAGGACTTTCCGTATGCCGGAGTGGATTTTAGAGGTGATCCGGACATGGTTCTTCCACTGGGAGAACAATGGGATGACAGAGGTACTTTATTTTTCACAAGTTTTCTAATTATGTATATTTATTTATTTATTTATTTTTTTTTTTTTTTTTTCATATATATTGTCTCAAAACTAACAGTAAAATTTTCAAAATGCAGATGTTGGTCCACAGCGTCCAGCCAACCTCCGGCCTTTTGATAGACTACATCCAGCTGCACCGGTACCGGCCCCACAGGACGCGGCTGCAGAAGTACTAGCTGAGTTGGAGCATGATCTAGAGCGTCTCACGGCAGATATACCTGAGACTACTATGGACGACATTCCTACCAGGCTTCAGCGCTTCGTAGTCGCGGTCCCTGGACCGTTTAGGAGATTTTTGCGTAAGGTAGCCCGCGCAGTGGTGTCATACAGAGAGCACCACCAGTGATTGACTAGTCACTTTTGTAGTCACATGTGACATTTTGACTTTTTGTACTTATCATTTTTGCCGATCATAAGGTGTTTTTCAACCTATGATCGAAGACGATGTATATTTTTTGACACACTCCTATCTATATATATATCACTATTACCGGCTTATCTTGTTTAACATATGTGATGAAATGTTTTTAAATTTACTTGCATGATTATCGTAAATGTCTGTCCAACATTCGAGAAGCAATTGCATCTGCTAATGTATTTAAAGACCTTGGAATATGTTGATATTCAATGTAATCAAATTCACGTTCCAAGAGACGCACTCTCAAAAACAACCTTAATAACACAGGATTTCTAATGGCATAAACTCTATTAAGCTGTAATACAACAAGTTCAGAATCTAACCTCACTATCAAACGTCGAATTCCAAATGAAATAGATTCGGATAATAATTCAACCACTGCACTGTATTCTGCAATGTTGTTCGTTGTTTGACCGAGGCTTACCCCATGCATAGAAACTAACTCGTCAGAGGGCGAATAGATAACCCAAGCTGCGGAAGAGATATTCCGTGTACTACGACAAGCACCATCAGCAAATCCAATGTATGTTTGGAGAGGCGTCGACATCTGCAATATCAAGAGTAAAACCAAGATAAGCCAGAATAATGACGAAAAACACACTCTCTAAGCTAAGCACACTGACTAAACTAACAAACACGCTAGCTAGAAAGAAAATCTAACCTATCTAAAAATTTCTCCATACCCACCATTTAAGCATAATACCTCTTTAGGTAAAGTCCATTTCTGGGTTTACCCAAAGAGTCCCCATCAAAATCAACTAGCTCATAAGCCCCTTTTGCTAGCTTTCGCTTTACAATGTAGGGTCCATGCCACATAGGAACGAATTTTCCAGCACCTAGCTTATCGTTAGCTTGATCATATAATAGCACTAGGTCTCCTTCCGAAAAACTTCGAGGGGTTACATTTCTATCATACTGAGCTTTCATTCGTTTCGCGTGAGTCTCGATTGCCAATGTAGCGTCACGTCGAGTCTCATCTAATTTAGCCAAGTACAATAAACGTTTCTCCTCTTCGGAAGTAGCTGGAAGTAATTCGACAGCCATTTGAAGTGATGGGATTTCGCATTCAATGGGTAACACAGCTTCCAAGCCATAAACTAGCTGGAAAGGAGTGAACCCTGTTGAATTTTTCACTGAGGTTCGGTATGCCCATAGCGCTGAAAATAACATGTTGTGCCAATTCGACCGATGAACACCAATGGTTCGTCGGATCATGATAACTAGAACTTTGTTGATAGACTCAACCAAACCGTTGGCTTGCGGATAATAAGGAGTAGAGCTATCGTGGCGCAAACCAAGCTGGCTTGTAAGCTCAGTCATCATGATGTTTCGAAAATGGCTCCCATGGTCAGTAATGATTGCTTGTGGGACACCAAACCTAGTTATGATATGATTGAATACGAAAACTGCAGCTGTTTTGCCGCTTGCGTCGAATGTAGGCATCGCCTCGGCCCACTTAGTAAAATAATCAACCGCAAGGATGATATACGCATGCCCCCCGGCCGAGTGAGGGTTACAAGTAATAAAGTCGATACCCCATTTGGCGAATGGACCAGCGGCAATTATAGGGTGGAGAGGAGCAGGTGGAGCGCGCATCTTGCGATCAAACACTTGACAGTTGTGGCATTTCCTGACGGCAATGATACAATCTTTAAACATAGACGGCCAGAAATAGCCAGCGCGCAACACCTTCTGAGCTGTGGCATACCCAGACATATGACCGCCACATGCTCCAGAGTGACAATCATTCAAAACTCTCTCAGCCTCTTCGTGAGTTAAACAACGTCGAAAAACTAAGTCTGCCCCCCGGCGATAAAGTGTATCTCCAATAATTTTGTATGGCTGGGATTGAAACCGAATTTTTCGACGTTCCGCTTTGGAAGCTTCAGGCCGAAAGGTTTGGGTTTGGAGATAGATGATTATATCCCCATACCACGGATCTACAGTACTGATAAGAAACAAAGATTCGTCCGCAATGGACTCCTCTGCCACAGTCTCTGTGTCAGCACTCGGGAAATCACACATCAATTCCGCAAAAACTAAGGATTTCTTAGACTTGGACTTCTCGAACTCCAAGTCGAACTCTTGCAGGATAACGATCCATTTAGAGTACTTGCCCCCTAGCAATTGTTTTGTCAAAATATAAATCATAGGGTTGCAATCCGAAATAACTGTAGTTTTACGGAGAAGAATGTAGTGACGAAAACGCTGGACAGCTTGAACGGCTGCCAGGGCCAATTTCTCCACATGCGAATATTTTAGCTCAGTGGGATTCAAGGTCCTACTAAGATAATATATCACATGCTCCGCTCCGAATTCATCTTCTTGAACTAACACCATTCCAATGGTGGAATGCGAAGCTGCGAGGTATAAGAAGTAGTCCTGGTTGTAGTTGGGAGGATGCAACAACGGTGCATGGGTCAACGCGTGTTTAAGTGCATCAAAAGATTGTTGGGCAATCTCGTCCCAAAAGAATTGTGCGTTCTGTTTCAACAACCGTGTAAAACCTTTAGTGACCTCGGCGTAGTTTGGGATGAATCGGCGTAAAAAGTTCGCTTTCCCTTGCAAACTTTGGAGTTGGCGCAAACTCGAAGGAGGAGGCAATTTGATGATAGCCTCGACTTTCGAGGGATCGACGCGAATGCCGGCTTTTGAAACAACAAATCCCAGCAATCGACCTGTTTCTATACAGAAAACACACTTGTGGGGATTCAACCGAATTCGATAATGCCTACACCTCATAAAGATTGCTCGTAGGTGGACAAGGTGATCAGCTCGATGTAAAGAATGAGCAGGCAAATCATCGAGATAGGGTTGCACAATGTGCTTGATGTCATGAAATGCATAAGACATCGCCCGTTGAAAAGTAGCCCCGGCATTCTTAAGCCCAAAAGGTAATTTGCAATAAGCAAATGTCCCCCATGGACAAATGAATGCCGTTTTTGGTTGGTCGGCAGGTAGAATATTGATTTGATTATAGCCCGAAAAACCATCCATGAAGGAAAACATTTCACTTCCGGCACAATCATCAATAATTTGATCGATATAAGGCGTAGGATAGTTGTCTTTTGGACAAGCTCGATTTATATCCCTATAGTCGATACAGATTCTTATTGTTCCTTGTTTCTTGTTGACCGGAACAATATTCGATACCCAATCCGTTAACGGGATCGGATAAATGAAACCTGCTTTCAACAGCTTTTCGACTTCTGCTTTAATCGCAGCCGCTTTTCGAGGGTGAATCTGACGCAACCGTTGCCGGACGGGTTTAGCATCCGGGTAGGTCTTTATTTCATGAACAACAATGGCAGGATCGATTCCCGGCATTTCCTCGTAAGACCAGGCAAACACATCGCGGAATTCTTGGAATAGGGCCTTGTAAGTTTGGATTTCTTCTTCAGTACATGCGGCACCTATATGAATGTTCTCCTCAATTCCGGGCTTCACTGAAATATCAATGGGAATAGTACGAGAAATATTCCCTAAATTCAACTCTGAATCAGAATGTTTCGTTGGATCCTGAGCGTCTTTGACATATTCAGCGGTAAAGATAGATGAAAAATCATTTTCAAATGCATCATCCTTAGGTAAAAACGAAGATCTGTGATGGAGATCCTCCCATGGTAGATCATCTACACTTAGGATTTCGCGAAGTTGTTCGTCAGATGACACGACTTCGGGAAACGCTATCCGTTCTAAGGTTGAGGTGAAAAGTGATTCTTCACTGACCACATTCATTTGGTCGATTTCGGTTGAATGCGAGTCGGTAAAAGACATGACAGCTTCATAAGCAATTTCATATGGACTCAAAGGCATAGCATCACCGAATGAGTCTATCTCAGAGTCAGATGGGACAATCCAAGGATCATCATAAATAATGTTTTCTGATGTAATCATATGAATTGTTGCAAATGAAGGGTCTACGTTGAGTGGAGGGAGAGGAAAAGTTCCCAGTAAACCGGAATCCTTAACTAAACCTACACCAACGTCCCTATAAGGGATTGTCGTCTTACCGACATGCTGGATACTCTCTGAAGAGGCTGGGTCGGATGAAAAGTATGTCAGCTGATCAATAGTCACGATCTTACCGTTATGTGGAAACTTAATTACTCTGAAGACCGATGAAACGACCGCTGTCATAGCATATGACCAACTTCGACCCAAAAGAAGGTTGTAGTCTAGAGGGGCATCAACCACTTCCACATCCAGACTAACGGTTTTACCTTCTACCCCTATAGGCAATTCTTGTAGAATACCAAACGGACGGAACCCACGGCCATCAAAGGCCTTAAGGATGGTGGGGGATTGGTTCAACGAAGGAGAACCAAGCGATCTCCAACATTGAATCGACATAATACACGTAGAAGCTCCCTCATCAATCACAGTCCGATGAATAGGCCTGTTTTTGACTATCACTGGAATTTGGAAAGCCATTTGATGGGGGAGACGCGGTGTACTATTTTCTAGATCGAAGATCATTAGGTTCGGGTCCTGAACATCAACAGCTCCGATAGCCGACAAAAGCAATTTTCGTTGTGCTGGGCATGATTGCAGCACTTCTAACGCCGACATTGCTGAGGGTGAAACAGCTAAGTCCTCAACAATGTTGTAATTCTGGGCTGCTCTCGCATGTGGATTGAAAGCAGACCTTCGAAGTACACCCTTGGCGGGCGGCTTAATCACTAAGTCTGGGTTAGGTTTTTCGATCTGTAGTGGATCGGAACCAGGAGCTGAGGTTGATGGGTTAGAGTGAGAAGATTCTGCTTCCTTACCATCAACAGGATTCTTACTACCATAATCTTGCGATCGAGTCGCAATCCTCACATGAGACATCATCAAAATGGGTTCTTCACTGGCATTCGAAGAAGAACCTATCATCTTATTCTCCTGCTCCGGAAATGGATTTTTTAACACAGCAGGAGTGGGAGAACCTTTGACTATTTTCACAACCTCGGCCCGATGAGGGCAATCTCTCGTAAAATGATCCTCTTCACAAATAAGACAAGGATATCGAGGTTTGCGCTTTTCGTCATTGGTTTCCGACTTTTCTGTTTTCTCCTTCGGAGCCTTGTCTGCTTTAGCCTTCTTCTTTCCTTTCTTCTTTCCACCGTTTTTTGATTTGGCCGTAGATGACTCTACAGCGTGAATATCGGCGGTAAGTTCAGGAGAAGACTCTCCTGTCGGAGAATCAGGCAAAGTGATAATTGGAGTAGTTGAAGCCTTGGAAGACTTCTTCTTGCTCTTTGTATTCACGATACCAATCATACCATCAGCGGCATGAGATCCCGAAGGAGCAGCAGCGATTTGATTCGACTTTGGAAGATCCGAAATCTTCGTGTCGTGTAACGTACCCGACTGAGTGTAAACTAAGTCAAGGTATTGTGCCTGAGCAATGACTTGCTCCTCAGTAACTACTCCGGCCTTAGCTACATCTTCAGTAATCTTCGGTAATAATGATTTGACAAACCATTCAGCTAAGATTTGGTCCGGGATAAAAACTTTCACTAACCTCCTACGACGTCTCCACTCATGATGTGATCAGAAATGTACGTGGACGTCGATTGTTTTAGTGAAGTTAATAACTCCGTGCCATTATCGTATCTGACCGGCAACTGAAAGTGAGTTAAGAACAAGGTAGCTAACTGGCTAAAGTTGTAAAAAGAGGCCCGTGGTAACTCAATGTACCACTTGGCCGCGAGACCAATGAGTGTACGCTGAAAAAGACGTAAGCGGATGGAATCATCTGAGATAGAATTCGAAGCACACCAGAGGTGGTAAGTCATCACGTGATTGGACGGATCCTCTCCAGACTTACCTTCGAACTTGGGTATATCACTGGGCAACTTATTTGGCATTGGCGGCCAGAACGGAAGATATTGAATTGGATCGTTCGTTAGGCGCGTCAAGTCTGGTAAATCCAAAGTTGCGATAAACGGTAACTGCCGGTTAGGATCTCTAAAACTCTGGGTCACAATACCAGCCCCAGGAGGAGGATATCCAGGATAACTAGGAACAGGAGTCGCATTTGGGATATTATATCCTCCTGGAAAACCAGGATTAACCGGACCGTACTGGGGTTGTTGAGGTTGTTGATAAGTGTACCCAGGATACGGTTGATACTGGTAAACCGGTTGTTGGACAGCTTGCCCATGTTGGTACTGTCCCTGGTACGGAGGTTGAACAAATTGAGGTTGAGTAGTAACAACCGTACTTATACCAGGCTGACCTACAGGCATCTGGACCGTGGTTTGAATCGTAGATCCAGACAACGGTAAAGATGTCTGAGGTGTGGTAACAGGGACAGTAGAAACTGGAGCCGTCGATACTCCAGAAGTAAGTATGGTAGATGTAGCGGTAGTTGCAGCAGCCGTTTGAGATGGAGTACTAGGTGCAATTGGCGGCTGAGTAACTACCGAAGTTACAGAAGTTTGAACATTTGGCTGGACAGGTTGCGGTTGCTGGGTTGGACCAGAAACTACGGGTTGTCCAGCTTGAGGAACCATCTGTATACTTGGCTGCAACACCTGTTGACCCTGTGATGGATCCCACACTAACATTCCAGGGTATTGACCCGTAACAGGTTGAGGATACTGAGATCCATAACCGGATTGAGGGTAGGATTGATAATTGTAAGGTGCAGTTCCCACACTTGGAACATATGACTGACCTTGAGGCGGTTGATAACCTTGAGGTAAATACTGATACTGGGGTTGACCTTGACCTTGAGGTTGGTACCCTTGAGGTTGATAACTTTGGGGTTGATACCCTTGAGGTTGCCATCCTTGAGGTTGCCATCCTTGAGGTTGATATTGATACTGAGGTTGACCCTGGGGTACATATTGAGGCTGGGGTTGACCTTGAGGCGCGTATTGCACCATAGGTGCATACTGACTTTGAGGTTGCCCCCCAGACACGATTTGTGTACCTTGAGGTTGCCCCCCAGGCGTTAACTGCGGTTGCCCCCCAGGCGGTAATTGGCCACCTTGAGGTTGAGAAATGGGAACTGAACCTGACATCATGTAAATGTCTCCTACACCCAATGGTACATTACCACTGTTTCCAATTAATAACCCATGATCAACGGGTTGAGGAGATGCTCCCGCAAAGGTACCAGAAAGAGATTGATACCCAGTGGGAACAGAAGGACCGCCGTGTAAGAAAGATTCAGGACTTTGAGTAAACACGGACGACTGACCAGACATATTTACAGGAGTATAAATACCTCTAGGTGGAAAAGGAGTACGAGGTGGAGAAAAACCTACTGAGTTGTCTAAATAATTGGTTAACGAAAGGTACCAAGTAGTACTTCTAGGAGGACTGTAAAAGATGGATTCACGCTCCCTTAGATCAATAGTAAGTTGACCTTCAAGGTTAGAGACACCTATATCCTCCTCTGGAGCAAGTTCTTCTATAGCAATCAAACCAGTAGGAAGATTTTCGGTGATAATTCTTTCTATTCTCGGTGAATCAGGAACACTAGAAGTTGGAGTAACAGGTTCAGATATTTCTGGTTCTTCGCCTGTATCACTAGCAGACGAAAAATTACCGACAAGCTCAGAAACTGAAACAGCTTCGGGATTATAACCTGTCTCTAAACTTTGGTAATTTGGATGGACTACCAAGGAAGATTCTCCTTCTTCAGGTGAACCTACTCTACTGTCACTAGGAGGAGTTACAAGGACCTTTAACCCTTCGTACTGACCCGGAATGTCTTCAGGAGATTCACCCCGCGATTTACGGAGTTTTCTTAACAAATCTATTCCGGTAACAATCTCAGGAGACTTGCCCCGAAGTCGACGGGACTGTCTCGGTAATTCCGCCACAATTAAAGATTTTTAACTACAACACACGAAAACAAAGTAAAAATTTCAAATCAAACCACCTAAAGTCTTCTAAAGAAGCAAACAAATTTGAAGCACACGCCTAAAGAATCTAGAGCATCAAACCAAACACAAACAATAGTCTTCCGGACCAAAAGCGCTAGTTGGTGATGAAGTCCAACCTCGCTAGATTCAGTATAGAAATGGCGGGTGGAACAGTTACCCCGGCAACCTGCTTAATGAATAGACCGGCACAAGTTCCTCCACTTTAACCGTATCGAAGTGAAGTGAACCCCCTAGAAAATCCAAGTGAGTATAACCGACGTCTGCTCCAGGTACAGTGGGACCTTCCCTCCACCGTCACCTCGGTAGAACCCTAAAGATTATGGTCACTAAAGTTACAATAATAACAATTACACCTGGGGGAACAGTCTAAACTCCGACAGCACGCAAGGGCAGAGTAACAAGCTCAATCCCCTTACCGGCTCCTTGACAGTAATCCAAGGTTTACCGATAAGTGACCCCTGGCTCCTCGACAATGGTTAATCCGAGGTTTACCGTTTGTAATACGTACTGTCTGGCGTCGTTCCCAACGAGGGGGGAATGATCCCCTCACTGGTTTGGACACGAGCTCGTGCTTCTCCTTTAAGAGGAGCTTTCCCAGAGTGCAATTGAAACAATTGGATTTATTCTACTCAAGATAAACTATCTGTTTGGTTTTGTAGTCTTGGAGAGTTAAGTACTCACCTACTCCAAGACCCTAGCCTAAGCTATGTTGGTGTTTTAGAGCCCTAGAAAAATAAAAATTACTAGATTGATTTTAATTTAAGCGTTACTTTTAAGGTTGTTTCTTAAGTCAAAAGGTGATGGAAGTGAAACCAGTGGTGTGTTGACTCGACTCGAAACCACTACAAAATGCACCTAGGATGATTTACCCACTACTTTACTTTTTCGATGAATTGCTTAACTAAAAAGTTGAGAGAATGCAATTTTTATAAAAGCAACTTCTTAATTAAAGACAATCAAAGAAACAATTCGTTTGTCTTTTCCAAGCATAAAAACATGACCACTCTTTACTTGCACGAAAAAACTCTTTTTCTTCCAAAAACTTTAAATGCTACTTGAAACAAAACTTTTAAAAGGAGATGTTTTTGTATTTTTCTTATTTAATGAAAAACATAAATCTATTTTAATAAAAATCAATTGCAAACTATGAAATCTACGAAAATTCACTCAAAAATAAAAACAAACAAATCAAAAGGAAATTACCTTAATTAACCTAATGAGGCAAAGCCAACAATGATAATTCTAAGGTGTTTTACTTGATCACAATCAAATCAAGGACTAGCTTATTGCAGAACCAAAAACTAGTCAAAACAAAACTCTAATCTTTTTGTTCTTTTGTAAAATGGAAATCAATACTTTATAAACAAGTAATTCGAAATTTGACCCAAAAGACAACTTAAATGGCAAGCTGCTCACACAAGGAGACTTTATGACAGGCCCGACTTCTAAGAAGGCTGACAAACCAGAGCGATCTAAGGCTGGACAACTTTCTACCGTCAAAGTCACTACAGGACCTATTCAAAAATCAAACCCTAGGCCTAAACTTCGTTGAAATCCACTAAAACACTCAAAGCTCACAAAACAAGTTTAGGTGAAAATTTTTGACAGGGTACTAAAGGATCTGGGCAGAAAACACTAAGAAAAAACAAAATCTAAAAGCAATTAAAGCAAAAATGGAGTTTTCCTAAATTTTTACAGGAAGACGCAGGCAACCCGTTATAACAGGCGCGGGCCCGCTCTGTGCAAACGGCAACAGCGCGTCCAAAGACGCACTGTGCAGTACTCAGAGGGTGCATCCTTCTAGAAAAGTTAAGAAAAACCAAATCTAACTAAATCTAAAGCTAAGCCACCCAAATACTAATTGTCACAGTCAAAAACCAGAAAATAAAAATGATTTTCTCAGAGCAAAGTTCACACAAAGGAAAAGACTTTCACATTAATTGCTTCCCCAGCGGAGTCGCCAATTTGTCGTGGTGGAAAAAGTCGTTTGTGCGGACACAACTGACCTCCCTAGGAGTCTAAACTCTCTAGCGACAAACAAGACAAAATGGAGCGATCTTTCTCTAAATACATCTTTTAAAACATGAAAACTACAAGTGTTTAGGCTTACCTTATTCCAAAACGCTGTTGTTGTAGTCCGTCCTTGCCGATCCGGATGAGCTCCTCCTTCACATCAATTCCTGCAACCACAAACAATCAAACAATTACCAAGCACTTGCATCTCATATAATAAAACATATATTCAACATGCAGACCAAGGAACACATGAAATAACTCATTAACACAAGCTATTGAGAAAAATGAACCAGTTTGTATTAATAACGAAACAAAGAAACTCTTACAACCTGGCCTTGGTGTTGTGCAAGTTCCTCCCAGGGTCCATCAAGGGTTTTCCTCTACTTTGACAAAGCTCACCCACTTCCAAGTAGAATCAAGCAAAGACAATCTCTCCTCACAAGGTTCTAAATGAGAGTCCTAATTCCTGCAGCATTTACCCAAAGAAAATGTATAGCTTCAACCTCTCCTCCCTCTGGCTCAATGCCTTTATTTATAGTGCTGTAAAGAGGTTATTCAGGTCCACCATCAATGGGATAATCCCCCTCTTTGGGTGGGATAGCTCCCTTATTGATGGGATAAGTTCCTCCTTAATAGGGATACATGAACCAACTGGAGGCGCATCCATTTCATCAAACCGACCTCTAGAAAGTTCTAGAAGTAACCACAAGTAACTTTTTTAAGATGAAACTTGCGCATTTTGCCTTTTACAGAAGGACGCACCTGTCCCTTAACATACAGAGCGTCCTAGGACATAGCTTTTGTGAACATTGTGAGCGTCCCCGCAGGTAAGGCTTGAGAGAACCTGCGTCCCCAGAGATAAACACATTTTTTACAAGACTTTCTCTCTTCTTTGAGTTTGAAATGGATAGCAGAGGCATAAGACTTGCCTAAGAGGGTAGCATGACTGTTGATTGAGCCATACTAACTGTAAATAGTCATGGTGACATTTTTTAGTGTAACAAGGTATCCTCTGGTTGGATCTAAGCTGTAGGAGTTTGTTCCAACGTTCAGATTTGCACCCTCATGCTGCTGATGCTGGATTTTTGCAGGACAGCGACTTGTTTCGTCCATAGCTCCCAAACGATAGACTGGATTGACCTGAAACTTTCTGAGCATGTTTCTATCATCATTATGCACCTCCCATAGCAAAATTGTGGTCAATGGATGCACAGATTTCGAGAAAAACTGAAAATGGTTGAAGGTGACAGAGGTCAATTTCTCAAAAACCGTGCACTGGAATTGGCTGAAATTGCTTGGGCAGGTTACTATCACCCACATGCATCTCCCCATGAAACAGGTTTTGAAATGGATGCACGGATATGGAGAAAATGCAAAAATGGTTGAAGGTGATGGAGGCTAATTTCTTGGAAACCGTGCACTGGAATTGGCTGAAATTGCTTGGGCATGTTGCCATCATCCCTATACAACTCCCCATAAAACAGTTTTTTAAATGGATGCATGGTTTTCAAGTTAGGGAAAAAACAAATTTTTGCTCTATGTATTTTTGTATCAGAGCATTCTGTAGTTTTTGCACAGTAAGGAAAAAAATGAGCTTGGGCTGTAATGCAGACTTGGGTCTCGGCTGATGAGGAATCTAGATGGAGGGTAACAGGTATGGTGAGTGAAAAACTGCTGCTTGATTTGTCATTAAGGAGTTTTTGCTGGCAGTATGAAGAAAACAGGGTTTCTGTGTGTCACTGTGCAGGAACATAAAAAAATGAATGCAATGGAGGTGTACGGAGATGGAAAAAGGTGACATATGGTGATGGATAGAAGCAGGGATGTTTACAGGCCTCATGGATAGATTCCCAACCTTCAGGTCCTCATCAGAGATCAATTTTGGCTTGTTTGCAGGCTCTACAGGATCTTCCTGTAGAAGACACAAAACTTCCTATAGAAGGTGAAATCTTAGTCCGAATGAGACCAAATCTTGGGAAAGGGTAGTGGTCATGGAGGAATGGATTGTGAGGGATGATTGTAGCCTAGTGCTGACCTCTGTCTTTGTTTTGTGCGATCCTCCTAACATGTAATGTCCTTCCTCTAACCTGCAATTATTCAACAGAAATTAGGTTTATTTTTCTTTTTCTTTTTTCTTCTTTCTTTTTCTCTTTTTTTTGAAAACAACTAGGGCGCCTCATGGAGGTTTTCACCCTAATTTCCTACCCTGGGTGCCTCCAAGGGAGGTTTTCACCCAGGGATCTTATTCCTTTTTCTCTTTTCTCTTCTTTCCAACCCATTGACTGCCTCATGGAGGTTTTCAATCAATGAGCCAATCTGAGGCGCCTCCGAGGAGGTTTTCACCTTAGATTTTTATTTTTTCCACTTATTTTTCATTTTTTCCTTTTTTTCTACCCTACCCTACTTGAAAAACAAAATCATTTTCAAGTATAAGAATACTTCCAATGGAGCCATGTGCACATTGAGATTAGAGACAAAATGATGTGGAGGCTTGAAATGCATGCTTTGACAGGTATCCAGATTTCAGAGACCAAATGATTTTCCTTTGAAGGAATCAAACATAGCTGAGAAAGAGAGTACTGCTGCAACTTAGTGATCGTCTGGAACCATATCTCAATATAGCTCTGATATCCTTGGTCCTTTTTCTGATCTGGATCATTCTTCATGTCACCTTTTACCATGACCTTCTCATCTTCCTCTTTTTGTTGATTTTTCTCTTGAATACATGGAGGATTTGATGGTAACCATGAGGGGGTTCTCTCGATATCTGATTCTTATGTCTTCTCTTCATCAAGTGCAGCCCATGGTTCTTTGATATCCTATTTTGAATCTTCTTTTGCTGGATGTGGTCCTTCAATGCTTTCAATATAATCTCTTTTTTGCAATACTCTTCTTGAGCTATGGTGAATATCATTGAGCTCAAGAGGAGTTGTTTGGACATGTTGTACCTCAGCTTTGCAATTGGGTTGAGCTACTCCAATGTGCGGGTTTGGAAATGGTGGTATGGGTAGTTGAGTGGGGGTGTATATTTGAGATGGATGTGGATGGGGTTGTGGTTGGGCAGGTGGTTTCCCAATATATACTTGCTGAGCCTGCCTGTTATTTGGGTTTGAGTTCGGTTGAGCAGGCATTTGGGGCTACCTTGGTGGAGTAGGAGGCAATGGTTGCTGTTGAGCACCTAATAAGTAAATTGAAAACTTTAGTTGCTCGACGATAAGGTGCCGTTAGGCCACTCGACCATAAGCCACCCCACCCAATAAGTAATTGGAGGAAAAGGAGCGGGAGGAGTGTTGTACTGGGGCCTCCACCCCTGATGAGGTGCATTCCACTGAGGTTGTGGCTAAGCATAGGAGTGAAATGAATGAGCAGCTGGTTGGGCATAATATGGAGGTGTGAAGGACCAAGGAGGAGGTGTGGACCATGAAGAATGAGCAGGGGGACCCCAAGAAGGCATGGAAGTGGCTTGATATGGGTTGTAATAGGTCTGAGATGTCCCTTGCATTCCCTGCTGGTAAGGTCTGGGTCCATGTGGCCTCCTTTGGTTCATGAAATAGAGTGGTTCAGTGGCTCCTTTGGCCCTTTGATATGTAGCTTTGAGTCTGGGTAAGGAAGGGTACTAGTTCGTAGGATGGTCTCTTTCACAGACAAAACACACTTCTATGGAGTGTAATGGACATTCATTCCTAGGATGCTTTCTAGTGCACCTAGGACAAAAGATGGCCAAAGCCCTCTTGGCTTCCTCTTGCTTCCTTTGGATCCATAAGGTATCCATTTGCATGGCAAACATCCGCCTCATCTCGCTCTTGAAATCTTCCCACATGTTTCCAATTTCACCTTCAATGGATGAGTTGGAAGAAAAGATACTGCTCCCAACATTTCTGTTTTCAGCCATTTGCTCCAGAGGAATGTTTTCTTCTTCTTCTCCCCTAGAGGTTCTTCAAATATGTCTTGCTGTCCACTTAAGGGTTCTTCTTAATCAAAGCCATCGAAGAAGAGAGAGGGTTTGTTGTGTGAAGTAGTGGGGGTTTTTTGCAAACATTTTTCTAACTTATCTCTACTCCTATGAGGCTTGAAAGGAAATCTTTTTGGTTGATTTTTGTTTTTTCTGCTTGTACCTGCAAAACTAAAATTGATGGAATTGCAACTAACTAAAATCTATCTTGCTGAAATGAAAATGCATAATGGAAATGAAAGCAGGAAATGACTAATCTATGCTGCTGAAATGAAATTGCAGAAATGAAATGCTAAGCTATGCTTACAGAATGGAAATTGCAGAATTGAAATGCCAATCTACGCTTGCAGAATTGAAATTGCGGAATTGAAATGCTAATCTACGCTTGCAGAATTGAAATGCTAATCTATGAAAGTTGGAAATATCTAATCTACGCTTGCTGAAATGAAATGAAATCAGGAAATGTCTAATATACTTTTGCGGAAATGAAATTGCAGAATGGAAATGAAACAACTACTCTACTCTTGCTGAAATAAACTACTTAGCAGAAGGCTGTAGTGGAAAATAGAAGAAAAGCAGCAATCACCAATACTCTGATGCCTCCCCGGCAATGGCACCAAAAATATGATGGGCTCCATTATTGCAACAATAATGTTGCAACTCCTAAGGCTCCCTTCTTTACTTTTATCAACCCGGTAGTTCGTAACAAACTTGGAAACGACGGTGCTATATGTACAAGTACTAGCTCTTACAGTAGACTATCACTTGATCATCTGGCTTCTAAGAGTTCTTAGAAGAATCTTTTAACTATGATGGATGAAAGCTAACTCAAAAGAGGCTAGTCTACTTGCAGAAAGGAGATGAAAGCGGAAATGCAAACCCTAGCAAACCCTAGTTTTATCGACTAACCCTATTGGTGTAAGAAAAGAGAAGAAAGCTGCGGAAATGGATGCCATTGACTCTTGGAAAGGTAAAATGCATGTGACTAAACTACTTCTGAAGTAAAATCTGGAAAGAAACATCTTTTTGCACTTTGAGTAATTTTTCAAAATTATTACGCATGTGCTTTAACGATTTTCGATTGTGCAGAGGTTGATTGGAAAAAGGGAATGGAATAGGTGCTTTCAGGAGGTTGGGAAGGTGAGAAGAGGGCCTAAGGGGTCCCTAACACCCTTCCAGAGAGTTTCACAATGATCAGATCTCGAAAAACTGCTCACGTGAACTTCTACAGGAAGTCTGCAGGGGTTCTACAGGATGTTCTATAGGAAGATCCAAAAGAAGATTTTGGAGGGTTAATGGTGGAAAAATGGTGGGAAAGTGGAAATGGAGGTTGGATAAGGATTTTAAGGGGTCTAGGACCTGGTGAATGAGGTTAAGGAGTGATTAAGGTGATTGGATTTGTTCAAGGATGGAGGGAGCAATGATGCACAAGAATGTAGAAATTAGGGCAAAGTGGGGAAATGTGCAAATGAAAGGAAGGAATCTTGGATTAGGGGTTGGAGTAGGTTGTATGATGGAGGAAGGGTAGGTAGGGAGGTATCATAGGTGTTCTGCACACTATTTTCCAAAACTGGTCAACAAAGACTAGGAAAACCAAAGATCTAGCTATTTTGACCTAAAAACCAGAAACATGATGAACAGAAGTTTATTGGCAAAAAATCATGCAAGATAACTATGGAAGCTAAGCAATAAAAGACTCTAAACATGCAAGTACAACTGGTATCAACTTCCCTAACTAAAAATCTAACACCAGCAATTGCATAAAGAGGCAAAAACAGTGTTTTTGTGGCAGCAATTATGCCTTGGTCTCAGCTCATGGTCCCAAGGAGGGAGAGATGAGATAAAGGTCTTGATGGCCTTTTTGCAGATCTTTTCTATTACCAAACTATCAAATCTGAAGCATGAGAAACTATCTCAATCATCAAAACAACCTAAGTAACAAAGCAAGATTTTAACCTAAATAACATAAATTATTCTATGAATGCAACAAAGACACATAAAAGTACACAAAGGAGGTATTGGCACTTGAATTGGGCCCAACCCCAAGAGCTACAACCTCCTAAGAAAGATTAGAGATGGTGAAAATCTGGATTTATCTTTATTGATAAAAAAAATAATAGTTACATCCCAAAAACTGTCTACAAGAAAAAGCTCGAAAATGTGCTAAAGTGCAGAGCGAACCTACTGACTAAAATATAACTAACATCTAACTAAATCCTAAATAACCAAACTGAGGCCCTAATCCTTCTTATTTATACAAATTGAGGACCCCAACAGTCCTCCTAAACTTTAGGAACTCGGCTGCCAAAACTTGCAGTTAACATCAGTCCTTCTTGACTTACTTGGCTACCCCTTGTGCTCCGAGTTTTTGATGGAGAATTCGAGGTAAGGGCTCATAAATGAAGGGGACACCTTCCTACAAATCCTCTCCCTTGTTCTTCCACGAATTTGGCTGTCAAGTGCTCATTAAACCTTTGATTTTGTCTCAAAATTGACCAGAAATCTGCATACATCACACATTAGACTTTTTTGCATAATGACTAACCCAATTCACTTTATTAGCATAAATATAATCAAAAACATGCAATAAACTAATGAGAATGGTGGATTCAGTTGAATTAGGAGGCTAAATGAGCCCATATAATTACCCATTTCTGGGGCTCATCAAAGAGTAAGGGCATATTTTTTTCTATTGGTATGTTCAGACTTCTTCCACCATCCCTACTCTTAAGGAGTGTTGAGCCACCCTCTATATATAAATAGGAAGTGCTATCTATATATATATATATATATATATATATATATATATATATATATATATATATATATAGATATAGATATAGATATAGATATAGATATAGATATAGATATATATATATATATATATATATATATATATATATATATATATATATATATATATACACACATATGTTTACTAACAATTTTATGATTTGTCAGATGGAGGATAGGGGGTCTCATCATGAGCCAGCCTGCCCACTTTTCGCTCCTCCCCAGTGAATGGCATTGTGATTCATTTGGACACCAAGCCAACACAATGGCCTCCATTCTGACATCATAAGGCACTTTCCTAATTATACATAAAGGATCATGGTTCCAAAGGGTGAAAAAGCAACTCTGTCAAGGTTATAAACACATGTGGGCAATAGAAGCTCCATTGATGGTATTGGAGTCATATTTTCAACATCAATAGTGATTATAACTCCCTTTTCTTATTCTTTATCTTTACTACAGAGAGATTATGTTCCTAATTTATTTTTTTGAACCTTTATGCATGAGATATCTTTTAAAAAAAGTCAATCATAGTGGTTTAAGTGGAATAATGACCACAAATCATCTTGCCCACGTAAGATATCATTTCTCCCTTTCTGAATCAATCCACGACATCTCCACATTTATTCATAATTCTCGTTCTATGCATCGATTTTAGTACCCTGATATTTTTTGTGATCCTATCATAAATATGTATACCTTTCCATTTTTACCACTTCTGTACATCACCGCCAGTGCGTCATTCCTTCATTTAACCAGTCGAAGGCGACCTATCATTTTAAGGGGGGAAAGGGTGACTCCTAAAGCACTTATGCATGTGTGTCAGTCCTTTATTTGGTTATACCAGACTATACAACATTCCATAATAGCAAGTCTTTAACGGTATCTATGCTGAAAAGTACCATCCGATATTAACAACTTGTTATTCCATTGCTGGCTTTGTCTATTGTTGTGTTACCTGTGTTAAGCTAACAGTGTGCAGAATTCAGGCAAAATGGGAGGAAGAATAGTGCGCAGGGAGCCGCTGATACTAGCTGTTTCCGATGCCGCCAGAGAAATTTTAGTCCAAGCCAGATGGGTTGCATACTTCACATGACTACAGCAACCCAATGAAGCCATTGCTATTGAATTCTTACAGAATTTACAGAATGAACATTCTATGATAAGAGGAAGGAAAATTACAGTGACAGATGCAGTAATAGCTGAAGTGTCCAGATTACCAATAGTCAGACCCATATGGACTCATAAAAAATTGAGGTTGCAGGACGCTATTGTAGTCTTTCAGGATGAGGGACAGGACCTGATTTTCAAAGGCAAAGGAGTTCAACCTTCATCCCTTGGAGAACTGTGGATAGAACTGGCCAGAATTGTTCAAAGCTATATCACATGCGACAGAAGAAAAGATGTGGTAAGGCCATGACACCTTAAATTATTAGCAGTTCTGAAATAAAAATGTTCTGTAAACTTTCCTGTGTATTTGAATTTCTTATTGCATGACGTTGCTCGAAGCATAAAAAAATCCCGGCATATAGAAACTGTTGTGAGTCATCATTGCTTAATTAGGCTGATAGTAAGCTACAACCTTGCCCAGTAGCAAACAAGTTGGGAAGAATTAGTATTTACCATAGAAGGGGGGTTAGCTTTACCTGCTCCTAACCCTGTTCCAAAAAGGAAGAGGACTACCAACACAACAAACATTCCACAAAAATGTAGACACTCTGCCAAGACAAGCTTGGGAACAGCTGAAAATCCCTAGGGTAGCAGTAGCCAACCCATAGAACTATCTAGTCCAGAAAATGAGCAACATTTATAGCTGGAAGGATGGGATGACCAGGAGTCAGAACTTGAGGAGGAAACAGAGCACTCTAGTGAAGAGGAGAGGAATGAAACAGAACTCCCCTTAACACCCAACACAAGTCCCCTGTGAGATTTATTTGATATTGAATTGGCCCAGATTTTGGCCAATATGAATGAATTTATACAGCCCGAAAGCCCGCTCAACTTTAATGTTGAAGCAACACAATCAGAAGAAAACTCTGCCCATAATAGGAGCATATCAGAAAATGTAATCGGTAGAGAAGAAACAGGGGCAGAAGTCACTTAGGAAGAGGTGGACCAAACTAGTAATACACCTCTAGGAGAACCCAGTCAGGTCGGTTTAAATACACAGGATGTGGGACAAATAGGAGAAATAGGAACAAGTCAGGGTAAGGATAGCTCTTGAAGAACAAAACCCAGATGAGCAACTGAGCTCGCTAAGAGCAGAAACGATTAGTGGAACAATTGTTCCTTCTGAAAAGAAGAAAAACAAAATTAAAAGGCTTAGAAAGGAATAGCAGAGGCTACAGAAATTAGTAAAAAGACTCGGGAAAAAGATAAGGACATTAACAAGGGGGAAGTTTCAGGAAGAACCCCAGAAACAATGAACATTCAAACTAAATTTCATGATACAAAGGTTACTAGGACTCAAACTGAGCCCATATTCACTCCAATTGTTTAGGAACAGCATGTCATTGTTGCAGAAGTAGCTGCCCAAACAGAAAGTATACATTTTCATAACGTAGCTGTTCAAACGGAAGTGGTACCCTCTGACAACATGGCCACCCAGATAGAAGGATGGACTATCCATAATAAAAATACACAGACTATAAGCATTCAGTCCCATAATAAGAACACACAGACAATAAAAATCCACTCTCATAGCAAGAATACGTAGACAAATATTCAAGCCAAGGACATTATGACAAGCAGCGACCCTAGTATAGTAAATCTTCAAGAAAATATGGCACAGGCTCGGCTTACCATAGAATGCCTTGAACTAGAAACAATCCCACAACAAAAATACTAGGAATTATAAAAGAAGCTTCGGGACATCAACATCTCAGAAAGTGAGGCATTTGATAAATACAGAAAGGCAGAAGAGAGGACTGAGAAAATAAAGCTCAAATTGGAAAAGGCCAGGAGTCAAATGGATACTATTTTCTCCTTATATACTGACATATTGGCATGTAGATCTCCTGCCAATAACTATGCCCTATTTTTTATGGAAAGATACTTACAATTAAAGATCAAAGCTGTCAAGATTGGAAAATTGATAGAGTTGAAAACAATTGATGATTTTATAATCTGTTGTAAGCATCAGGGGATAAAAGTACAAAGGCTACTGTGTGAATTTTATTTACACAATTTTGTATTAGAAGAAGAAAATGAGAAGAACCCTAGTCCTTTTGTAGGGGATGTACAATTTCAAGCTTTTAATTTATTCGTCATTAACCAACTGAAATGGTTCAAGGCTTACAACACGTTCCAAAGGCAAGAAAATGGACTAGACCTTTGGGTTAGAGGTGAACCAAAACACCCTTACAAATGTTGGCCAACCACAAAAGTTTTATGAAGAGGGAAGGAGTAATCCAAACTTTGGGGCCTATTCAGAAAGAAATTGTTCGAAAAGGAGTCAAGTATTTCCTTTCCATTCAGGAAAGCTCCTTGGCCACAGCAAAGTTCAGATGGACAGTTTCCAATAACAATGTACAGAATAGAGAGCCATTTAATTACAAAAACTTTAAATTGGCTACAGAACGCTTTGTCATCTATAGTAATCTCATCCTAAGGGAAGGCCCTTATTGGCTAGGCTGTCGGTTTCACAGCCCTATTATTTGGTATCCAAATGAGGGATACAAGGCTATATATGAGCTACCTGAAGGACAAACAGGGCACATTTTTGAAATCTTGGCAAAAAATCATGGTTTCAAACCGCTTTATGACCTCCCTTCTCCAGCTTATTCCTTGACTGCTCTGCATATGAACTACATGATTTTCATGAGGACATGAAAAAGGGTAAGCAGGGGAGTATGTTGAGTCATGCAAAAGGTATGCATATGTTATTTATTTCATCATCCTTTTCCTTTAGTTGTATCCCTTTTATATCCTAAAATGTTAATATATCAAAGGATTATGGTAAGAACGAGGAAATTATTTGTAATTACAATTTAGCTGATCGTTATCCTTCTTTATGCAGGAAAAATACAAAAAGGGACAACTATTGTTCCCTAACCAAGGAACAGTGAAAAAGCAGCAAGCCAAGGAAGGAGTGCAACAGTTATAGATAAGGACAAAACGAATCACAGGGATCAGCGTGAGAAGGGAAAGATGACTGAAGTTGGAAAATTGCGTGAATCCCTCAGGATCTCTTGATCCTGAGGGATCGCTTTTACTATTTATCTTTTTACCTCTTTCCCATTATAAAAGGCAAAAATTGTAAGCAAAAGAGGGAGAATTACTATTTAGAAATTGTAACTTTTATCATTGACTCTCGCTGTTGAGTAGAGCACGAACTTATTGTAATGTTTATGCAATGATTAATATATAAAGCAGTTGTTGTTCCTTCGCATCTCCTGAAGTAATCCGACGGTGTTCACTGGAAGCTAACGGCCCGGCCCTGGTGGATTCACTTGTTCTTCCTGTATCATGTATTTATGATTCTTGCAGTGTGATGGTTTGATTGAATTTATACTTTCTGCAATTGTATCGCTTTGTTATTTCCTGTTTTCCAATCTCAACGGAATTGTTATGTTCATATATTTTGCAGTAATATCGTTGATATAGTTTATTTTTATTTCAGATCTAGTTATTTGGTTAAGCATTATGTTTTGAGATCATCTACTGTAAATAGTATTGACTACTGTTATCGAAGCTCTCAGATTGAGATCATTTGCTGCTTATATTAAGAATTGTGTTGATTGAGAATAAATCAGTTAAAAGAGGAATGAGTTATTACTACTATATTCTCAACTGATGATTGTCTAATTTAGTTTCGTTAGAGAATTGAGTTTTCTTTTAATTGCTATTAGAATTTACTTGTTGCATCCATTTACTCTTGTATTTGAAAGAACTATACTGCAATTTAGAATCACTACTCTCTGAGTTAAATCACTGCCACATATTGTGTACACTCTTGAAATAGAAACACTTTCCCAGATTGATAATTAATGTGGAGATAATTAGGAGTTAAAAAGGCACCTTTTATCACTCAACAGTGGACTCCTGATGTAGGAAGGATAGTTGGTATGCTATGAGTCAAGGACTTTAAATGAGCATGGAAAGAACTATGTGATTCAGGATCTTGAGTTGGAAACTATATTCATGTATTGATGATGTGGAGACATTATCTTCTTAGTAGGGGGTTCATCTTGATGAGTGATCACAGTCGGATGAGGTACTTGTTTGACCAACCTAATATGAATTCTGTATAAGCTAGATGGTTTTCTAAACTAAGTGAGTTTGACTTCGAGATCATTTACATTAAGGGAAAAGAGAACAGGGTTGGGGATACTCTCAATAGGAGAGTGCAGGTGAATCACATTACACTAGTGAGTTCTTATGGTACAAGATTACAAGAGTGGATCTTGTAGGTAGGAAAACATGATGATAGGTACCAATAACTAAAGTAGTGATTGCAACATCAGGGTGAAGGTGGTAGGGATGAGGACTATCACCTCATAGTAACTGACTTGGTTAGATTTAGGAACATGATTTATGTGTCGGATGACAATGAGATCAATAAGCTTATCTTGAGGAAGTTTCATGTCAATTGTATTCAATTCACTTGGGATATCAAAAGACATTGAAAATAGTTAATAAATTGTATCATTGGTCTAACTTGAAGAAAGAGGTCGTTGAGTTTGTTGTGAGATGCTTGGATTGTCAACAGGTAAAATCAGAGTGTAAGCATCCAAGTGGTTTATTACATCCGATTCAAATTACAGAATAGAAATAGAAGGTCATTTCCATGGATTTCATTATAGGTTTTCTAAGGACATCAAAGCAGTATGATTCTATTATGGTTGTGGTTGACAAGTTAAGTATGGTAGCTCACTTCATTGTAGTTAAATCAACTAATTCAACTAGTGAGGTAGCTCAAAATCTCATTAGAGATATAATGAGATTGCATGGTGTTCCCAAGAAGATCATATAAAATAGAGATGCCAAGTTCACTTCTAGGTTTTTGAAAGAGTTGCTTGCAGGATTGAGGATAGATTTGGATTTTAGTACCGCTTTTCATCTATAGAAAGATGAATAGGTAGAGATGGTCAACATGATTCTTGAGGACATCTTGAGGATGTGTGCCATGCATCATCAATGGAAGTGGGAAGAGTATCTTCGACTAGTAGAGTTTTCATATAATAATGGGTATAAAGAAACCTTGAAGATGAGTTTGTTTGAGGTTATTTATGGGAATAGTTGCAATACTCCTATTAGCTCGAGTTATCTAGTGAAAATGGTGTTGATTGGACCAGATATGTCGGCAAAGAGGAAATATAGCTTATCAAGAGGAATTTGAAGGCTACACGGGACAAGTAGAAGAGTTATGTAGATTATCCTAGGGAATTCAAGGAGATTCAAGTTGGGGTGCATGTGTACTTGTGCATCAAGCCCAAGAGGAGCTCCTTAAGGATTGGATCATGTGCCAAGTTGGAACCTCAATTTTGTGGTCCTTTTGAGATCCTTGAGAGGATTGGACTAGTGGCCTACAAACTTGCACTGCCTCTAACATCGAAATTCCATGATGTATTCCATGTTTCATTGCTTAAGAGATATGTGCAGGATGTTGATCATGTGATTGATTGGTCTGTTTTGCTGGTGGAACCAGAGGGAGAATAAAAGCCATAACCATAATGCATACTACAATGAAAACAACTCATGATCTGGAACTGAGCTATGGAGTAGGTTAAAGTGCAGTGGAAGCACTTTGGGTCCAATGCAGCTACATGGGAGATGGCTGATCAGATGCAAGATTTATATTCTTCATTGTTTTCTACTTCAAGCAAATGAGTTTTGGTATATTTATATGTATATATAGATTTTATTGTAGATGCCACAATGATTTGTGTAATAAAGCTCCAATAAGCAGTATGATTATCATGTTTTTCATATTGTTCATGGTTTGCAGTAGTTGTTCATTGTAAATACTGCATCGAGCTATGTTATAAATCTCTATGGGCAGTATGTTTTGTTTTTCAGTGGTTTTCTAGTCATAGGTGTCATAGAACATCGAGGGCGGTGTTCCCCTAATGGGGAGGGGTTTGTAACAACCCTTGGTTAATTTTTCCATGTAAATAAAATAAGACCAAGGTTATGGGACATGTATTAAAAGTTGAATGTTGGTATCATTGGTGATTAATTAATGGGTATGGAAATTAGCAAAGGCATTGGAAAAGGAAAAGAGGCAATAATTGGCATTTTATTTATGAAAATAAAAAAAAATAAGAAGGTGAAGAGACAAAAATTTGCATGCTAAGGAAGTTAGAGGGAAAATGAAGGAAAATGAAGAAAATAGAGGCATAAATGATAAAAAGGCTTATGAGGATCAATTGTTGGCCTTTTGAAAATTTTGGGCTGAGATCTCTTTCAGTCTCTCATTCTCTCATACTCTTACATGCTTAGAGAAATCTTGGAACATTATTGGAACACTCAGACATTCACTTGGATTGGAGAAAGAAGGCAAAGGAAAGCATGAAAGTGAAAGGGAATAATTGGATCCACAACTACAGCTGGATTGATTGGCATGTAATAGATTACATGTGTGATTTCCTTGTTGATTTATAGATACATGGGATATGCATGTGATTTTATGGTTATGTGTTGTCATTGACATGGATATTTTCCTAGATTGAAAGTGGTTTTTCCTTGACTTTCCATTTCCTTGATAGCCACGTTGTTGTGGTTTTTTTCATTTGTTTTTTATGATTGGTACTCAATTTCTCAATGGTTGTGGGTCCAAAAAACCACTGTAGAATCCTTGGAACAACTCGGGTTGAGTTACTAGTCCTCGAGCCTAGGTTGGGACAAATTCTTTGGAGCCCTTGGTGGGTTGAGGTACTAGTCCCTAGAGCCGGGTTAGACATACACTCTGGAGCCCTAAAAGGTTGTGGGTTAAGTTACTAGTTCCAGGAGCCTTGGAAAACTTGGGTAGAGACCAATGTGGTTGGTGTTTTGATCTCCGACCATAGAGGTGGAATCACTATGGTTGAGGGAGGAGGTGGTTTGGTCTCTAGAAGCTTTGGTTGTTTTTTTCTTGGTTTATTCCATGATATCCCACATTCATGCTTGTAATATTGTTTAGGGGTGATTGGATGAAAGAGAGATTTGGTTTAGCCCAATCTATGGTTGGGTGGTACGTGGAACTCCTTAACTTCGTTGGCATTTTCATATGTTAATATGCGATATTTTCTTATTGTGATCTATGACCATTTGTAGTGATTATGTTGGTGATATTATGGTTGCATTTCCATTGTTTCTTTACTGGTTATTTTTTAGTTATTTGTTGGTTACATGATGTGTGTTATCTATGGGTCTTGTCATGATTTTTTTAGTTATTGAGTGGTTTATGAATGTATGGACTAATAAGTGTTGTTGCAACTACGTTGAGAGGGCATAGAGCCTTCTTAGTGATTCTCAAATGAATTCCACACTCTTATTATTAGATGTGCATTCATGACCTAGCTTCTATGTTTTCCATTTGTTTGATGGAATGTCTATTATGGATTAGGAAATCTAGGTCAAGTTTCTGATTTGATATAGTTTCTAATTTGATATAGAATGCTTAGATTTTTCCTCATGTTAATTATGATTCTTGAAAGTCTCAGGAAATTCTAGGCAATGGTTTGTAGGTTGACCTAAAAAGGTGGCACAAATCCTGGGACCGCATGCTCAAAGCTAAATAATTTAGATCATAACCATTGACAACTGGGCTTAAGAGTGTGGTTGGAGCCTCATAACCGCATGAAGGCCTTGTTGTGGGTGCAGTTGTGGGTCTAGGTCAGTGAAACAAGATTCTAGTTAATGGATTGACCACTTGGGGTGTTTCTTCAACTCCTGGGTGATCTGTAATCCATGTAGGATATCAATTTGTGGTTAGTGTGTAGGCCCCACTTCCTTAACTGGAACTAGGAAGTCAGGTCATGTCATAGTGACACTCGTCTCATGTTTTCCTTGGAAGGTTTTTGAAATTGGGTAAATGTGGGGGGGGGGGGGGGGGGGGGGGGGTGGGGGTGTTACAATATTGGTTCATTTTTATGGAGGAATTAGTAGCACATTACAGAGATATTAAGAGTAACACATTCTTTATTCCATTTGTAAATCTCTGACAAAAAGATCCAGTTATATAACACATTCAACAATTCCAAGAGTTGATTCTTATAGTTAAGAATAGTTTAGAGGATAAATTTTTATACCTATTAATGGTAACTTTGAAAGAAATCATCCAACATAGGTGCATCTCTTTGAACCTAATCTAGAGAGCATGATTTCATTCTAGAAAGGAAAGTTGAAAGTAAAATTGTGGCCACTAGAAAATTAGTCACTCATAACTATATAGAAAAGCATGGTCCCTTTCCTAAACCAACAAGGTTGACTCCTTATAAAATGGATGGAAGAAGAGAAAGGGGACTATGTGTCAACTATGATAGCAAGTATAGTAAAGGGCATAAACGCAACTAGAACAAATTATTTCACATAGATTGTGAATATGAAAAAGATCAAGAAGAGAAATCTTCATAAGATCTACAAATAAAAGAGACTACTCCAACAATCTCTTGTCATTGGCTGACATCAATACTCCACAAACCCTTAAGATAGAAGGATATATCAGAAGGAAAATGGTAACAACATTGATTGATTCATGTAGTACCAATAACTTCACCAATTACAAATTGGAAAAAAAATATTGATTTCTTTTTAATATCTAGCACCAAAAATTCAAGTGATGATTGCATATGGAGGTACCATAAATTGTTCAAGGAAGTGTAATAATATTAAGCTGAATATTGGGGAGTATTTATTGGTTATTCCCATGACTGTAATCCAAATCAGCGGTGACGATGTTGCATTATGGTCCAATGGTTACAATCATTGTGAACAATGGCCCTTAATTTCAAATATATTTTCATAATATTATTCTCAGAAGGAAATGAAATTGAGCTTAGAGGTATCCAAGGGAAACCCAGTAAAGTGATAATATTTAATAGCATGAAAAAATTTCTAGTTAAGGGACACGAAGGTGTAGTTACACAATTTTGTTCATTATATGTTTAAAAATCTATATCCTTTGCTCCAGTGGATGTTCAAAAGGTTGTCAAAAATCATGCTAAGGTATTTGGAAAAATGCCTAAGGGTATTCCACCTATCCAAGATCATGACAATGTTATTCATTTGCAACATGGAAGTATACCACTTAGCATTAAGCCTTACATATATCCATAAACATAAAAGAGTGATATTGAGCATATGGTTCAAGAAATAGTAGAGGTGAGCATCATTCTGCATAACTAAAGTGCTTTCTCTTCACCAATGTCTAAACTAGAGACAACTCAACAATGTTGACACCTAATCCTCTACGATTGGGTGAATTTATGTAAATAGTTAAATTAGGAATGTGAACAGTCATCAGGAGATGAACTGAGCAGTCACACCCTTTGTATATAACAATAGCATACCTAATGAAATGAATAGAATCAGTTTTACTGCCTATTGGAGAGTTACTGCCTGGCCTAACATGGTATCAGAGCCAGTTCTCAAAATAGTTGTAACTCCCTTCATTTTTTCTACTGAGGGCTGTACGCTGGTCTGTCATATGCATTCCTATTCCTAAGCACTGTCCTGATCTGAGCATTGTCCCCTGAACGCTGTCCTACTTGCCTCAACGCCTCTGTCCTCTGAAATATCTCTCGAATGTTTGGACTGACCCAACTGCATCTTTAACGATGCATCCTGTAAAGTCTGCATTTTTAACGTTGTTGGATTTGTCTGTCTCAAATTCATTGCATGTCCTGAAGCACAGTCTGCCCTTCGTGCTCTTGCACGTTCTGACATGGTATTAAGCTTCCTGCAACAGGAGGGAATAAAAAAAAGACACCTGGTCCTGGGCGACTGAAGCTGTCATGCAATTCGTGGGATTCGATCACCTGAACGAAAGTAATGCTGCTGAAGAACGCCTCTATCTAGAGCGAAAGGCAGACAAACGTTTTTACTGTAATTGGTATGCGTTTGACTACAATTTGTATTGTTTTTTATTACAATTGAATCCGTGTTGCGCTTGATTGCAATGGGAAATCATGCTTGAAAGAAAATTTGGACCAAATCCGGATGTACACGGTTCAAAATGATGACAAATTTGCAGAGATGATGATTACCGTTGTGACAGATTCAGGTTGAAGACCGAAAAAAAAAAATTAAAATCTCAAGCATTACACTTTCTGAAGGTTAGCTACCTGCACACGCATCTCCCCTTTGTTTCTTGTCTCGGTGCATTCGTTGAAATTATCGTGGAATCACTCCGCCCTTCAGGCCCCGTTGTTTGGGTACGCTGTCATGCACCAAATTCAGATGGTGAATGGTGTGTGAGCGTAGCGGTATCACAATTATTTTAAATACTGCCTAAAATACGTTTTGAAGCTGCTGCCATTATGTTTTGAAGCTGCTAGATTTAAAAGGCGTATCCGTGTTGCGCTTAGTGGTCTCAGCGAAATGGTGTGTGCGCCTGAATAAGTTTTGAAGCTGCTATTTTTTAAATAAGTTTGAATGAGGTTTGACATGCCTGAATGGTATACGATCCAATGGTATGGTGAATGGTTTCAAATACATTTTGAATAGTTCGAATGCTGCTTTGAATAGTTCGAATTTCAAATAAGTTTTGAGCGCTGGCCTCCATAACTTGGTTCACCCATAACTTGGTTTGATGCTTTGTCGAGGTTGGCCGCTGTAAATTACAGTTCAAAGAATGTGCATGACCATGGTATTTATAGGATTTATATAAGATTTATAAGGTGAATTTTTATGAGAGTTATATGATGGACTTATATGAAACTTATATGAGGTTTATGTGAGGTGAATTTATACAATGATGGATTTACATGGGTCACATTGTGGATTTGAAATCTTTTGAGAATGCTTTTTTGAGTACATCGGCAGAAGCATTCTTTTCTATCAGCAAAAACAGAATGCACTCAATCATCTCCATGGTAGGAATAGTTCTCACTGGCAAGGAGAACTATCCTGAATGGTCCCGAATGATAAAACACACCCTCATCTTCAATGAGTTGTGGAAAGGAGTGTGTGTCGGAGAAGGAGACAAAGACCCAGTACAGCCTACTTCAAACAAAGAGCTCGTCATTTGGGAAAATAAGAACATCAAAGCTTATGCATTAATTGCAGCATCTATAAATGAAGAGGTGAGTCGCCATATTTCGTCATATTCAACTGCCTTTGAAGCCTTACAAAAGCTGAAAGAACTCTATGACTCACATTCTGCACTTGAAGTTGTTTAGCCCATGATTAAACTCTTCACTCTTGAACTGCAAAATAATGATCCTCTTGCTCTTGCATCTAAAGTAAAGTCTATAATGCATGATATCAATTCCACTAAGGTTGAGCTGGATATCCCTCTTATTGCTTTTCTCAAGGCACTCTATCCTACTTACTCCAATTATCTTGAGTCTTTGCAAGCAAATGGAAATCTCAAAGATATAACCTTTAACTCTCTTGTGAAAAAGTTTGCTGAAAGAGAGAAAGCTTTTGGAAAGAAGACAGCCCCTGAATCTTCTGGAGAGACCGTGTGCCTTGCTCATAAAGAAAAGCATCCTGCTCAAGATTCTACAAGAGGAAGAGGTGGACGAAGAGGAAGAGGAAGATATTTCAGAGGCAGGGGGGCAGACATTCTCAAGGAGAAAAGGCAGATCTGCACTGCATTCGCTGCAAAAGAAATGGATCACATGATGCCTCTACATGAAAGCTACCATGGGACAAAATTGAGCAGAAAAGAAACCAACAGAAAGGTAAAATTGATGATACAGACAAAGGTAAAGCACCTCAATCTGCTCACTATATTGAGGCACAATGTAACATTGGAGTAAATGAAGATTTGTTTAATGCTTCACTTGCTTCTTGGAAAAATGATTGGTTTCTTGATTCAGGAGCAACCTGTCACATGACTCATAGAAAAGATTTTTTTGAAGATTTCACTGACAATGTTGATGGAGCAGTATACTTTGCAGATCAGTCAAAAATCAAGCCATCAGGGCTTGGCACAATCAGGCTTAAACTGCCTGTCTTCCTGACTTTCTTCTGGATCATATTCTATATCTCCCACAGCTCAAGAGAAACTTGATGTCCTTGGTCCACATCCACCAGCAAGGTCACTCCATTCATATGTTTGATGGCAAGCTTGAGGTGAGAAAAGCATCTGACCACTCACTTGTCATGAGGGGAATAGAAGAAGAAACGCTTCTCAAACTGCAAGGAACCTCTGCTCATGCACGAAATTTCTCATATATTTCTCATCATGAAGAAGGTACACTTCCATCAAGTTTATTATGGCATGCTAGATTTGGACATTTAAACTATGACAGTCTCCGCTTATTGAAGAAAAATGGTGTTGCTGGTTTGCCTACAATTCCTAGGAAACATAAGCAATGTGATGCTTGCATTCTAGGAAAGCATATCAAACAGTCTTTTCATGATTCACATTCAAGAGCACATAGGAAGCTTGAACTCATTCATTCAGATTTATGTGGTCCAATGCCTATTCCTTCTGCAAATGGAAATAAATATATCATGACATTTATTGATGACTACACCAGAATGTGTTGGGTTTATTTATTGAAGAACAAATATGATGCCTTTCAAACAATCAAGAATTTTCATAAATGGATTGAAAATGACGCATAATCTCATATTGGGTCTATTCACACTGATAATGGAAAAGAATATACATCAAATGAATTTGAAAACTATCTTCGCCAACATGGGATCAAACATCAAACAACTGTGCCTTATAATCCCCAACAGAATGATGTAGCTGAAAGAATGAATAGAACAATCTTGAATATGGTACGATCCTTGCTTTTCTTCAAAAATGTAAAGATAATGTTTTGGGCTGATGTTGTTCTATGTGCTGCATATATAAAGAATAGATGTCCATCTAATGCTACAAGAAACAAGACTCCTTATGAATTGTGGTATGGACATGTTCCTTCGGTAAAACATCTCAGGGTCTTTGGTTCCACGTGTTATGCTTTGATACCAAAGGTACATAGAAACAAACTTGGTGCTAGAAGTTGTAAGTGTATCTTCCTGGGGTATTCAAACACCTCTAAAGCATACCGCCTCTATGATGAAGTAAATAAAAAGTTTGTTGTATCTAGAGATGTAATGTTTCTTGAATCATCCAAATCTGACAATGTTGTTGAGCGGCAACTTGATCGCTTGGATAGATTCGCAAAAACAAAATCATTTCAAGAATTTGATAATCAGATTCCACATCTTGAAGGGGGGATTCCTATTCTAGATCAACATGTGGAATCTTCTTCTAAAGAACACTCTCCCTTGAATGAAACTCCAACAACGGATGATGCTTTAAGTGATATAATTGATAAAATTGGGAGACTCAATCTTGATTCAGTCCCAACTCAACCAACAGAGCAGCCTGGACCATCTCAGAAAGGTCCCCCAAAGTGGCTGACGAAGACACTTGAAAGTGTTCATCCTGATGAAATTGGAAAAACAGGAACCAGAAATTCAAACCGACAAAATGGAGGTGATGTAGATGACTCTAATTCACCTGTTGATATGGATGTTTCTTATGATTGTGAATTGAACTTGTCTACAGATTTTGAACCAACTTCCTTTAAGAAGCTGCTTCTCATGATGAATGGAAAGAAGCGATGCAAAAGGAGTATGATGCCCTCATAAAGAACGGCACTTGGAAGCTGGTTGATCCTCCATTTGGAACCAAACCAATTAGCTGCAAGTGGGTCTACAAGAACAAGTACAAAGATGATGGCTCACTTGACAAGCACAAAGCTAGGCTTGTGGCAAAAGGTTTTGCACAGAAAGAAGGGGTCGATTATGAGGAGACTTTTTCCCCCACAGTAAAATGGGCCACCATCCGGACACTCTTTGCACTAACAGCCCAGAACGGTTGGAAAGTCCATCAAATGGATGTAAAAACTTCTTTCTTGAATGTAGATCTAAAAGAGAATGTTTTTATGTCCCAGCCTGAAGGATTTGTTGTGAAAGGACATGAACATAAAGTATGCAAACTTGTGAAGTCCTTGTATGGCCTCAAACAAGCACCGTGAGCCTGGTATGAAAAACTAACTGAGCATCTTCTGAAACTCAACTTCAATCATTTTGATATGATGCAACTTTATTTGTCAAGAAAGTTGGAAAAACAATTGTATATCTTGTGGTATATGTAGATGATCTTTTAATGACAGGGAACAATGAAAGCTACATTGCATCCATAAAGAAGGAATTGGGGAAAAGTTTTGAAATGACTGATTTGGGCTATGTTCATTACTATCTTGGCATTGAAGTAACCCAACATCCAAAATCCATATTTCTTTCTCAAAAGAAATACATTGGAGATTTGTTAAACAGATTTGGCATGACAGAGTGCAATCCTATCACTACTCCAATGGAACAAAACTTAAAGCTCACATCTATTGAAGGAAAGGAATTTGAGGATGCAACAAAGTATAGACAGCTTGTAGGAAGTCTCAACTACCTTACTACTACCAGACCAGACATTTCATTTGTTGTTGGAATCCTCTCCAGGTTTATGCAAAAGCCTTGTGAGGGACATTGGTCTGCTGCAAAAAGAGTTCTAAAGTACTTGAAGGGAACTCAAGACTTTGGAATCAAGTACACACAGGTGGATGACTTCAGTTTGATCGGATACTCTGATTCAGACTTCGATGGAGACAAAGAAACTGGGGTATCTACTTCAGGATATGCTATGAGTCTTGGATCAGGAGTTGTCTCCTGGAGATCATGCAAACAATCAGTTCCAGCAGATTCCACAACAGAAGCAGAATACGTGGCAGCAGCTGAAGCAACAAAAGAAATTGTGTGGCTCAGGAAAATTCTTGAAGATTTGCAGGTAAAACAAGTACAATCAACTCCACTCATGATTGACAACACCTCTGCAATAAAGTTGGCCAAGAACCCAAAGTTCCATGATCGAACAAAGCACATCAATACTAAATATCATCTGATCCGACATCATGTTGAGGCCAAAACATTCCATCTCCGTCATTGTTCCACAAATGAGCAAATTGCAGACATCTTCACCAAAGCGCTTGTAAGAGAAAAGCTTGAAAGATTCAGAACAATGCTTGGACTCACCAACATCCCTTCAGATTAAGGGGGGGAATGTTGACACCTAATCCTCTGCGATTGGGTGAATTTATGTAAATAGTTAAATTAGGAATGTGAACAGTCATCAGGAGATGAACTGAGCAGTCACACCCTATTGGAGAGTTACTGCCTGGCCTGACAAACAAAATGATAATCAAGGATAAGTTTCCTATTCCTATCATTAATGAATTGTTGGATGAATTTCATGGAGTAATTTTCTTTACTAAGTTGGTGTAATTAGAAGCCTTATTGATTCCTTTGGAAAGAGAGTGTTGTGAGACAAAGGATTCCATGAAAGTAGTATTTGATTGAGGGCTCGAGGGTGGAAAACTGTAGAAAGCTTATGTGAAACTAAGCCTATGGTTGGGTGGAGAGTCATCCCAAAAACTTTGTTGCAATTAGTAGGATCTTAGGAGTGTTACATCTCCAAAATCACAAGTAAGATATTTCATCGCTAAAGATAATTCTTCTTTGCTCGTGGTTTTCAAAAAAATTATGCTAAATAGTTGAATAGTTGTGTGCTAATTATTAATAGCATAAATGGATGTAATTAGTTGTATGTTTGAATTATGAGTTGACACATATGGTATCATAGCTAGGTCGAATTAAGTAAAACTTAAAACAATGAAATAGAAGTGGCATGTTGATACATGGATCCCTTTCGAACCCTTTTCCATTTTTGGAACCATTTGTTCTATTTAATGGATGAAAATGGAGATGAGATGCATTATTCATTTCTTTCGAAGGAGAATGTTGTGAGACCAAGGATTCCTTGGAAGTAGTAGTTGATTAATGGCTTGGGGGTGGCAAGCTATTGAAAGATTATGTGCAGCTGAGTTTACATTTGGGTGGAGATTCATCTCCTAAACTTTGTTGTAGTCAACATGATCTCAGTAGCATTACAACTCTAGAATCACAAGTAAGGTATATCATCGCTACAGGTAAGTCTCCTTTACTCATGGTTTTAAAAAATTCTATGCTAAATAGTTGAATAGTTGTGTGTTGATTATTAATCAGATAAATGGATGTAATTAGTTGTATGTTTGATTTATAGGTTGTTACATAAGGTACATAGGCCAATTTATTTGATAATCTTGTGGGACCTCATACCTATGAGGGAGAATATGTAACACCATATGGACTGGGGATAGACTCAATCAAAACTACATGTGCTAATGGTTCCTATGTCTCATATAACTCTTGATGGATATCTCTTGGGGGGATATGGAACCATATTGAGGAGGTCGAGTGTCTGATATTGGATTGGAAGGCCGAAGTCTAGAGGGGGAGTGAGGACTTCCATGCTTGGGGTTGTGCACCTTAGTGAGTGTGGAGGGGGTTGGATCAACCTTTCAAGATTCCTAGAGTAATAGTACCTAGAGTACTGGGTCGGGTGCCTACCTTGGGGTAGATGAGATCTTAGCCAAGGGGTGAGCCTCACAGCTATGGTATAGGCCAATGGGGATTTATGCCTAGTTCTGAAATTTGGGAAAAAATAATTGAGTTTCCTTGAGATTTCCCCAACGTTGTGTAAACTTTCAATGTCTACTAGTATACTAGTTCAAGAAAGGATGTAGGGAAAACATGAAGTAAACAAATAATAAAATAAAACAAAATAAAATTTTAAATGATTTAAATTAACTTCGAGACAATGTTCCTTAAAGAAGGGATGTATGTAATGCCCCGTATTAATAAATTAATAAATAATAACAATAATAATAATAATAAATGAAATAATATTTATATATAAATAACTAAATAATAAATAATAAGTAAAAATCTAAAGTTATATCTATATATATATATATATATATATATATATATATATTTTTCCGAAGAAAAGAGCGCGTAATTTCCATTAATTTCAGAAAATTACATGTTGTAGATGCTGAAACGCATATGCTGTAGTGTGGGAAAACCACTTAGAATAACCAATACTTCAGGGAAGTATGCAAATAAAGCCCTCGGACAGGGCATCCAGAAACAGGGTATGTAAACCCCAACAGGAGTATACACCTACCCAACAAGCTAATAATAACAGTAAATAAACGAAATCTCGAAAACCCTCAAACAAGGCAGCAAGAAGAATGGATCTGTAAACCCCAACAGGAGGATACCACTACCCATCTCAATCTAAAAAACAGTAAAATAAAACAATAGCTCCTGTAGAAAGAGCAGAAAATTTGAAATGACCGCCAAGACAAAGAGGAGAGGCACGAAATGGAAAAAGGGCAGCCAGGAAAGCCACACCCCCCATCCCCTCAACTCTCCTTCTGTGAGGAAGCCAGAGGAAGATACCGCCCATATCCAAAGAAGCCATAAAACATAGCCAACCAGTACCAGCCATTGAAGAGACGACACGAATCGGTGCAGAGACAGATCCACACCACAGATCCCTCAACGCTTCCAATAACTGTCCAGGAAAGCCGGCGAAAAACCAAAAATAGAAACCCACAGCTCAGCAAGTGAACCCATCAGGGCCCATCAGGAGCTATGGTGATTCGGGTCCGGGGGCAGAGGCGGCTGGGGCAGCCACCTCGCCCCCACAAGGCCAAACAAGCCCCCGCTCCCGCACCAAGGTTCAGCACTGGCTAGGAAGAACCCGCAAAATAAAGGGTCCGAGGAGAGCCGAAATCCCCGAATACCAGTAGAGGATGAAAGAAGCTCCGCCGCCGCCCAAAAACAGAGCACGAAAAACCGGAACTCTGCTTTATAATATACAAAACAGAGTCACAGAAGATGAGCCGAAGTCCGCCGAGAATGGTCACACTCCGCCGCCACCCAAACTCAGTGCTCAAGGCAAAGCCGTTATTTGAGACGCGCTGAGGAAGATCCGTAGGTAAGAGGGTAGCGGAGGCCAAAGTTGAAACCTCGTCACAGGTTACTGGAGCCGCTGAAACTTCAAACCCCACCAGATGCAACAAGCCCGTCGGAGCACCAAGCGAAGTCGGTAGGGGGGCGGCCTGAAACCCAAGGTAGCCCTGCCGCCGCAGGCGCTAACAGCAACCAGAGCTGAAACGAAACGAAACCCTAGCGCCCTCCCGTCCCTATATATATATATATATATATATATATATATATATATATATATATATATATATATATATATATATATATATATATATATATATATATATATATATATATATAGTAAGAATAAGTTAACAAAAAATAAAAAGGAATAAAATAAGCAAGAGTTAAATTATGAAAAAAAAAGTTGAATTAAGTAAAACTTAAAACAAAGAAATAAAAGGAGCATGTTGACACATGAATTTTGTGCATGCAAATCCCTTTCCATTTTTGGAACTGTTTGTTCTATTTAATGGACAAAAAGGGAGGTGAGAAACATTATTCATTCCTTTGGAAGGAGAGTGTTGTGAGACAAAGGATTCCCTGATAGTAGTAGTTGACTAAGGGTTCAGGGTAGCCATCTATAGAAATATTTTGTGCAGTTGAGCCTATGGTCAGGTGGAGAGTCATCCCCAAAAATTTGTCGCAGTAAATAGAATCTTAGTAGCATTACAACTTCAAAATCATGAGTAAGGTATATCATCACTCTAGGTAATTCTTCTCTGCTTATGATTTTCGAAAATTCTATGCTAAATAGTTGAATAGTTGTGTGTTGATTATTAATCACATAAATGGATGCAATTAGTTGTATGTTTGAATTTCGGGTTGTTACATGTGGATCTTTATTCTAGACATAATCAAATCAAACTGAGGTAAGAAGACATTCCCAAAAACAACCTCTAGAACATATGAAGTTCATTATGAATTTTTGGTTTTGACATTTGGACTTACAAATGTACCTTCAACATTTCAAAGCTTCATGCATTCTATTTTCAAACCCTTCCTTAGAAAATTTGTGCTAGTATTTTTTGATGACATAACAATGTACAACAAATCTTGGGAAGAACATGTACAACATGTTCTTGACATTATTGGAAGAGAAACAACTATATGCATATCCTTCCAAGTGTATCTTTGAGGTTCAAGAAGTGGACTATTTGGGTCATATTATGTCACATTAGGGTGTCAAGGTGGATCGTAACAAAACCAAAACTATGAGGGAATGGCCAATCCCAAATACCTTGAAGAAACTCATAGGATTCTTAGGATTTATAGGACATTACCACAAATTTGTCATTAATTATGGTAAAATGGTATCACCTTTAACAAAACTATTCAAGAAGAGTTCATTTTCTTGGACTAAATAAGTGTCCAAAGCATTTGAAGAATTAAATAGGTTGTGTGTAGAACTTTGATATTGGCGACACCTAACTTTAGAAAAATATTTGTTATGGAGCGTGATGCTTCAGGCCATGGAATTGGTGCATTTTTTATTCAAGAAGTAAGGAACCTTGCCTTTGAAAGTAGTGACCTTAAAGGAAATAACTTACTCATACCATATATGAAAATGACATGTTTTCCATACTATATGCAATTAAGAAATGGTGTCCATGCCTTATAGGGAGACACTTTAAAGTAGAAACATATCATGGTAGTCTGAAGTACTTCTTGGATAAAAGAATATCTCAATAAGAACAACAAAAATGGATTACAAAGATGTTGGGTTATGACCTTGAATTTATCTATAAAAACGGAAAACAAAATGTTGTGGCAGATGTGCCGTCAAGGAAAGAGGAAGACACAAATAGTTTACTATGTCTATTTCCATTTCAAAATCTGATTAGACGAATGAAGAAAGGATATAATGGTATAACAATGATAATATATAAAATATAATTCAAAAACTACAGGAGGACATTGGTGTAGTGGAAAAATTTACATGGAAAATTGTTTTTTTGTGGTGTCAAGATCGCTTATGCTTATGTAATAATTTTCAACTCAAACAAAAGGTCTTATTGAAATTACACACCTCCTATAGGAGGACATTCATGGTTATTTAAAACATACCATAAGATCAAGAAATATTTTTTGAGGAAGGTATTAAAGAAAATGTGCAAATATTTATGATGGAATGCATGCTATGCCAAAAAAATGAAGAAGAGGCTATCAAGATGCCATGAATCCTTCAACCATTACCCACATGAAGCCAACATTGGGAAGAAGTTTCAATAGATTTTACTACATGTTTACCCAAATATGAAGGAAAGGGTGCCATTATCATAGTGGTCAATCGAATGATAAACTATGCCCACTTTTTCTCTCTTACTCATACTTTCAAAACAAGTATTGCGGTGGAATCTTTCATGGAAACAATTTGAAATATACATGGAATACTAAAGATTATTATAAGTGATAGATATCCAATTTTCACTGGAATTTTTGGGTACTCAATTGGCTCATAGCTCATCTTACAATCCTCGATCTAATGAGAAAAATGAGCTTATGAATAAATGTTTAGAAGGATATATACATTGATTTTCATCTAATAAATGGACATAATGGGTCAAATAGTTTCCCTTGGAAGAATGGTGGTACAAAACATACTTCCATAATTCATAAAAAAAATCACCATTTATAGTATTTTATGGATAGCATCCTCCATCCATCACATCACTCTTGAAAGGTACTATAAAGGCTTAAGCAATAAAGGACCACATACAACAATAAGAGGTTCTAAAACTATTAAAGGACGACTTTGTTATGTTACAAAATATGATGAAACAATAAGAAAATCAACATGATAGTGAAACGGGATTTGAATTGGGGGATTGATTGTCTATGAGACTACAACCATATAAACAATTGCTCCTCAAGCAACAAAATAAGGATAATAAATTAGATCCAAGGTATTATGTCCCCTATAAGGTGTTGCAGAGGAATGCATTAGAGGAATTTTGAGGTCTAAAATGGGCCTCCTAAGAAAAATGTACAACCAAAATAAACTTTATAAGAACCAATAGGATTCAAGATGATGATTTCAACCATGGGGGACGATTCACCATTTTTGGAGTAAAAAAGTAAAAAAGTAAAGAAATTAAAAAATAATAAAATAATAAAACTACTTTTTCAACTCATATTTTCAACTTATCTCCCTAAGTTTTTACTCAAATTTTGAGTGGGAGTACTTTTTGGATGCAAAATCTAAATCCTCATCCAAGGATTACACATGTTGCATACTTTTGATGGATCTTGCTACACGGAAAATGAGAAATACATGAAAAACATTATTGCAATCACATTTTTTCATGTATTTTTCATTTTTTTTATGTAGAAAGGTCCATATATAAAGTATGAAACATGGGTGCATCCAATGAGCGTTTCTGCTTGAAATTTGAGTAAACCCATAGGGAGATAAGTTGAAAATACAAGTTCAAAAAACAATTTTTTTCTTTTTTCCCTCTAAAATTTGATGTAATCTAATCTTATTTTATTATTTCCACTATTATTTTATAATTTCCTTAGGATGCCCATTTTAGACCTAAAAATTCCCCTAATGAAAGTATGACTTACAAATTGGAGTTTCCTCCATATTCACGTGTATATTTGGTCTTCCATGTTTCTTGCATAAATAAGGTAATCAGTGATAAAATCCTAGTCCAAACTATTCTATTAGAGATTAATGAAGAAGGGAAAATAATACTAGAACCAAAAAAAAAATTAGAAACAAAGAATGAGTAGTTTAGAAATCAATTAATTACCAAGTGCTTCATCAAATGGAAGAATGACCCAATGGAAGAAGTGACATGGGATGATGCATTATTCATGCATAAACAACCACTAAGATAACCAAGTGTTAAAGACAACACGTATTTCAAGAGGGGGGGAATGTAAGCCATATATAATCCCCATTTTAACCAAAAATACTCCTTATTAATCCCTAAATATTGAGTGATTACATTTCTATTGGTATATTGTTATGTAGGACAAAATCCCTCATAATCCCATTTTATTATAATTTACCCTTTTCCAACCATATATACAAAGGATACCTAGTCTTAGGATCATAAAATATTGCATTCTTCATTGTACTTATTGTAAAAAGAGCTCCCCCTTGGAATTAGACTATAACTATTGATTTCTTATCATTTTTAAGGTGCGAGGATCATGACAGTGACCCTTGAATTCAACATAATTTTAGAGAAAATAGGTCTATAGTGGTAGGATAGTGGTGTAGGTGATGGAGGATGTGATATATGAACTAATAGGGCTTTCCTGAATAGGGTAGAATTGATTTCAAAGTATAAGATCATATAGAAGTTCCTCGAGCTAGGAGAAGCCCTAGACAAGAAAAGAATAAGGTTTTTAGGAGATTGTTGCTGACTCCTTGGGGGGATGTTTATATGGTAGTAAATAGGTACATTACTTGTGAAGGCTACCAAATAGTTTTTTATCTTCTATTTCATTATTTATTGGAGCGCCTGTAGCATGGAAGGCTTATTAATTTACCATTTTTCTCTAGATAAAAGACAATTTAAACATGACCTCAATATTATAAAAAACTACTCAAGCGTAGGATAACCTCTACAAAGAAAGAAGGGTATGTAGAAAATTGGCAAGAGCACCATTAAAGATAGAATATGATACAACTTAGTCTAGAGAAGTTGCAATTGTTGCAAATCCACCACGAGAAAACGCTACTACGACTCTAGAATAACAACCGTAGAAGCTAATACAACTCCTATAGATGTAGCCATAGAATATATTGTTGCAACTCCACTAGCCATAGAATATCCTGGTGTTCTGACTGACGAAGAAATTTGTAATGGTTCTGTTGCAACTCCATAGAAGGATGAAGGTATCCATGATAGTGATGTATATATAATAGGGGATAAACCCGAACAAAAAAATTGTAGAGAATGAAGAAAATGAAAGCATATGTTCCTATTCCAAAGAGGAAAAAGACCAATTATACCCCTATTGCTATAACTTAGTAAACATAATAAGAATCCCCTATTGTTTCATATGAACCAGAAGGTGTGGAAAAAGGAGTTATAACATAAGGGCCTATTGTTGCTCCACAAAACTAGTAGGGATAATAGAGGAAAGACACTTTGTTGAAACAAAAGAACCCATAGATGTGATGGAGGATGGTCATGATTCTTTTGGGAATGTATTTAATGAAGAGATATGGGACCTTGCTAAAAAAAAAAAAATTAGCAAGGGAAACCCTAGGAGAAGGCCTTGCTACAATTCTCGAGGTATACCAATAAGAAGAAGAAGTTGCAACTGCTAAAGGACAAGGGTCCATTTCTTCCATAGAAGTAAAAAATACATCCAAGCTCAGGAGACATAAAACAACAAGTACTCCTCTAATTATTCCTTCATATACATCACTTTTAAGAAACAATAAGGTTCTTTAAAAGGAAAATAGGAAAATTCAAAACACTTCAAGCTATTAAGTGTTGAGTTGGTTTGGGCTGACCTAGGTTCGATCTATACTGCACACCAATAAAACCATCAATCACTGACCCTTTCAAAAACAACCTATAAGCAAATCATAGCCTCACCCAAAGTGACTATGGGAGGATGCAAAACTAGGTTTGTGCAGCCTTGAAGGATATGGAGATGTGGTATTATTATGTTCTTTTATTCTTAACATTCATAAATCACTTCACCACATTACATTAATCACTTAATCATATCATATCAAACCATAAACCATCATTGTGGTAGGATTAAATGTAACTCTAAAACAAATAATAAGAAAATATACACATTAACATCAATGTATCATGGTTCACCCCAATGTGGGGAAACATCCATAATAATTGCTGCTTATATAATGAATTTGTGTACTACAAACATTTCATGGCTGTTACAGGGAAAAGTGTCTATATAGAACTGCTCTATCCCACTAAGGTGTGACAGCTGCCTTAGAAACAAATAGAGAAAAGCTACTTTCGTTTTTCCTTTATGAATTATAGATAGAGAGGAACAGAAAGACCAACCTCTGTCTTGCGCTAATCTCCTGATTTGATCCCTCTCTTCTTTGATAGTCCTCAGCTACCTGCTCCCTTGCATGCCCAGCTTCACAAAGTACCTGTAAGATCACAGAAGCATAGCACTATACAAAGACATGGATCTATAATCATAAACAATCTAGGATCAGATGTAAATTGACCATACAAATGTAGCAAGCATCAATGACACAAAAGCATGGAGGAAAACTCAAATAGCTTTTATTGATAAACAAGAAAAGAGCCAAGAGGAGTTACAACCAGTTGTTCTGACCCAGCATCAACCTCCCAGCAAATAAGCCCCTCTTCACCTCAAACAAAGCTTAGATCACCCAACAATCTGATGTTTATCTCAAGAAACCAACAGCAATTCCTTACAATATGCAAAATTCCGGCCTCTGGATCTCTGGGATGAGGGATCCATATATAGATATCTGTAAGGGGGATGAGTCAGCTTATGATTTGATTAGTGTCTTCTCTCTAATAGTTCTTTCTTCCACTTGGAGACTGATGGCCTCTTACTCATCCTTGGTCGAATTCAGTGAGGCAAGTGTCACAGGAGAAGATTCTGGAAGCTTCCATTGCCTCTCCACCTCGCGGAATGACACTGCCATTTGTCATTTCTCGCCCATCGCACCCCACAGAAGGGATTTTTGAAATGCAACGCACCCACACAGTGTATTTAGGTGGGATGCAACGCACTTAGCCAGTGGAGCAGCTGCAATGATCCTGTTTTGACCAATTCTGAGCAGTTTCTCATGGAGAACTTCTGGGAGAAGCTGTAATCTATTGACCTTGTTCCTTTAGGGGTTAGAACAACACTTTTAGGGACTTAGGAGCCCTTGGTTTATGGACATTTCATGCTTGGGGTTGTAGGGCCCAAAAATGTCTATAACAGTTGCCCCCTAAAGCATGAGGCCGTTAATCTTTTGATGTCGGGTGAAATGCTTTATTATGAGGATCTGAAGTTCTTTCAATGCTGGGAGGAGACCTGTAATAAGATACAATACAATACATTATCTTCATACTATTTTCATGATCTAGCTGAGGCGGGCATTCCCATGCTCAGCTTTATAAATTCATTTTCATGTACATAGGACAGACAATCGTCTGAGTGTAGACTGATGATTCTGATAGAGCCATCATCCTTTTGAGTGGATGATTATCTGTGCAGCAATGATGTACATTTAATGTCTTTATTTCCCTGAATATATATCACAGCCCGGATGGATGAAACTAGATCCAGGGTCTTCAATCTCGTCCGATCTTCGCTCGAAGTACAAGTCGATCCATGTGAGAAATGTTCTGAAGTCGAACATGGAAAGACATCGCTTGATTACCAGCCAACGATGTAAACTGTTAACTAGCGCGAGAGGAATCACCGATAATGATAATGACCCTCAAGGTACTGCAGTACAATTCACGTGGTGTGAATAAAGGACTTGGCGTCAAACACCACGCAAAATCTTTCGGTCGAAGGCCATTGATGTAAACCTATCGCCGGAAGTGAGAAACTTGCCATTGAGGCATGCAAGCTTCAAAGTACTGAATGGGGTGTTCCTAGATCAACTTCTTGGATAATGAGCTGATGTCGACAAGAAGTGATCCGTCACAGGAGGGCCTTAATGAATCCCACATCAATGACACGAAACGGAGCAAATGATTTTAATGGAGGTGAAAACGATCTAGTGATATAAGGTTCAGGGTGGCGGTCATGAAAGAATGGAGCATAAATGTATGGTAGTGGATGAGACACAGGTGTATTCTCTGAATGACTTCTCTTGAACATATCGGCGACACTGATGTGATGGATTGGTAGCATTAACCCCAAATGTGGATGGTATGGCATGACCATGGTGATGTGACCGGTGAATGAAACAACCTAACCTGACTCGGACACAGAGTGGAAGTGTCATGTTCAAGAGCGACTTGCTACCAACAAATTTTCTTCAAGTTTTCTTCCCAATTTTCCCCAGTCATTGCTGACCAGTACCTCTTTATTTTTGTCAAGCTTGAGGAGGATAACATATGCTTGTTCTATAATTTGCCCTTCGGGCAAACCCATCGCTATGTTTTAACGAGCCTAGCGATAGTGAAACTCGTTCTCGCCTATAGACAAGTTTGTCGCTATTATACTTTTAATGAGTTTAACGACAAAGATAACTCAGTCCTTTTCAATTTTAGAGAGTTTGAAAAGGAACGTAAAGGTAACTCCAAAATTCCTTTTTTGTCATCTAATCCCTTAAGTCCGAAAAAGTATAAAACAATACAGAAGGGATGAATTTTCAATACTTTTAACGAGCCGAACAAAACAAGCGCTCGATCTTTTTGTGTAATAATCCCTCAAGTCCAAAAAGATTAAAATCTAGAGGAGGGATAGCACTTCCTGTCCCTTTAACGAACTGGAGAGGCCAATGGCTCGGCAATCTTTTCACATTTTTCGAGTCAGTTGAAAAGAGCTTAAAGGAGACTCGTCTTTTGAGGAACGAGTGATAAAATGGGTAGCAGCTGATTCCAGGTAAGGTTTGGAATTTTCCAATCACGGCAGTGTCACAAGGATGGCTAGTGAGATCACTCTTCGCAGCTGTTCCTCAAAATGGGTAAACAATCAAATGGAGGTGAATGATCGGCCAATGAAAAAGTGGAGGTGACGGTACAAACACGACCAAGGCTTTAATGGCTGAAGTACTACATTCACGATGGTTTTTTACCGGGGAATAGTTCATTTTTTAATGAGCTTAAATGCGGGGGGAAACATTTGCTCATGGCTGATGTTTATTTTTTAACGAGCTTGAACTATACGCTAAAACTGCTCGATGCGGGTTTATTTTTTAATGAGCTTGAACCTTGCAGTAACACTGCTTGTGGCGGGTTTATTTTTTAACGAGCTTGAACCCTGTGGTAACACTGCTCGTGATAAGTTTGCATGCCCCCAGCATAATAACGCAAATCGAGGTGCATGCCCCCCAAGCTTCATTGCATTCAACTCGGTGGTTGGAATGAAGGTTTACCTTTGAGATTTGGAAAGGGGATTTGTTTCATTTTTTTAATGAGGTTGACACAGTAAAAGAACCATCCTCAAGACTCCTTGTTTCATTTTTTAACGAGGTCGACACGAGATAAGAACCATCCTCGAAATCCAGCGTATTTACAGTATTTGATAGAAAATCAAAACTGATGGATGATTAAGGTTGTTGGAATAATATTCGTGGTAATCCGGAAGATGGGAGCGATGGTGGTAATCTTCCCATGGTGCCTCTCCTATCATTGAATGAATGATTCCTTCGTCTGTTGAATGTACATGCGACGAAGGATTTGAAGAGGTGCCATATTCCTTAGACCTATCTATCCAAACACTCGATGAGCGTTGATTTGGGTTTGCCCCCCAGGCCAAGAAAATTGATTGCTACAATATTTCTAAAATGGCGATGATCCATGATGACAAAATGTTCAGGAATCTTCTGAATCCATTAGATATAGAAGATTTCATATTCCACTGTGGCCACTTCCACCAGATTACTCGGAGGCGGTAGGGAAAAAGTACCCATTAAGGCAGGGTCTTTTAGGAGACCTACTCCGATATTTTGGAGCGAATGATTTCTTTCATGGATCATTGGAATGCTTCTCGTAACTTGTGAACTGTTGGGGAGAAATGTTTGTTGGTCGACGATTGTAATTCCTCCTTGAAAGGGAAATGCAATCTTCCTGAAGTAGGTCGACACAACTGCGGCCATGGAATATATCCAGGGCCTTCCGAGTAGGATGTTGTAATCGAGGTTTCCATCGATTACTTCAACATCAATTTCTACTATTTTGCCCCCTAGTTCAACTTGCAAGTTACTTAAAATCCCATATGGAGTGTATGATTGTCCATCAAATGCTTTTAACGTCGTTGATGATCGTGACAAGGGTGGTGAGCCTAAATTTTTCCAGCAACTCATCGACATAATACATGTAGATGCCCATCATCAATAATTGTTCGATGAACAGTTTTGTTGAGGGCTTTCACTTGAATAAGGAAAGCTAGTTGAGCTGGTAACTCAGGGTCATATCCTTTGTGATTAAAGGATACAAGATTGGAATCCATTGGGTCAATCCCACCTATTGCTGATAATAGATCTTGCTTTTGGGAGGAGAAATTTTGCGATACCTCAAGTGTCGACATACCGGACGGCGATTGAGCCAGGTCCTCTACTATATTATAATTCTGTGCTACTTTGGCACGAGGATTAAATGTCGATTTGTGTACTACTCCCTTTGGCGACTTTATCGTTGGTTCAGGAATGATGGGTGGCACAACTTCGGTCAAAGTTGTTGTCGAACTACTAGGTTGTTCATTAGCCTTGTTATTCGACAGCTGTGGATTCCCGTAATCTTTATTCCTCGTCAAAGCATCATTTTGCTGCTTTGAGATAGACAACATAAGCACTTGGGATTGGGAAGCATTTTGATTAGCAACCAGTTTGGTTCCCAGGCTTGGAAATGGATCAGTCAATACTGCTGAGGTTTTTGAACTCTTAAAGAGTTTCCTAACTTCAACTTTATGTGGACAATCTCTCGTCTGATGATCCTCATCGCATATATGACACCCCGTAGGGGGTTTCCTTTGCCCAGAAGGGTTTGTAGAAGGTTTTCCAGGAGATGACTCATCCTGCTTCTTTTTTCTCCCTTTCCTTTTCTTCTTGCCCCCTGGTTGCTTCAGTTGTTTGCCCTTGTCGGTCGACACGACATTTACTTCTGAGGCAAGAAGTTCCTCATTTGCATTTTGACTAGAAATCTTACTGGCCTTTTTAGATGTAGCCTTCGTTGATTTCGTGTCTGTTGCACCAATCACGCCATCGCCGACATGAGAGTCATTGTTTGATTTAGGAAGAGGAGGGACTGAGAATTCCGGTCTAGGAACGTCAAGTATTTTATCGTAGAGCATGCCAGACTGAGTGTAAATCAAGTCCAAATATTGTGCACGAGCAATAACCTGCTCTTCGGTGATGACTCGCCCTTTTGCCACATCTTCCATGATGGAAGGCAATAATGACTTAATAAACCATTCAGCTAAAAGCTGATCAGGAACATACGTTTTTACCATTCTACGACGACGTCGCCACTCATGTATATGATCAGATATGTGAGTGGTCGTTGTTTGTTTGAAATTGGTAAGAAGTTCTGTTCCCGTTTCGTACCTTATCGGTAACTGAAAATGGGTTAAAAAGGTTGTGGCTAGGGTACTGAAGTTGTCAAATGAAGCTCTGGGCAATTCAATATACCATTTTGCTGCCGGACCAGTTAACGTCCTCTGAAAAAGGCGAAGCCTAATCGAATCATCATTTAAGGTGTTTGATGAACACCACAGATGAAAAGTCATCACACGATTCGACGGATCTTCACCCGGATTTCCATTAAATTTAGGAATATCTTATGGAAGTTTATGCGGAATCGCTGGCCACCAAGGGGCATAAGCAATTGGATCATTCTTTAGTCGGTTTAGATCTGGTAATTCTAGAGTTGCTACAAAGGGCAACTGTTGATTCAGGTTAGGTGAAGCATACCCAGGATAAGATGGAATTGCCTAAGCAGTGGGTCTTTGCATACCAGCATAATGTATTTGATGCTGGCAACTTTGACAAGGTTGATGGGCATAACCATTATAATATGGTTGTTGATAACCGCTTTGGAAATGTAGTTGCCCATTACTTACAAAGACTTGTTGCTCAGATCCTTGATATGATTGCTGGAATGGTGGTTGTTGAGATTGAATCAGCCATGGTTGTTGGACCATTTGCTATTGCCCAATACTGGATGATTGACCAAGATGAGAAGTCATAGTACTTGTTTGAGCCTGAGTCACTCCAGATAAGGAGGCACTAACCTGAGGTTGTGATTGAGTCGTTGAGACAAGAGGCTGTTGTATTGCAACCTGAGAAACTTGGGGTTGACATACAACAGGTAGCGCTTGTACTTGCAACGCAGTCACCATAGCAGGTATAGTGGGAATATTCGACACAGGGTGGACTGGTTGCATTGAATATACAACCCTTGGTTGCTGAGGCAGTATTGGTACCCAACCGCTGGATGTAATTCCAGTTTGACCTGAACTTTGTTGTAAACTCCCACATGGTTGTTCTCCGGGAGGGAACAATGAAAAGGCATACTGCCCTCCATATGGTGGCAATCCAGTACTTAAAGGGTATATTGGCCTTTGAAGACACATTGGATCAATTTGCTGAGTTTCAACATAAGAAATACCAGACGATAATCCGGATGAAGAAATAGGAACAGACCATGTCGTCGAAACAGTCCCTGATTAGACTCCAGCTTGTTGTTGATAACTTGCCAGGACAAATGGTATTACGGCGAACATTGTTGGAGTAGCAGCAGGAGGTTCTGCTGCTGCTGTGTCGGATGACACAGTCCTAGATGTCGACGATTATTCAGACATTTCTAGTCTATCCAAAAGATTTCCTAGCGATTCTACAAGAACTTGCAATGAAGGGAGACTAATTTCGAAGACCAACGAGGGAAAGGTGATGATTATTCCGTTTAAAATAAATTTTAGACGCTTTGACACAACTTGTTTTTTCAATTTTTAAGAGTCGAGAAAAAAACAAAAGATGACTCTAGTCTCCTTCAATTTTTAATGAGCCTGAAGTGACAAGTGCTCAGATGGACCTTTTCTGTTAAAGAGTTTAAAAAGGAACAAAATGGATTGCTCTGGAAATCTAGATAGAGGGATTACCAAACCAATCGCAAAACTGCAGAATACTTTTTATGGTACGGCAGTCAATCTTCCCGAATGCTGTGTTCAGTGCATTGCGATCGATAGGGCGGCAGACACGGCTTCCTATGGATAAAGGATTAAGCCTATTGGGGTCTCCCAAAATATACTCTACGATACATGGGAGCACAAGTTCGTACTGGCACTTATCACCTCAAAGTGGAGGAATCACCCAACCATCAGTGAGAACAATAGTTACCAGGATTTACGACGCCGGAATACGTCTCTAGCCTAGACTTCTAAATGTTGTGTGTTAAGTTCCAAAGCGTTGTTAGATTCATTGAATTTATTTTATAGTTGATCTTGTTTATGAAGTTTTCCTTTCAGGTTCACTGCGAGATGGAGATGTAATTCCTAAAATGCAATCTAAGATGATAAACAAACTTTTTATCTTCTTTGTGCAATGAAAATCCTAGCTACTAAGGAAAGAAAGACAGAATCTTTTCACAAAGAGCAAAGAGCACACTCTAAATGCACTTTCCTAAATCAAACCAATCAGACTGTCTATATGCAAATGCACATGCATGTATTTGTTTTCGACTTTCTTAGTATATGAATGCTAAAAAGAAAGTTGATGCACAAATCTGAATTTATTTTCAAGCGACAAATATCAACAAGTTTCCTTTCGAAATCAAAAATGGAGACGATCACAACACCATACGATTTTGAAATGAATACTTGTTCTTGACACTAGAAAATTACAAATTCAGACCAAAAACAATAGTAACAGGATAACCGACCATCAACAACAATCAAACTCTTTCCTACGATTGAAATCGACACTTGCGACAGTTTCAAATCAAAGGACGATAGTACGATTATGCTACTTTTGCAAAGGAGAACTGAAAATGACTCCACAAACACACAAAAACATCTACAGTTCTTTTGTACAAAGGAGGCGGAATAACAGCAAGGAAAAGGGGTTTCAAACAGACATATACTGATCACAGGTAGAAAAATTTAGGAATAGAACTGGAAAGAATGAATCGCAGAAACCAAAACTGCACAGAGCCTAGTCTGATTAGCGCACCTGTAACACAGAGAATTTGAAATGCAGCGCACCTTGTCCACTCGGGAAGTGCGCTGAAGTTTAGATTCTCTGAATAGTACCTGCGCTGGGCCAGAAACAAGATTCTGTTTGGGTTTCAGGTCACAGTTTGCAGTTTAGTTCTTGGGTTTTGGCCGAGCAAAAAGCAATCAGTAATGCAACAATCAGGGGTAGATCTAAGGAGGATCTAAGAGCTATCACAAGGGCAATCAGATAGTTTGTGAATCAGTTGTTTAAATCATAAACAGATCCAGTAGATGGATTGAAGTAGCATTTATCTACTTTGCATTTGTTATGGCAAATGCAGTTCGAATGCTACTTGTAAGTTTATGAAACAGACAACAAAGAATGATAAACAAACAAACTAATTCTTCCCCAGCGGAGTCGCCATTTTGTTACAGGGAAAAGTGTCTATATAGAACTGCTCTATCCCACTAAGGTGTGACAGCTGCCTTAGAAACAAATAGAGAAAAGCTACTTTCATTTTTCCTTTATGAATTATAGATAGAGAGGAACAGAAAGACCAACCTCTGTCTTGCGCTAATCTCCTGATTTGATCCCTCTCTTCTTTGATAGTCCTCAGCTACCTGCTCCCTTGCGCGCCTAGCTTCACAAAGTACCTGTAAGATCACAGAAGCATAGCACTATACAAAGACATGGATCTATAATCATAAACAATCTAGGATCAGATGTAAATTGACCATACAAATGTAGCAAGCATCAATGACACAAAAGCATGGAGGAAAACTCAAATAGCTTTTATTGATAAATAAGAAAAGAGCCAAGAGGAGTTACAACTAGTTGTTCTGACCCAGCATCAACCTCCCAGCAAAGAAGCCCCTCTTCACCTCAAACAAAGCTTAGATCACCCAACAATCTGATGTTTATCTCAGAAACCAACAACAATTCCTTACAATATGAAAAATTCCAGCCTCTCGATATCTGGGATGAGGGATCCATATATAGATATCTGTAAGGGGGATGAGTCAGCTTATGATTTGATTAGTGTCTTCTCTCTGATAGTTCTTTCTTCCACTTGGAGACTGATGGCCTCTTACTCATCCTTGGTCGAATTCAGTGAGGCAAGTGTCACAGGAGAAGATTCTGGAAGCTTCCATTGTCTCTCCACCTCGCGGAATGACACTGCCATTTGCAATTTCTCGCCCATCGCACCCCATAGAAGGGATTTTTGAAATGCAACGCACCCACACAGTGTATTTAGGTGGGATGCAACGCACTTAGCCAGTGGAGCAGCTGCAATGATCCTGTTTTGACCAATTCTGAGCAGTTTCTCATGGAGAACTTCTGGGAGAAGCTGTAATCTGTTGACCTTGTTCCTTTAGGGGTTAGAACAACACTTTTAGGGACTTAGGATCCCTTGGTTTATGGACATTTCATGCTTGGGGTTGTAGGGCCCAAAAATGTCTATAACAATGGCCTGCACACTAAGCTGCAGGTTGTCTGTACACTAAGCTACAGACTCATGCCTTTGCGCACTCATCTAAAAAGTCTCTTCTACACCACAAAGCTATAGATCACAATAATACAACCGTAAAAATTGATCTAGATCATAAATATCATTCTCTTATTTATTACTTTACCCTATATGTACTATTACATGAGAGGGTTACATCATTACAATACCATGGCCTAATTCGAATCTAAACAGGAACGCAACAAATTAAAGATATAACCATAAATACAAATATGCAACAAAAATAACACTTCATTTCATTAATATCAAATACTAAAATATGCTTACAAATAGAATGGAAATATGACTAGCTCAGGCGATGGTAACTTATCTCTGAGAAGAGATGTGGTGGCTACATGCCTCTAAACTATGTTACAAGGAGGATCCAAGGCCTATTTATTATTTAGAAACAATGGAAAACCCTAAACATCCAGAAACCTAACCGTAGGAGATGAAGTGCCAAAATTGTGGGCTCCGTTTGGGTAAATTGGTACAACAATTTCCCGGGGTCGTAAATTTGGCGTACGATCTCCGTTTGGCTTTCATAATACCTCATTTTGAAGAGACCAAAGAGTAGTTCCAAAAAAAAAAAAAAAAAAAAAAATCTATCACCCCATCTGGGCCTTTTCTAGTTTGTTCGTTTTCCCTAAAACGTCATTTAGGGCCTCAAAACGACTTTGAAAGTCCAGGACTTAAACACTACCAAAAATAGTAAATTGTGCTACAATTAATGAAACTGGAAAACTTAAAGAGACATTTTTGGGGGTCCAAGTGGAATAGGAGGGTGGCCACCAATATCCACCTGGATCATGGACTCCCAAAAGCAAACAACTATGGCCCAAAACTTGTTACAAATCGCACTATTACAAAAAGGATGGGCTTCAGCCCACCACGAAGCCCTTATACTACGCAGTATTTTCCAACTACTCCACTATGTAGTCTACTTCACGTTTCGCTACTCTATTGCGCACTTCACTCCACAAAATGTAGAGCCTTTGCCAAAATCTAGGTCATGTGAGCCACTGTTGTACATCTGGTAAGAGATCATTTTCTATCACTAAGTATGGCAAGGGATGACATTTTTTGTTTGCGTCTTTGTGAGCTTGTATATAAACTTTGTGGAAATTAGCCTTGAACTTCGCGATAGAGCTATACTTATCATATAATCTTGGTGAAAGGCATGGTTGTCAATTCACCAACATATGCAAATCCATATGGTATAATACAAAGAACATTATTTTCTTTTGTGCTCATGATAGTTTAGTGGTTTACCACAACAAGACATACAACGCAGCTTCACAAACATCTGTAGCTACTGGAGGGAACTTCAAATCCTTTGGCTCTCTCCATGCCAACATCAAAATTGTTAAAATCAACCATGCATAATTAAATGTGGTACCTTTCTCCTGAACCTTGCGACAGTTGTCTAGAAACTTCTGGCATAGATATGCGGCTCAATTGTACTGTACTCCATTAGCTCAATTCGCAGCAAATGAAACAATCGATGTAGGGAATTCATTTTCTTGATACCTTCTCATGATCTTCCCAGCCAATATTTGTGCTACTAAGTGAACTCCTTGGTCATTGATTGAGTTAATGGCATACCCTCGCTTCCCTTGTTTCAGTCTGAACTTCTTCTTCATGCTTTAGGCTATGGTGTAGTCTTGATCTTTTCCAACAAATTATTCTGAGGGGTTCCACCCTTAATATGGTAGTCTTGTGATTCTCCATATGATAATTTGATCTATAGGGATCCTTTTCCCCATCCATAAGCATACATCATGCACCAACACGAGAAATTATCTCACACAGGTTGTGCTCCCTAGACTTCTTCTGAAGTGCGCACATTGCACCAACATGAGAAACTATCTCACACAGGTTGTGCTCCCTAGACTTCTTTTGAAGTGCACACATTTAACATGTTCAATAACCCTCACTGCGCTAACCTAACCAACCACTACTTCAGTTCTAAATTTTTCGCACCACTTTCAAGGTATTGCACTTGCTTTAAGTAACTACCTAGTGTGAACTATGGATATTTCTTCCTGTCGTTGAAATCGTAGTTAACGAACTTCAGCTGCGAAATTTTCCCAAGGATTTCTCTAGTAAATGGTACTCACTCTAGAAACAGGGGTGTGAAGGTGTCATACTTCACATTTATTGGTATTTCATTCAGTTTTCTAGGTGGGATATATGGTGGTAGAGGCGATGTAAATGATGCACCATCTGTTTCCATTTCCACTTGTTGTACTTCTTCCTCGTTGTTTCTGACTTGTTTAGTTTCTTTTTGAGGCTCGATAGGTTTCTTATCTTATTTCTTCTTAGTTCTCTACTCTTTAGTCGATTTCTTCCATGGAGATCTTCATTGTGATGATGTTGTTGTGGGTGATGCTGCTGCGGACATCTCAGATGATGTTGTGTGCATACCAACAATTGCTGCAATTGCTTCCATCATTTCAGGTAAGCCCTTCTCATGAAAATTACGAAGAATTTCTTCCCAAGAACACTTAGAGGACATACGACAGTGAAAATTATTGCAACTTTTCCGCACAATCAAGACTCAAATTCTCAATTCAGTAAAGTGTCAAATCTGGGCAGGAGGCAGATCTTTATAATAATTTTGGATTTCTAACCGCATCATTAGCTCTAATTTTGTTCAGATTGTGTTCATTAATTGCATATCTATTCTTAGATCTTGTCAATCTATCATCATAAATGCAACTTTCTGTATGTTTTAAAGTTAACTTTCCCTTTTAAGGGTCATATTTTTCTAGTGAACTTCATCGCATCCCATATTGTAGTGAACAAGCCTTCTTACATCGAGGCTCATATGATCTTCGATATAATCCAAACTATAGTGAAGTAACTTCCTTCATCGAAGCTCTCTGTAGCATAGTTTATAGTCCAGTGCCCACTTTAAACTACATGTGGCACTAAGACTTTTCTCATTTATTTTTTAGAGTGAAGCTGTAGGGGTAGGATTGTCCCTGTATAACTTAAAATACTACCACTTACTCTTCCCTGAATCAATTCTCCATTTAACTTCGCTAATTGAATTGTGCCTCCATCAGTAATATGCTTGATAATATATGGGCCCAACCAATGCATCTTAAATTTTCCCAGAAATTTCACAAACTTACTGTCATAGAGGAGAACAAAGTCTCCTATTTGGAACTTCTTATGCTTAATATGTATATCATGCCAAGATTTTTCTCTTGCTTTCTGTACCTACTGATGGAATCCTGCTCTAAATCTGTCTTCCTCCAAAGAAAGCAATTGTGACATTCTTTCCTTGATTATATCAGGGTCTTCCATGCCTGTAAAAGATACAATCCTCAATCTAGGCACGATGTACTCCATGGGAATGACAACTTCTTGCCCATAAACTAATATGAAGGGTGTCTAGTGTTAGGTTCCTATACCAATAGGTTTCATTTTTCATGATTGACTGTAGAAGAGCCAAATATGTTCATCCTTTCATGCTGCAAAGGTTCCATATTTTGCAAACAAATGAAGAAAATTAAAAAATAAAAAGAGGGTATGCCCTAAAAGAAAAATCAAAGGGAAAAAAGAATGAATTGGTCAGAAAAAATGATAAAAATGAACCCCAAACCAAAAGACAAGGAAAGTGTGCTAGTTTAAATGCCACTACTGTTCCATTTTTGAAGAATTTCATTGTGTACAGGTGGTTGATTCTTGACACAGTTGATGAATAGCCAGACAGTTCAATCCTAGTTAGATCATGTTTGAATTTACTTGTCTTTAGAATAGAGAATAAAGATCTGTCCAAACAGTTCAAGCTTGGCAGATGAGTAAATAGGTAGAGAAACAAAGGAGCCCAACTGCTTAATCTGGGCCCTTGGAAGAGATAAGGGTAGACTTAGATAGGAGGGCATTCAAAAGAAAAAGAGGAAAATCAGGGTTTGCTAGTCCAAATGCACCCAATCAAAAGGAAGAAAAAATGCTAGGTGTATTAGGCTGGGTAGGCAGTTTGAGGTTGCAGAAGCAAGTTTGTGATCACTTTTTGTCTTGTCAAGAAAGACTTATCTCATGGATGTCACAAGTACCATGGCAGTTGTTTGGTTGTAAAACAATGGAGCATGACTAATTTCCCCTCTCATTCCCCCAAGTACCCTTACTGACATCCCCTCAAGGACATTGGGATCTGCCCAGTAGTCCTAGTTCATTTCATTATATGATAACTACTAAGTGGAACTTTGTGTTTACTTAGTCAAAACAAGCCACATTTCTTGTGTAAAAGATCTTACCATTTTACCTCATTTCCCTAAAAACCTAAGTTATTACCTTATAAACTTAGCGTTATCTATCCATAAAATCATATTAACATTGACTCTATTGTATAGCTCCTTTATCATTTTCCCCACCCCTATTCTATAAAAAACTATATAAAAAACCCAAAAAATACATAATATCCCTACCCCTGGCAATTATAGCCATAAAACATAGTTTCGGGAATTATTAGTCCATTTGGGACCTTAATAATAACCCTTCCGCGTTCATAAACCATCGGGGTTTATTTAACATCAGGTTAAATAAACAACCGCGCCCGAAAATACCATAACCAAAGTGTAAAACCCCAAAAAACATTATAAAACATTGAAAAATTAACGCGGGTCCCGTGTCATAAATCTCCGCCACTTACCTCACCCGTCGACCGTCAGATCCCGTGCCATAGATCCAACGGCTGGCGGCGATATTGGAAGCCCTCATCTGCCGAACGTTAGCGTCTGGGGGATTGGCGGTATTGCTGTCGTACCCCTGCCACGTGTCGGCTTCCCGGCGTGATCAGAGCCCCCTCCTCCAAAACCACCATGGCCTTAAGGCGGTGCGGGGAATACCGCTTACCGCCCCGCCGCCTACCCCCTGACGTCATACCCACGTCACCTGATGATGTCGCCATCCACGTCGCCTGCCATCGCTCCATATCAGTGCCATGTCATCTGCTAACATCACCACCTCGCCTCTGTGTCGTTCGCCACGTCATCTGACATGTCATCCTCCATACCTGCTACACGACAAAATTACGTCATGATGACGTCATCATAAAAAGCGCCAAAAGCCCGAAAAAGCCCAAATTGTGTTAAAAGTCGCGAAAGTGATTGTTTTTTGTTTATTTCTATTTGTTCGTTTGTGGAAACCTCTGCATGCGATTTACGACCAATTCGCCACCAAAGCTGCACAGTCCATCACCCACTGAAAGCAACTCCACAGCGTGTCCCTCAGCTCGGCCTGCAGTCCATATTGTGCACCTAGCGCCCATTTGAAGCAGGTATTTACTCCATTGCTCCCGAACCCTCTGCATTTCTAGTTTTTCTCTGTGTCTGAACCCGTGGAACCAAAAAATTGCACAAATCAAGTCGCCAGCTCTTGAGAGATATACTGCCACCATCCCTGTTTTTAATATTCTTTCCACAAAGCGACTAGTTTTACCCATTTTCACAGTAAACCAGACTTTTTAAACAAAAATGCAGTGCCGTACCCAAACCTACGCACGATAACCTTTGTTTTTGTCCTGTTTATCAAAAAGAATTCCTCAAAATCCATTTCCCTCTGCAAGTTTCACTCATTTGGCTACAATTCAAGCTCATTTTCTCTGCATTCCGCTCGAAGAGCCAGCAAATCTAGCAAATTCAGTCAAAAACCCTGACTAAACTCTGCAAAATTTGTTTTTAACCATAAATTTTACACAGTGAGGCCATTTCTATGTAAGGCTCAGTCTGCAATTCCCTGGGAAAACCTCAGAGCTAGTACTCAGTGTTCTGTTGCTGCTTAGACCCACATTCAAATAAAAAACACAGAGAGTTTAAAGATGGAGACTCCAGCAGCCTTGAATGTCACTCCTCTCAATGCACCCCACAAGGAATTGGAATCACTACCTTTGGCTGATAGGGATTATCTAATCCAAGACTTGGTTGGTGACAGAAACCACCTGCAGACATTCTGTGAGCTAAGGAACAGTTATCTGAATAACAATGATTTTTATGGGATATGGGAATCAAATTTGCCCATATACTTCCTCCCCTCTGTCAATATCTTCCCTGAGATAATTCACCTCTGCTGTGAAAACTATGAACCAACTCAAAGGGCAGTCAAGTCTCCATCTGGGAGCATCCTCTTTCATATAACTCTTGACTCCATCAATCAAATGCTAAACTTCAAACCAACTCAGCTTTTGTTCCCTCTTTCTATGAAATTCTTGCTTGATGAAGGTCCTAAACTCTCCAGCTCAGAGATAACCCGAATTGCCCAAATATTTATGAGAGCAGATCGCCAGCCTACAGAGCCACCTCCTTTTCACTATGTATGGTTCAATGAAGTGGGTAAATTACTGGTTGATATGATATCCTATGTTCTGGGTTTCAAGACAAGTGAACATGTTGATGAAACTATATTGGTCTTACTGTCTGCATTTACCCTAGGGCAGCCCCCTGCTGTCAAATACAATTATGCCAAATTCATTGCCAGCAAGATACATGACCAACTATTGAAACTAGATAGGGAGGGAGTCTTCAAGTATTCATCTTACATCTATCATCTGTTCCTGTATTATCAGCCATATTTTTTCCAATTCCCCATCAAAATATTGGACTCTAAAGGAGAAAAGAGGTCTGTGATTTTTTGGACCTCAGTCTTCCATGAAGTCCACAGCTCTCCCTACTCCTACTGTGAGTTCATTGACATGTTTGTCTATCTAGTCTCTTCTCTCCTAAAGAGAACTCCTCCTCCTAGACTGTCTTATGATATGCAGAAAATATTGCAGCTCTCAAAAAACTACAAAATAGGTGACTGGTACTTCTACCAGAATCACATTGTCATCAGGATATATGGCTATGAGCTGTGCCCCTACAGGCTACCAAGATATGTGCCAATGAGACTGTTTGCCTTGGAATATTATAGGCAATTTATCAATTCAGATTTGACTCATTTCCATAGCACCAAGAAAAAGGCTCAGTTGAAATTCAGAGACCAACTAGGCCCCTATGTCATGAACAAAAAAGAAGGATGGCAAGATGTTGATCAGATATTGGGTGAAAAACTCAGATTAAAAAGGAGCTTTTGGTGGGTACCCTATGACCCAAATGGCTTTATCAATGCAAGAAAAATAAAATATAGGCTGTCAGCTTATGAACATTGCAAAATCCCAGAGATAGAACAATTTGCCAACCAAGATGAGTGGGTAGAAGGCACACTAGTTGAACAATTCACTGAGGAAGAGATAATGGAGCAAAATATGAAAAATCTGGAAAAGACTCTTGACTTGGATTCTTTTGGGCAGGTGTCTTTCAAACTGCCACAGCAAGTTGGAGAAGGCACATCAACTACTGCAGCTTCACAAGCTGCCCAAGAAAGGACTACACCAGCAGCAGGTACAACAAAAGGCAAGGAAGTAGTAGATACAAAGCAAGAAACAATGATAGACTAGCCAACTACCTCAAAGGAATAGAGTTAAGGGCAAGCCCCTCCACTACAGACAGAGGCACCACATATTCTAGCATTACAGACTCCTCTCAATGAGGAAAGAAGCAAGAAACGGGACAGAGAAGAGACCACACCTGCAAGTGGGTCAACAGAGCAACCAGAGGCCAAAAGGCAAAGAGTAGATCCTCTACCTGAAGAGGAAATTAGTGAAGAAATCACAGGCAGTCCAAGGAGGGAGAGGGAAACCAGCCAGCAAACATCCACCAGCTCTCACAGACAAGAAACGGAGAGGCAACATGGTATGGAGGTGTCCTCCTCTAAGCAGCAAAGTAAGAAACCATCTGGTATTAAAGGAAAATTCATGGAAATTAAAGCCCAAAATGAATTATTGAGAATACATATTTATGATCAACTTCTCAAAACAACACCCTCCAAATAGCAAAGACTGATGGCAGCTTATGACGTTAAGGAGGAAAAAATGATCTTAAGTCATTTCAAGCCTAAGGTTTAGCAACCACAGACAGCTGCGGACTACATAAAAACAAATCTAGAAGTCCTCGCCAAAGACATACACCCAATGGACCAAATTGAGCTGCACAAGAAAACAGGTGAAATGGTCTATGCTACATTGGCAGACAAGGCAATGTTGGCCCACCAATTGAAGGAGTCATTAAGCAATACATCTGCCCAATTGGATTTGGAAAGAATATCTTCCTTGGCTAAAGACAACAGAATAAAGACCCTGGAGGAAATTATTGTTGAGCTAGGGCATGATCCTAAGGATGCCAAGGGCATCAAAGCCCTCATAAGGAAAAAGGAAGAAGATATTGTTGCACTTAGAAAGCAATTGAGGCTGCCTGCAACCATGCACCCACAAACTACAGAACTTGCACAAGAAAAGGCAGAAGGAGATACGATGGATTTGCTGATGAGGATGAATCAAAGGATAATTCAAATGGAGCAAGAATTGGAGAAAGCATTGCAAGCCAAGCAGGGAGAGTCGACCTCCCAGCCACCTGAAACAGCTCCAACAGTCACCACTGCCCCTCCCACAGTTGCAGCAGCAATCCCTCCTATCATCCCAGCATCAACAACAGGTACATCAACCATGGATGCTTCAGCAGCAGCAGCAATAACAGCACCAGAATCTAGCATGAGTATGGAAGAAATGATGAGAGCAGTAAAAGAGCTAGAAGTCCAAATGTCAGAGCTGAAAGAGGCCAAAGAAAAGTTGGCCAAGCTAGAGGTAAGCTATGACAAATCCAAGATAACAGTGGCTGAAAAAACAAGAGAAATAAAGGCCTTGGATAACAAAATAAAATCCTTAGAAAAAGAGCTTACTCTACATAAAACTCTGTCTGAAATCAAGTCAATTCTGTGGACCAAAATTGGCCAGTCTATCACTGACCAATGGCAATCAATTCAGACAATACATGAGCAAATAGAATTGATAGAAATAGTCCGAGTAGAGATTCAAAGGGCTAAGGATTCATTGGGAAACATGCCTGAGCAGGAAAATAGAATGATTCAATTTTTGAATACTCATACCAAAGAACAACTAGAAGCTCTAGATATCAGGAACAGAACAGACACCATTTTGATAGTAAAAAAGGTGTGGACCCTGAGGAATTTTGTTTAAAATCTAGAAAGAAAGTGCCAAGAAATGCAGACATAAATAAATTCCTTCAAAGAAAAGTTTGCAATGTTGCAGAGCAAAGGGTTACCCAGCTTATTGACTAGCAATGGGAGACTATTAACACATGAACAGTATGCTAACAGGGTAAATACCTATGTTTCCAATCAAATTATAGCATCATCAAGCATGTCAGAAGACACAGTGCCTCCCTCCGGACAGAGTCTATATGAAAAACTAGAAAATTTGTTCTACATTGAACATGAGATAAATCATCTTTTTGAAGTCCAGCCCAACTTCTACAGGTATACTGAAGCTGATGAGACACTAATAAAAATACAAAGACATCAGTTGCCAACAGACCAATGGTGGCAGGGGATGCTGGAGGTTTTACCGAGGTAATTTTGGTTCTTTTTCTTTTTGATCAGCTACATGTCAGCAAATTCAAAATGCACGGGCCACCTGTCAAAGAATGAAAACAGCAGAAAGAGGAAATCAGGTTGGGACTGCAGCTCATTAAAGCAAGACCAAGCACCGATGACAAGGCCGGGACAGCAACACAGCAAGACAGCAAATGCAGGAACGCAGAGTAAAGACGCAGCTACCAGCCGACTCACTCAGTCCAAAAAGTCAAATATATCTGACAGACTAAACAACCAGCACACCAACATTTACTGTTGCATTCATTTCTCTCATTTACTTCTTCTGTAGAGTAGGTGAAGGAAGTTATTTCTTGATATCTTATCTACACGATATTTTGTATCTCCTTTTTGTATAAATGCCTCCCCATGAGATGTATTCAGGGTTGGTGATTTTCTCTCTGGACTGCACTGTAACTCTGAGACTGTTTAATACAAAGGCTGTTGGACCGTCTGAATGTGGATTTGATGTTTTGGGACCTGCTACAAAATTCCTGTGTCTTTCTATGGATCAATAAGTTGTTCTAAACTGTGTTTGATGTCTTCTGTGTTTGAAAAATTCATATATGTTTCATAACCTTAGTAATAGAGAAAAAGAATAGCCCATAATTTGTTTAAATACACTCTATGTTCAATCTCTGTTATTAATTATGTTTTCTTCAGAGTTAGCATAGACAGGAATTCTTAGCTACTCCTGTTTCCACTGATTCTATCACTTTGAATATTGCCTAGGAATTCTTTGTTGCTCCTTGATAATATTCATGCACTTTCCCTCTGCTAACATGATGAAGGATTCTTAACGCCCTTCATCCACTGGCTTACATCCCACCAATTTCCAGATTTTAAAAATTGTTCCAAGATCAATTATCTTGCTCTGTAGTATTGCCCTTTACCAAAGAAAACACTCTCAGCATTTCATCTTCATTGACCCCATTCGCCCAATGGTATAAACTATTTTAGACTTGCATCCCAGCTCTGTTTAAGATCACCATCCAACAAACTTAAAACCAAACTCTATGCATCATAACTAGCCTAAAATACTTCAAAACAAAGCTAAATTACAAAGAGAGAGCCCTCTCTGGTTGCAGATTGGCTAGAATCTGCAGCTAAAATACTAGTTAGTGGTTACCTCGGCTATATTTCCCCCTTAGAGATTTCCTAGGGAACAACCTGAGTGATAACATCTGGCCTGTCACCTTTTTACATGTGGTCCTATAAGTCCATACTACTAGAATTCTAAGGTTCCAGCCATCTCTATTCACATTGCATACCTTATTAAGTGCATTATCCAAAATCTTATTAAATTCTTCTACTGTTCCATTGGCCTGAGGATGATAAGGGGTACTCTTTTGATGATAAACTTGGAACTCCTCATTCAGTGCTTCAATGGTCTTATTTAGAAAGTGTGAACCTTGGTCACTCATCAAAATATTTGGACATCTAAATCTAGCCAATATGTACTCAAAAATAAACTTTGCAGTAGTCTCTACGTTGTAGTCCCTTACTAGTTGTGCTTCGGCTCATCTTGTTAGATAATCAGTTGTTGTAATTATGTACCTCACACTAGTTCTTTTTCCAAGGTGGGTTGATGGGTCCAACAAAATCAATAGCCCATTTGTCAAAGGTCTGTAATGTAACCTGTGGTACCAATGGCATGTCATCTCTTCTTGAAGGATTTCCTATTCTTTGACACATATCACATGCTCAGTATTGCTCCTTTACATCTTTGTGTAGTGTAAGACACCAAAATCCTGCTCACAAAATAATCTATGTAGTAGCTTTTCCTGCATAGTTTCCACCTGTTGCGCCTCCATGAGCCTCTACTAGAATCATCTGTCTTTCATGTTTAGGAACATATCTATGCAATATCTCATCTAGTCCCATCTTATATAACGTGCTTCTATTAATGAAAATTCAGCTTCCTTAACCACCAATTCTTTCTCTTGTTGCGTAGTATACTCTGAAGGAGTCATTCTTGTGGTCAAAAACCAAAATGATATCTGCGAAATGGTCATCTGCAACTATGATTGTAAATGAATGTGTATCATGGAGATTATCCTCTATGTTGGTTAGTTCTTCCCTTGTTTCCAATCTTTTCCAATCTTAACAAATGATCTGGTCCTACATTCTATATCCCTGGTTTAACAATGATCTCAAAGTCATATTCCTGGAATAACAGTAACCATCTACAAATCTTTCCTCTTGAGACATTCTTATTAACCAAATACTTCAGGGAAGAATGATCTGTAAACATTTTAAAGTGTGACCCCAACAAATAGTGTCTAAACTTCTACAATGCATATACCATGGCCAGTCCTTCCCTTTCTATTATGGTGTAATTTTTTCTGCTTTAGATAACTTTCTACTTGCAAAATCTATAGGATGATAAATCTCTCATGTACCAGGTTGTGTCAATACTACTCCCAAAGCTATACAGGAGGCATCCACATGGACATGGAATTCCTTATTCCAATTAGGAAACACTAGTATAGGTGAAGTTATCAATTTTCCTTTAAATATGTCGAGGCTCTTCTAAAAAATTTCATCCCATTGAAAATTTATATCCTTTTTCAACAATTTCTCCATGGGCGTAGTAATTTGAGCATACCCCTTGATGAACTTCCTATAATACCTAGTATGTCCTAATGTAGTGCGAAACTGTATTGCTGTCTTAGGTGGAGGCAAGTTGACAATGATAGCAATATTAGCAGGGTCCACCATTAGTCTTTTATTACAAACAATATGTCCCAATAATATGCCAAAAGGAACACAAAATATGCACTTATTTAATTTCAAAGAGATCTGATATCGTCTACATGTGTCGAGCATAAGTCTTAAACTTCCAACATGTTTGCTCAAAAATCCAAATACTATCCAATTTAAAAATATACCTCTAGAAACTTGTGGATGTATTCCTTAAAAGCTGCAACCACCAACCTAGAAAATATAACGATGACATTTTTCAATCCAAAATCCATTACTGTGTATTGATATGAGCCCCATTATGTAGCAAATGTGGTCTTATGCCGATATTCAGGTGGAATTCTAATCTGATGATAACCTGAAAATCCATCTATAAATTAGTAAGCTTCTTGACCTCCTACATTATCTAGCACTTATCTGTGAAAGGGGTAGGGAAGGGTTCGTGTAAATATGCATCACTCATATTTCTTAGATCAACACAGATCCTAATTTATCCTTGAGTCTTATTCTATTGCACCACCATAGGACACACCCATTGTGATTCTTCTACTAGTTAGATAATTTCTACTGCTATCATATTATCAAGCTCTATCTTTACTTTCTCCTTATACTTTGGGTCTAGCCTGTAAGGTCTTTGTTTAATTGGCTTTGCATCAGGCTTAAGGGGAATCTTCATGACTCCTCGATCTACTATTATACCCTTCATCTTTGAAAACTTAGTGGGAAATAGTTCTTGATATTCATGAAGTAACTTTATGTTTGGTCAATTTAGTGTGTTCTAAATTGCTATTTAAAATGTCAATCCGGGGTTCGTAAACTGACGAAGTGAAGTGTACTATATGTACTAGATAACCATTTCCTTAGTCTTTTGTTGTTTTTGAGTTTTTGAGTTTGTTTTTGGATTTGTCTTTCCCTAATGTGTGATGGCGAAAATGAAAGTTAAGTATGGATGGTGATGGTGATTTCTACAGTGATTTTCCAAAACTTAAAAGTTCTCAAAAAGAAAGCTTTAAAACAACTGCAATGAAATCAATTCTTAAGAGGAAATCAATGTATTAAACAGTGAACTAATGACAATGGCCCAGTATCCTTACTGCTGAATGAAAAAGAAAGTAAAAACTGAACTTAAAGCAACTCAAACTAAAAGCAAAACAACTAATTCACACTACTTCAACTCTTCAGATCCTTTACCCTTCAGCTCAATCTACCTTGTGGGAAGCAATCATGAACAAGTCAAGCAATATGATATCTAGATGGCAAGAAATTAAATTGCATAAAAGAAACTAGTCACACTACTTCAACTCTTCTGATCCTTTACCCTTCAGCTCAATCTACCTTGTGGGAAGCAATCATGAATAAGTTTAAGCAGTATGATAACTAAATTGCAAGAAATTAAATTGCAGAAAGGAAACTAATCACACTACTTCAACTCTTCTGATCCTTTACCCTTCAACTCAATCTACCTTGTGGGAAGCAATCATGAATAAGTTTAAGCAATATGATAACTAAATCACACTACAATGAGTAATATTCTGATTTCTTACTAATAGAGTCACTTGACTATAGAAAGAAACCATAAACTGATGAGTAGTATGATGTCTAAATAACAGAAAAATAGATAAGCAAATCACAACTTGAAAGAGGACAAATGCTGGAATGAAACTTCAGAAAATGAAAGTTAGCAGGAAGGACAAGATGATCTCATATGCCAATAGTTATCAAAAAGATGAAAATTTGCCCCGGCTGCCTAAGAAAACCTGCAGAAAAACATTGATCAGCTGACAGCTACAAGAAAACAGAAGTGAAAATGTAAACAGCAGTGAATTAAAAACATCAAAACAGCATGTTATATACAAGCTAGCAATTATGAAAACAGAAACATAATGAAATCAAATGACAACTATACAGGGCTTTAGTGCGCAGGGGCCCTCTGCCACCTCAGCCAGTCAACGAACAGTCACACGAATGAGCTCAAGAAAGTAGTCTTCTCATGTATTAAAGCAGCAGCAACATATATAAAACAAAGTACAGTGGGGTGCTAATAGAAACAGTTCCAAAAATTACATCGCCAAAGCTTCTACACAGCGTTCATCAATGCGTTATTTATAATGAAAAAGTACTGAAACTAACTAACTGAATCCTATGCTATTAACTGTGTTGCCAAGGACGCGTAGATCTCCTCAGCCGAGATCTAGCGTAACTGTCATCATCTCTATTAAAGCTTCGGAGTGGTAGCAGGTTACGGGGATGATCTCCAGGTATGCCGGTGTCTTCGTGGGCTGAGGACTGTGCCACGTAAACGTTCACGTGCTCAAAATAGAGACGTGCCACTGCTAAAATCCTTGGTTGGCTTTGCCTTTGACCCTTGTTGACCGTGACCTTCTATGGATGATTTGGCTGATTTGAAGGGACACGTTCCATGTACCCGTCACCTGTAGCTTGCCCATGTGGCTCATTTCTTCATAGGACACCTGTAGCATAGATTTTAACAAAATAGCTGCGGAATCCTGTGTTGGCTGCAGAAACCTGTGCTGGCTGCGGAAACTGACAAGTTTCCGTAGCTATCTGAACAAAAATCTAAACCAAACAATAGTCACAAGCATAGTCAGAAAACCATGTAAAAAGCTCTTTTTAGACTATAATGCAATGATTTTAACAGCTTGGTGGATGAAGTAAGTGGAAAAAGAAGGATGAGAGGGTGTATAGGAAGGTGCAGGTTTGAGGCTCAACACTTTGTAACTTTAATGACTGTCTTCTCATCCCAGTAGTCTTCTATTGTTGCAAACTTGGGTTCCTTCTCTGATCATATGTTCACCTTCTTGGTCTTTAGTGGCTTTGTTATGTCTGGTATCTCTAGCTCAGGTCCAGTTACTTCGCAGTATCCTTCTAATTCTACTATGTTGATGTTGTGAGGATCTTCTTCTTCATCTGTAGTAAGGTTATAACACTCCAGTACATTTTCTATATGTGCAACCCAAACAGGTTGTTTCCATGTCAGTGGGGTTACATTATCAAAAATATTCTTCTTAACTGTGTGAAGGGCCAAATTTATGTATGGACAATCATCTTCAAAACTAAATGTTAATATGAAGGCATCAACCATGTCTGCATAGTTCACAGTACCATGTCGAAGCTCTCTTTCTAGGTACCAGTTCTTAGGGATTGCCTCTAATGTATGAATGAATCCATGTACCCATTATTGATGTGGAATCTCCTTCCATGTCGTAGTGCATAGCTAGATATGCTTCCTAGGATTAGTTTCACCATCATATTTTATGTCTATCTGGGTATCTATCTGTCCAAATCTTATCCACATTAGTTTTCAACATTCCTACCAACCTCATATATTCTTCTTGTGTGCATTCCACCATCTAGTAGGAGTAGCTTTCAAGGTTATGTCTAAGGTTGGAAACCTTTGATTTTCTAGAACTTGTTCTTCATAATCATTAAGAAAAGTATTTACATCACCTAAGCAATCATAAGAAGGCAGGTTACGTACCTCATATATCATACAATGAACTGATTTAGTATTTCTTGCACAACACCTTGTGGATATGTTGTAGAGGCCACAACACCCTCGAAAATTTTGGCCTGCATTCAATTTCGGAGCCTCCTTTGAGAGTTTTACTTGATGTCTACACACACTTAGGTTCACCCCATGAGCTCATGTGAGTCTTCGCACCCACCTTTCTTGATTGTTCGACAGATAACTTTTACATGTTGATGTCAATGTCATGCTTGTGACCATGTTCTGATCATACACAAGGTCTTTGCTTCATCTGTACATGTTGTGTTTTCTATGTAAACATCAGTCGCGCTCACACATGGAGTCATATAAACTGTCACACAAGTGTCATCGCAGTCATCCAACGATCAATCACAAGCATCATGGTTGTCGCTCACACTGTCGATCAATGATGTTGGGCATGTGTGTCTATTTGGTTTGAGTTGTCTCGTCGTCAAGTCATGTAAGTGTGTGTTTGCAAGTACATGTATGCACCTTTTCACTTGCTCACACACTTAGTCATTTTACTTAAGTTTTGATGACCGGATTCTCCTCTAACAACCGGACCTTAACCCTACCATTGACTCAATCAACTATCACCAGAACATTGTAGAAGCACCAAGCAAGCCATTTCAAGTTGTGTTGCCCGCAAGATGATCAATCAACCTTCCGGCCAATTAACCAAAGAGTTTGACCTAACAGTCACCCCGGGACTAACTCCCCTCAAAAATTGCGCAGAGGCTGCAGACCTTGCCTGCTCCGCGACTGAGAAAATTGCATAGACAAGTCGAAAATACACCCAGTGCCAGTCCTTGACTCCTTCAAAAAATTGTGCAGTTTCTCCAGCCAGCCCACTAGTCAGTTGATTGACTGCTCACCTGGAAAACTGCACAGATTTAATGAGCAAGCACTTTGCTTCCCAATAGTTTTCTCAACTTAGAAACTATATAGAGGTGATTATCATGCCATCCTCCCAGCATCAGCACAGTTTTTCCCACCAATAGCTCCTAGTATCTCGCTACCAATTCCCTCGAGGAATTGCGCAGTTTTTGCTGCCAAGTTCCCTATAGACGACTATCGATTCCCTCAAGGAATTGTGCGATTTTTGTTGCCAAGGTCCCTACATCAAGCTACCAGTTCCCTCCAGGAATTGCATAGTTTTGGCTGCCAGGCTCCCACTGCCCGCTCCTTCCAAAAATTATGTAGATTTTATCTGCCTAGCCTTCCCGCAGCCCAGACTGCTCCTCCCAAAAATTGGGCAAATTTGTACTCTAGTCGAGCTAGACCCCGCGGATAGACACTGTCGATTTGGATTTCCCGTCACCATCTCCCAATGACTTCTGCGCAGTTTTCACCAGCAGTGACCAGAGTGTCCATCCTAGCTCAAAGCTTTCCTTACGCAGTTTCACAACCTTGTCTCCTCTCCCGGTCAGCTGCATCCGAAACAATCATGCATTATGGTAGACTAGGAGATTTATGGATTTGATTTTGTCTTGTCATGAGTGAATGCAGATACAGGTACACAGACAAACATGACACAACGATGGGTGGGATGAACATAGGGAGTACTTGTAGAAGTACATGTTCGCCAATGGGTGAACAAACGATGCATGTAAAGAGATGTCCTCGCGAACAGACGATCATGCAAGAGATGTGTTCATGGACGGTCAGATAAGCGAACATGCGAAGATGTATTCGTGGATGGATGGACGAACGAACATGCACTTTTCACGAATGGACGAACCCATCAAGCATGCTAACAGACAAGCAAGGAGCAACATGTGAATACAACACCAATCGAACCTAATGAAGATTGAAGACTCTGCACACCTTGCCATGCAAAGGTGAATCTGTGACACACCATGAGGACATCAATCACGCAACAACACTACAACTCAATGTGCACACCAACAGCAACACAAATGTACCAGCATTGTCATGTCGAGTCTTTTCATGAGTCATGTCATCCACATCTGTACTGTGGGCCATACTGTCAATCAATGTAATGTAACGTGGAAGTCCAAGAGACCCGCATGTCATATGAAGAGTCATGTAAAGTTGAAAGGTCATGGAAGTCAAACAGTCATGAGGGAAGTTGAATAGCCACGAGGGTCAGTTTCACCCTTGGCTATAAATACCCCCTCATTTGTACATGCAAAGAACTTTTGACCTTGGCTCCTCCCACATAGCCTTGAGAGTCTATAATATTTTCTTTGAGGAGTAAGTAGTGGCTCCAATACCCCGCTCACGAGGTTAGTGATGTATGGTGTAACGATGTGTCTTGGAACTTTTTCTTTATTCAGAAGCCTGCTAATAGGCCAGTACATTTTCACATGTGTTGTAATTGTTGTTAAACTAATCTTGAACACTTGTGATACATGTTGTTTTAACCTGTGTTTAACACTTGAACTCATTCAATTGTTGTATTACATATATATTAATGAAAATGTGTTGTATGAGTTGTTAATGCTATCGTATGCATGTTGGTTACCTCCCTAGACATCAAACATACCTTTCACTTAAACTTTCTATAATGACCGTTGCACTCGCATGGACTCCTCCCTTGTGTGTTGTACATGTTATCTTTCCTTATGTATTGGAATTCCACATCCGTGTGGACTACTCCTCTGGAAGCTGCGCACATCTTGTTGTATTGTGTGTTCCTAATAGAGTTGGGGCTTCCTCCCATCCGACTTGGGACTCACTCTCACCCTCTCCCTCTGTGGTGAAAGAACCATTGACACAAGTAACACTATCCATCACCGGGCACAAGAACCTCACTACTCGAAGACAAAGCAGACCACTCTCCTTTGTTGACAAGCAAGAGATGAGGCAAACATTTAAGATAATTACAACCAGGCCATCATACCAGATGGGACTCCCACACCAAATGGTGTGAGGTCTAGTTGGGACTTCATCCTGGGGTGATCCCTTGAATGTTGGCAGGTCCAGCACCATCAACATTTCTGGCGCTAAAAGGAGGGTAGCCAGTTGTTTATGGATGGATGTCCTCTCACACTCACTCATCAACCATCTAGTCAAAGTAGTAACTTGCACTCCTTCTCACCTATGCGCGACTCTACAGTTGGTTACTTTTCACTTCCCAGGACTGAACACAAAATTCCATATCATCACATTTTCTCCGTTCATCCTATCACCTGCTAGTTCGCAAAAATAGTCGAACTGATCCCATGCATACAAAATCTTCCATGAACATCAAGGATTTCAAAAACAACTCCCTCGGTGGTTTTTGTATCATCAGTGATAGAAGAAGTTCTTACCACTCTTGAAGGTCTAGCAGAAGATGTTGAAGACAAGGAGGAACCTCCGATTTTCCGTAAGGGGGAATGAGCCATCCTCATGATATTAGGCTCAGATTCCAATACATGAGGCAGAGGGGAAGGTAGCAAAGGAGGTGGAGGCAGAGACAAACGAACAGACTTAGAGTTGGAACCGTTAGATTATGAAGAAGAGGAGGAGGCCAAAGAAGAAGAAGAGATGGCTAACCAAAATCTAGAATGGATGACTCAGGGACCATTGGCTCTCCTGGGTAAATTGCACAAGATGCCAAAGCAGGTGAAGAGAATGAGCATCAAGTTCAACCCTGACAGCACAATGAAGGCAGAAGACCATTTGGACAACTTCTACCTGCAGCTGCAAAACCTTGAGGTATGGTATGACGACGTAGCATGTAGAATGTTTCCATGTACTTTGGATAGTCATGTAGCTCATGGTATCACAGCCTTCTAGCCAACTCTAGATAGAACTGGGGTGTGTTCAAACACATGTTTCTTGAAAAATTTTCTGATGACAAGACCCCAGCCATGCTACTCAAAGAATTGGGAAGCCTGAAGATGGAGGGGAAAGAAAAGGTAAAAGACTTCAATCAGAGGTTTACACACATATTGAAAAAGTTTTCAGCGAACATCAAACCTCATGACTCCATTACTATTGATTACTACACATCTACACTACTGACCAACGTTGTGCAATTCATCAAGCAAGTTGTGAAACCAACACTACTGGAAAACTGCGAAGAGATTATTTATATTGAGAAAGACATGTGTGCGATTGGAGTCATCAAGGATGATGAATGAGAAAAGGAATCCAAAGACACCAGCAGGAAGTCCTAGGCGATGGTGACCAAAGGTAAAGACAAGGAAACGAATGATATTGAAACCCTTACTCGCCTCATCAAGAACTTGACAACAGAGGTGTCCGAGCATAAAAAACGAAAAAAATACACATCTGAAAGCAACCATCCACCTAGATAGAAACAAGGAAGCATGTCATCAGGCAGCAACTGGTACCCTGCAAAAACTCCACAGAGCTCTGTGTTCTAGTCGTACATTTGACGCAGAAAATAGTATGCAAGAACAACCATAAGACACAGATAACGATGAAGATGTTCCAACTGATGAGGCCTCAAGTTTTGGGCATGTGGTGAACATGTATCAGTGTTGAAGATGAACACCGAGAAACAACCCCCAAAGAAAAATGACCATTACAATCTTACGAGTAAAGGGGCTCCCCTTACATTTGGAGAAGCGCAAGAAAATATGAGACTACTGATGAGGAAGGTTGATCCACCAGCCACCCCAAAACAGAAAATGCAAAGCAAGTCCAGGAGGACAGCGACGGACAAGAGTACGTCCATGAGTAGCAAACTGCAAAATACTCCGTCAAATGACACGAACATTAGTCTTACCCCGGACATCTCGATGAGTCTACCCCCTCTGGACTACAACATTGTGGATGATATGAACAAATTTCATGCGAACATCAGTTTGTTCGAGCTTGCTAAGATCCAGAGTCAGCACGACATCCTGCTATGCTTTGGGACAGACAACAATGGACAATGTAGCCTCCACCATCAAGGGAGAAAGCACACCTCCCATATCACTTTCGACTATGCTAAACGACACTCTAGATGGAAGAAGTAAACTCAGGTTGCCCTCCATTCCTAATCTCATTTGAAATTTTCAACTATAATGTTCACAACTGCTTGGTTGATCCTGGCGTGGAAGCCAATGTCATGTCGCTCTCCATTGCTAAAAAGATCAATGCACAATGGAGTAAGACATCCACGCAAATCATCCAACTTAATTTAACATCTATACCAACCATTAGTGAACTCCGAGAGGTGATCATCCGACTATCTCACGACAGTCGAGTCCACCAATGCATCAACATTGTTGTTGTGGACATACCGGAAGCATATGGTTTAATACTCAGCATAGACTGGTCCAACAAGCTAAACAAAAATTTTTCTATGGACTTGTCGCACATGTGGCTTCCATAGAAGGGAAAAAAATCAAATCTAGGTGATATCCAAGAGGTATATGAGGCACAATGTCACTCCCATCAATGGAGAGAATGAACCATTGGCCTTCGCGGAACTCATGTTTGGCAACTGCCTCCTAGAAACAACGCTGGGGTATTATCTTGCACGGCTAGCTCCAACCCCACCAGACACGCAGTTGGGTCTCCTTCCTTGCCCAACTAATGGTAATGAAGCATGTATAGTACATTGTACCAATAGTATCAGTATCAGTAGCAACAACAGTAGAAGTAGTACAAGCACATCGAATGGTCTGTGTATAGACGAGTTGTGTACCATGTACTTTGATGGATCAAATACATAGGATGGATCAGGAGTCGGGTGTGTCTATATCAACCCAAACAATAGGAAGCATCTGGTTTCAAGTTGCTTGGAGTTCGAGTGCATGAAAAATGTTTCTGAGTATGAAGCACTCATGTTGGGCTTGCAGAAATCCATCAGCCTCAATGTGGCCATGCTCAAAGTGGTAGGTGATTCAGAGATAGTGGTACAACAGGTATGTAACACCATTCTCTGTTTGTATTCTCATCTCAAAAGTGACCAGCAAGAGGTATGGAAACTAATATCTGATTTCCAAGAATTTAACATCACTGTTGTACCACGTACACGTAATGTAACTGCCAATACTCTGGCAAACACAACTTCTAGTATGTCACCGATTAGGGATAGATTTACTATCGAAATTTTATACAAACCATCTATCCTAGATAACATAACTAAATTATGCATATTTAATGATGATCAACAGATATTGCATTTCATGGCCAACACTAACGTCTTCAAAGATGTAGCGATAGATGATGACGAGCTCGAGCGGTCTCTGCAAGAAAAATCTGGTTACAGGAAAGGCCACCTTATCACGAAGGGTGTCGCATCATTGGAGAAGCTTTACGACTTGAAAAACGTTTTCAAGGGTTGAGGAACAGCAAAACCCGCAGTTCCACCATGATTCATGAACTGGTCAACTTGAGAATAGAACAAGATCCAAAGTTCATCAAGCTTGGCACATGTTGCAAAGAACAAGAGCAGCAAGCCTTAGTCCACCTGTTCAAACTGGACCAGGATGTGTTCGCGTGGATGTACGATGATCTAAAAACTTATGACACACAAATAATCCAACACATTATTCTAATCAAAGAAGGAGTCAAGATGTATCAGTAGAAGCTGAGGAAAGTACATCCATCACTTGAACCCCTCATACAAAAAGAGCTCACCAAGTTGTTAGATGCACGGATCATATACAAAGTTCATCATTCCACCTGGGTTTCAAACCTTATTCATGTATGCAAGAAGTCCCGGGAAATCCGATTGTGTGTTGATTTTCAGAACGTGAACCGCGCCTTGGAAAAAGACAACTACCCATGCTATCTATGGACCACATTCTACAAACAGTATCTGGGGCACATATATTTTACCTACTTGATGTTTTTTTAAGATACAATCAGGTTCTCATAGAAGAACCTCACAGACTCAAGACTACCTTCCGTACTAAGTGGGGTATGTTTGTATACAAATTAACGTCGTTTGGACTTGTGAATGTAGGCGTAACATTTCAGCGTGCCATGGACATTGCTTTTAGTGGACTCATCAGACAGAGCATAGTGGTATACCTTGATGATGTGATTGTGTTCTCAAGGAGATGTGAGGACCACATACACCATATGAAGAAAGTTTTTTAGTGATGCTGAAAATACTAGATTTCCTTGAATCCAAAAAAGATTGTATTCGTAGTGTCTGAGGGGAACCTTCTTGGACACATTGTTTCCAAAAGTGGGATCAAGGTTGATTCAGATCGGGTGCAGACTATTACACAGATCCCTCACCCAACCAACAAGAAAGCCATGCATTTCTTCTTGGGTAAGATAAACTTCCTCTGGAAGTTCATCTCATATTATGCACAAATAGTCAAACCCATGCAAGACATGATCAAGAAAGATGCAGTCTACAACTAGGGAAAGAGTGAAAATTATGCATTCACCCGTATCAAGCAGGCTATTGCAGAAGTGCCTGCACTCTTCAACCTAGACTTCAAAAGGTATTTCCTGCTTACATCTTCGCCTCTATTAATTCGATCGCTGCAGTACTCACTCAGAAGGACGAGATGAACAAAGAACGTCCCATATCCTTCATGAGCACAAGCATGCAGGGACCAGAACTCAACTACCCCACTATTGAAAAACAAGCATATGCAGTTTACAAAGTGGTGAAACACTTCAGACTCGACTTGCTGAAGAACCACTGCATAGCCTAGGTCCCTCACCCAGGAGTCAGCACACTTCTTTTACAACAAGAATTGGGTGAACAATGTGTGAACTGGATAATATGATTGCAAGAATATGATATTGAAATCATGCCAGTTCACACGATTAAAGGACATGGGCTCTGCAGACTTATAGCTGAAGCAGTACATGCACCAGAGGAGGAAGAAGAGCTCGCCGACTCGGAGTAGGAAGCTGAGATGTACGATGTAGTGTGAGAAACACCCATTGAAGACAAAACCTCTTGGTACGTGGATGTGCGCCAGTACCTTGAGAATGATATCGTACCCTCTCACTTTTCCATCAGACAAAAGAGGGCATTACGCCTCAAATCTTTAGCATATCAGTCGGTGTAGGGAGTGCTTTACAGGAAGCACATCAATGGAGTTTTGCTTAGGTGCTTGGAGGCACATGAATTAGAGAAGGTATTACAAGATTTGCATGACGGACCCTTCAGGGGTCACTTTGCGGGAAACACCACTGCACACAAAGTTATGCGAACTGATTTCTACTGGCCCACATTATTCAAGGATGCATAGGCTTATGCCCGCAAGTGCCTGGTCTATCAATGATGCACCGACAGAGAACGAAGGTTAGCAACCCCACTCCACCCTATTGCAGTGACCGAACCATTCCAATAATTGGGCTTGGACATCATTGGGGAAATTTTCCCACATTTGTCAAAGCAACACCACTACATTATAATAGCGCATGATTACTTCACGTGGTGGATAGAAGCAGTTCTACTCAAACAAGTGAACGACCAAGAGGTCTTCAGCTTCCTCTAGCAGAACATCATTTCAGTTCGATGTTCTGATATCACTTGTTTTTTATAATGCCATGTACATTTCACCTTTGAAAATTTATGATTTTGCATTACAAAATGGTATTGTTCTGAAGCACTCATCTAAATACTACCAGTAGGGAAACGGTCTCACAGAATCCATGAACAAAAACGTCATCTGCATAATCAAAAAGACAATTTACTCTGAGCAGTGCAACTAGCATTCTGCCCTGACGAATGCATTATGGGCTGACCATGTAACACCCAAACCCTCTCTAAATACCTCACTGTACTTCCTGGTCTATGGTAAAGAATCCATCCTTCCACCTAATATCTACTTGCCTACATGTTGGGTAACGCAAGCCCTGCAGAATGAGTATGGGGTGTGAAGCCCGAAAATTTGGGTAATATTAGGGTAAAAGACTCCACGGTAAGCGTAGAGCGCGAACTATAGTAGGTTGAGTCAAAGGGTAGCTTGCCCAAAAATAATGTAAATAAATAGTAATAGAGTCAACCCATAGAGGGATCGCAGGCCAAGGGAAAGTATAAATAGAGTGGGGCTCTATGAGGGAAGGTAGTTCTTTCGGGGAATGGAATGTAATGGGTGAATATTCTGAGAGTAATTGTAAGTCCGAGTCAAGGGAGTAGGGTAGAAGGTAGAGGCTCTGTAGTTGTGTACACAGATGCCTAGAAAGTCCACAGCTATGTGCGCGGACCCTTGCAGCTGAGTGCGTAGGGTGTGTTAGTGTCAGTCTTTCCAGCCTTCCTCCAGTGATCAAATATGCTCTTACAAAGTGGTCTCAGAGTGTCCAGGTCAAATTTTGTCATCTCAAAGAGTTTTCAAGCAAAATTTGGTCACTAGGCATTAGGTCTAGGGTTTGCTTTCACTCTTTTAAAAATTGCCCAAATGCCAATCTATGTCACTATTCAGCTGATTCTATCATCATTCATAGGGTTTTCATTATCATGTCAGTGTCTAATGAGTCATTTTACATCGTGTTCATGCTTCAGTTGCACCTAGGTAAGGTCATTTCCCTCTCCTAGGGTTTTGAAGGCAATTTCTCTTGGACGGTCAAATAATCGATAAAACTTGTATCCTGATGTTCATGCACCTTCCCCTATCCTTAAAGTACCTTATCAAATGATTCCCATCACTGGGATCCCCCAAATTCCTCATTTTTGCACAAACCCTAGTTTCTTGCCACAACTTGGCAATTTTCTAGGTTGGGTCTGTGTTTTTCCCTTTTGGACCCCTTTCCTTCACTTGATCTCTGTGATTCCACTTTCCCCTGCTCCCTAACATCCCTCCCTACTTCCAAAAATTTCCCCAAGAATTTAGAAGCCCCTTATCCCCTTCATTTCACTTCATTTCCACAAAATTCCTTGTTTCACACATCGGGATAAGTTTCACTCAAAAGATGTTTCAGAGAAATCAAAGATGAATTTTTGAAAACTGAGAGAGGTTTTTGTCCAAAACATGCCAAAGAAGAAAAACCTCCTTCACTTTTTACACAGGTGTCATGGTTTTAGAGAAATGTCAAAAATATCATTGCCTCAGGAGAATCGAATGCACCTCTGAAGTGACCTTGGGAAAATCCAGTTTTCTTCTAGCTTGGTTGGCCAAATGACTTTCTTAATGAGTCAAATGATAACTAGACACAAAGTTATTTCCAATGAGCTATCATGAGCTCAATTTGGAGTTGAGGAAGGCATTCAAAAGTTGACTGCAACAGCACTCTGCCTTGAGGCAGCCTCATTTGGCACATTTTTACCAGTCTTGGGAGATTTGATTTTTGATAGGGAAAATGAACTCAAAATTGAAAAATTATAGTTTTTTTGGAAATTAGACTCAAATACCTTTCCAAAAAGCTATCCTGCGCCCAATTTAGACACCGGGAAGGCCTCCAAACAGCATCTGAAAGTCGCGCTACGCGTCAGGGAGGGCGCGCTACGCGTCAGGGGCGCGCTACGCGTCAGGGAACCTTTCTCAGTGTTATTTTGCACGTGCGCTACGCATCAGAGGGGCGCTACGCGTTGGGCAAGGCGCGCTATGCGTTGGGTTTTCAGCTCAACAAACTGCCAGCAAGCTATCAAATCGACTTTTCTCTCAAGCAAATTGCAGGTAGGCCTCTCCTCCATGGCTAGATTTGGTTTTGCAAGATGAATGAGAAATTAATATGTTAAAATGCCATGAAAATGAAAAGTCAAAACCCTACTTTGCTGTGGAAGATTTAAAAACTTAATGGTGCTAGGGTTTCAAAATATTTTGCTGTCCAAGGTTGCCCATTTTTGATCCCTCTTTTCCCTCATCTCCATCCACATTCTCCTTCAAATTTTCCCATAAAATTTCGTAATTTTCCTCTCTTAATCCCAAAACCTACTTCACCCCAAAACCCTACAATATCAAGATTTCCATATCCCTTCCCTTCCCTAAATTCCTTGTTTTATTTCCATTATTCCCTAATTCCCTGATATTCTCCCCTTCCTAATATTCCCTTGTTACATTTGTTTTCCCCTTGGTCACAGCATTGTTTAGATCAGAAGAGCAGTTCACATTCAGTTGTATACAGCAGTTTCACATATCAGCATTCATCCAAGGCAGTCGTGCAACAACAGTTATGTCATTCGGTCATTCATCCGATTATGAAGTGGAAACCCAAAGTGACTCACCCTTGGAAGGACATGCACTCATGAGGCTTCATAGAGGTGGCAGAAATATCATTACTTGTCCCGGAACTTGGTGTACAAAACGAGAATCGGAAGTTTGAAAGCAAAGGTAAAGAGAGCTTCAAGGAGGCAAAAAGTGGATGAAGGACTCTAGATATTGGCTGAGGCATCCTTGGCTCATCATTGCCCTTGATGAAGAACCTACAGTCCAAATTTCAAGAAATTTGGAGAAATTTTTGACATTTTGGAATTTTTGCACTAAAAAACAGGTTTTTGCCCTCAACGCGTAGCGCGCCGTGCGCTACCCTTAAGTTGGGGAGGTCCATTTCACAAAAACTCAGCATTTTTGGATTTTTCATGACAAATTACACTTGCTCAGCCACTGCCAAGACATTTCATGGAGATTTGAGCCCCCAAAAGGTCAAAAAACAAGCAAAAAATGACCTTCTGCCACTTTTTGGACACACAGGAAGCAGTCTTGGGAGATTGAATTTTTGGAGGGGCAAATGGCCACCAAATTGAGAAATTCCACTTGCATTGGAAAGTAGACATCTAGACCTTTCCAACAAGACCACTTGTGCCTCATTTGGATGCCGAGAAGTGCCCCAAAATTGGGCTGAAAGGCGCGCTATGCGTTGAGAAATGGCGCGCTACGCGTTGGGAAAATTTGCCAGTTTTGCACCTTCAGCTCAGGAATTCGCCCAGCTTTGACCAGTTTTGACTTGTGATGGGATTTTTCACCCTCATTGATGTAATTGATGTAATTTCATGTTGAAATGACACTTATTTACCTATTCTAGAAGATTCATTCATAAAATGGCAAAAATTTAATGAATGAATTGGCTTCCTAGCTTATAGAGGCAAGTTGTTTTGATTGCCTAGATTGTAGTGCTCAGTTTAGAATTGGTTGAAACAGCTCCTAGGATGATGAGCTCGACCCCTAGAGGCTAGGGAATGGGTTGGCATGGTCTATATTATGTATTTTCTAAATCATTTTCATGGTTGGAGAGGTTGGACTCTTGAGGGATAAGCTTAGACTATTTTACTCTTTGTATCTCTGCAATTTTGGCAAAGGAAAGACCAGGGTTTTGCAGCACTATTTGGGATTTCTGTGGTGATTTGTGTTGATGGTGTGTTTCTCTCATGTACTTGTAAGTTTGTTATGTGTATCATTTTCCTACTCTTCTCTTCTGCAAATTAAGTAAATGAAGTGTTAAGGTAGAATTCATGGTTTCTATGCTCTGCCTTTAAGTTTGCTTAATATCTATGTTTTCATCTGTTTAAGGAGAACTCCTGATGGTTTCTTGCTCTCCTTAGCTCCTAACCAGTCATACCTATCCATTCACTTCCTTCAAAGGCATTAAGACAATCTCCTACCTTGCCCCAAAAAGACCTCTGCAAAAACTGTGTCTCATCCCCGCACCCAAAATTGCCGTGCTCAGTTTTCCAACAAAACCCTAAAAATTTGAAATCAAACTTTCCCTATCAGTTTACTAGCCTAAAATCAGTGTTCTTTATTGGTCATCTCAGCCCTTTGAAGACCTTTTGCCGAGATAGACCCGGAGAGAGCCCTCTCCTGTCCTCGTAGGGCTAGCTACGAGGCTAAGTGGTTTGATGTTGCCTTGGATTTTGTCTTCTTTAGCCTGAGGCCAAATTCGAGAGCTAACAGGGTGGATCTGGATGTATTGTTGAAGATTGATAATAAAGATAAGTTTCTTCTGAATTCTGTGTTAATTGCGATTTTACTATTTTATGATAAAAGAACTGTTATGATATCGGAATTTGCTACTGTTGAATACATGTGAACTGGGTTAATCTTGATGTGTGAAGTAACCAAAAGTAATAAATGTTTGCTTAAAGACCGTTTTAACTAGATCAAACTAGTAATAAGTGATTCAATCTGTAATAAGCGAGCTAAGGGTATTCCGATCTGCGCGGATCTGGTGCATCGTGAGGCTGCAAAACAATGCGTGAGCCCCAAACCACATCTAAGACATCCCCAGGGTGTAGAAACCTAGTTCTAGCACCCTCCCCTGCTACCTCGGGTGAGACCTTAGTCCGCGCTTCGTGGGCTACTGCCGGAAGGGCCAGTAGCTGTGAGATTTTTTTGGCTAAATAATTCTTCCGAACTTGGGTTAAGCACAAATAAGCCAACAAATGGTTCCATTGCCAGGACCGAGATCTACCTAAGGGGTGTCTAGTGTGAAATGCGGGGACGCTAGAGAAAAGAGCAATGAAAGATCAGGACAATAGTAATGGCGAGTGCCATCCAGTTACCAATATTCAAAGGAGCAGGAAGTGAAGATCTAGAAAAGTTTTGGTTTATATTGAATTCAGTATGGGATGCGTAGCAAATCACAGATGATAATATCAAGAAAACTGTCTTAGACAGCACACTACAGGACCGAGCACTAACATGGTATATGAAGTATTTAGGCATCAACTCGAATGTAGGGATAGCGGACATCCACACTGAATTAAAAAAGGAGTTCAGCTGGCCAAAATCGGAATCGTAGTCGGTCATAGGATTCAAAGAAATCACGATGATGCCTGGTGAGATCCCATGGGATTTGGATTAGAGGTTAAAAAGCTCTATTCGCAAGGCCAACATGACCATGACGGATGCACAGCACCACGCTTGGTTCATCACAACGCCATATCTGAAGTTGGCCTTGTCATAACAGAAGATCTCAACCCAAGTGGAAGCGCTGGAGGCAGCAATGCGGCTGTACGAGACCTCAGTACAGGACCCAGGGTTGGGAGTTCAAAAAATCCAAGCGTAGGTCCAAAATCTATGTTTAGAAATACAGAAGTTAAAACAAGACTAGGCACCGTGCCCAAAAGTCTAGGAAGAAGTATGGTGTAGGACGTGTAGAAGCCAAGGACACGATAAATATCACTATCCAGTTGCAGTGAATTTTGCGGTAACAGGAGGGGCCAACGACCTTGCGACCAGAGGTACAGATGGGACCAAGTGCGATTTCCCCACTATGGTGCACGATTTTCCAGGTAGGGGGAAAGCATGCGATGGATAGGTGCTACTTATTGCCGAACGTATGACAACCTCCTCAACACTTATTTTGCAACTTTTGCAAAACAATGGGTCACGAGGAAAGAGATTGCCACATGTTGATGGATCGACCCCCTATGTATAGGATGCAAATAGAGACGCGTGGATAAGACCCTGCTGCACCATTCGTGTTGGGGGGGGATTCCCGATACATGGACAAGGGCATGGAGGATGGGGGCCTGGACGGGGCCATGGATAGTTGATCTATTATAATTGTGGTGGATAGGGACATTACGCGCGGGATTGTACGAATCCTACTAGAGCCTGTTGTCTGTCATGCTACCAATTTGATCATGATGCAATTAATTGCCCCACGCTGCTCATGCAATTAAGGGAGAAAGGAGTGCTCCTAGCTAGTCCCGCCTAGAACGTCCAGATGATGAAGCCTAAACCCTATACTGAAGGCCCCAACATAAACATGATGCTCAGAAGTGGGGCCACTACCGGGGAAGATAAGGGGAAAAATATGGAAGAGGATATGTGAGTTCATAAGGCTCCCACAAAACAACCAGAATTTGATTTGGTGCAAGTAAAGGAAACCTTTTTGGAGGCTAAGAAAAATTTTGCAAAAGCATCGAATTCGGGGAGTGAGGAGCAACTGGACCTGCAACAAGATAATGCCTTGGTAACTGCCTTTTTAGAAACCTGTATGAAGCTCCTGTGGCATGCCAACGCGGTGAAAGGGTTACAAGAATTAATAGCTAGATGTGAAGGGGCAGATGAACCGCGCATGATCCGAAAATTGGGCAAACATGTCTTACGCGCCGGATGGGAGATGCGGCTGACTGCCCAAATTGGCAATTACGAGATGGACTAGATCATCTTAGATCTGGGTTTCGACGCAAATGTCCTACCAAAACAGACCTGGGAATGCATGGGTAGGCCTACACTACAATGGTCCCCGATCCAATTGCGATTGGAAAACCAAAAAAAGATCCTGCCGATGGGAAGATTGCAAAGGGGTTATCGTAGATATCAATGGTGCTCGCACGCACGCCGATTTTGAAGTCATAGAAATCATGGATGACAGTAACCCCTATCCGGCACTACTAGGAATAGACTAGGCAATAGACATGAATGGAATCATCAACCTCAGAAAGCGGAAAATAATCTTCGGAAAGAATGCACTCCGAGTAGTCATTCCTTTGGATCCAGCTGAAGGTGCCCGCTATACTGAACCAATGCACGACGACGATAGTGACAAAGAATTAGACTGCATCTACCAGCTCACCATGCAAAATGGGACCAACTGAACCCAACTACGGATGGATGACTCTCATGGGACCGCGATAGCTCTTGCATGTAAGATTCAGATGAAGAGGTTGAACGATAGTAAAATTGACTGCACGAAGTAACCACATTGAATTGTAACAGAATGGTCGCAGTAGGAGTCATCGCGTTAGTCGCAAAAGCTGCCAAAGAACCAGTGGTCTCGTTGAAATCAAAACCTAGTGTGCCGAAGGTATTCACATCTCAAAAATCTCCGACATCGACAAAAGGGACAGGCATGGTTAAGCCTAAACTAAAGCGTGGAGGTTGCGATCACACGTTAATACCAGTAGCTAGACAAACTAAGAAGAGAAATCCACAACAACACAAATCACCAGAAGCTGACCACAAGGTCCACGGAAGCCCAAGGGATAGCATACATTGTAGTGCTACGTTAACACGACTTTCTTGGAGGTTGTGGATACTGCGACCTAGATGGCTCTGCATTAGGCAATGGAAGAAAAACCAGAAGAAGTTGGGTAGCTACCGGCCCCACACTGACAGTACCCTGAAGGTACTATCTGAGATCGAAGCATGGTAGAAAGGACTAAATTCAGGAGAATATCACACTGCAATGCTTACAGAAGCTCAGCCCTTTTTCACCTAAGGCGACTTAGACCCTCGCAGAATATTGCTAGAACTAACCCAGAGGGAACTAGGTGATCAATACAGCACACACATCCATGGCACAAAACCCAGGTTGACCAAGTGCTCGGACGATGCTCGCAGCACAAGGAGGTCGGGATAGTACAGATCTGCACCGATAGTGCGGACACCTGACTAGTCGTTAAGGTCATAGTCTCAGCACCCCAAGCAACTGAAAGAGGGCGCGGGACTATAAACAAGTCTGCAGGGAGCCAATTTGGTGTACCGAGTTCTGCCTACACTACCATGTCTTCTCAATCACAATAGTGGTTGATGAGTTGCGCTATCGCACAGCCCAGTCGAAAGATAACCGTTAGCACTCCTTTCCATACAAGAGACATTACGGTACGACAGGAAGGAGCGGGTGGCGAGTCATTAAGACGAAAGTTCCAAGGTGGATCCATTAAGATCAACCGAGGGAACGTTGGTACAATACTGAAACACAAAGGAACGATGTTGTTCAAAGTGATGGTCTTAATTTATGACTGCGAGAGTATACGGGCACATTGGCCCTATATACCAGAATCGATCAGTATACATCTGCCCACAAATAAACCCATTCGTACTATGGCTAGAACTCGAGCACGATTCGCTGAAGAAATACAGTTGAATTAGGAAAAGTTAGCAGGCGTGAGTCGGAAACAACAGGTTCCAAAATCCCCACGAACACCATGAAGGCAGAAGATGAAGCAGAAGACCCGTACAGTAGTGCAAGCCCCGCGGAACGAGTATGGGGTGCGAAGCCCGGAAATTTGGGTAATATTAGGGTAAAAGACTCTGCGGTAAGCACGGAGCGCGAACTATAGTAGTTTGATTCAAAGGGTAGCCTGCAAAAAAATAATGTAAAGAAATAGTAATAGAGTCAGCCTGCAGAGGGATCGTGGGCCAAGGGAAAGTATAAATAGAGTGGGGCTCTATGAGGGAAGGTAGTTCTCTCGAAGGATGGAATGTAATGGGTGAATAGTCTGAGAGCAATTGTAAGTCTGAGTCGAGGGAGTAGGGTAGAAGGTAGAGGCGCTACAGCTGTGTGCGCGGACCCCTGCAGCTAAGTGCGTAGGGTAGATCTGGATGTATTGTTGAGGATTGATAATAAAGATAAGGTTCTTCTGAATTCTGTGTTAATTGCGATTTTATTCTTTTATGATAATTTGATTGTTATGATCTTGGCATTTGCTACTATTGAATACATGTGAACTGGGTTAATCTTGATGCGCAAAGTAACCAAAAGTAATAAATGTTTACTTAAAGACCGTTTTAACTAGATCAAACTAGTAATAAGTGATTCAATCTATAATAAGTGCGCTAAGGGTATTCCGATTTGCGTGGATCTGGTGCAGTGCGAGGCTACATAACAGCGCGCGAGCCCCAAACCACATCCAAGACATCCCCATGGTGCAGAAACCTGGTTCCAGCACCCTCCCCTGCTACCTCGAGTGAGACCTCAGTCCACGCTTCGCAAGCTATTGCCGAAAGGGCCAGTAGCTGTGGGATTTGTTTGGCTAAATAATTCTTTTGATCCTAGGTCAAGCCCAAATAATCCAACATTGAACTTCAGCTATCACGAGAATTCCAAGGCAAGCCTCACCAGCTAGTTCAGTATAGGATGGATACACTCCGCAAGATTCAAGAATAAAGGATGAAAGAAAAAGAAATTTACACTCCACCAGAAACATATCAAGAGATGGTTCGATAAGAAGTCTGCAAGGAAGGCTAACTTCATTGTTGGTGACTTGGTCTTGAAATGGGATAAGTCCCATGAAGAAAAAGGAAAACATACAAAGTTCCAATCCCTGTGGATTGGTTCATACACAATCCACGAGAAGCTTGTCCCACACACATATCATCTACAATCACTTGATGGGAGAATTTCCATCCTTCCTGTTAATGGCCAAGATCTCAAGCACTACTTCTAGTAGGTCGAGTCGTGCCCCACGCCATGTACATAATCTGCTTGCTGCTTGTTGTTTCCATTTTTTTTTCCTTACTTAATATTTTTGTTTTTTTTTCTTGGGTTTCTTAATACCTTACTATTTTTGTTTTCTGGAATAAGTGCTTCCATCTACTGTGTTTTGGCTATTGAATGAGTATTTGGTTGGGATATGAAGAGACTTGTGACACTGCAGCACTTGGCCAATCCTGTGTCCGTCTTCTCTGTGCTTGGTTATAACCTTTAGTCGATGAAGTCTTCATAGAAAATACGAGCCATCTACAGGGGAATTTTTTTCCAAACACGAACTTGTGTCCATGCTGGGAAGCCTCATACCTATACTCAGCTTTCTACTCTGTGTGTTCAAGCTCATCCAAATAGTAGAAACGGAGAAGGGGAAAATCTAAACAAGAAAAGTTACCTGTGTCAGAGGTCTTGCATGCTTCTATGAAGGAACAACTTTTTCTGCTCTTAATAATTCAATATCCCTCTTCTGCCCCAAAATAAATAAGTGTCTATGCACAGTCCTCTTAAAAAATACAAAGGCGAAAGAAGAGAAAGGCTTCTTCCGCATAGAGATGAAGCATGCAACTCCACCGGGGTACTAACGAGGCTCACTGGTAGTGGAGCAATGCATGTGTTCCTGTGTGACTCCGCCAGGGTACTGTCCAGGCTTGCTGGTAGTGGAGCAACACCAGAGATGAAAACTTATACTTTAAAACTCTTCAAAATCACAAGCTAGACTACCCTTCCCGATTTCGAAACAATGTGATCAAGATGAACTTTTGTTGTGTTTGACTGAGTTGGAAAAGAGTGAACCATGTCTATCCATGGGGTAAGTGGGGAAGCCGAAATAACCCACACAATGATTCAATACTCCTCTAAAGACCAAGGCCCTGTGCTGTCAATGAACCAAAACAGAGAAGTTGGAGTTCTACTAGTGTGTCGCCAAGTGTTGTAGCAGTTGCAACACCCTCCAAAATTTTGGTTTGTATTCAATTTCGGAGCCTCCTTTGAGATTTTTACTTGATGTATGCATGCACTCGAGTTCACCCTGTGAGCTCATGTGAGTCTTTGCACCCACCTTGCTTGATTTTTCGATAGATAACTTTTGCATGTTGATGTCAATGTCATGCTTGCAACCATGTTCTGGTCATACACAAGGTCTTCGTTTCATGTGTACATGGTGTGTTCGCTATGTAAACATCTATCGCACTCACACACGGAGTCATATACACTGTTGTGCAAGTTTCTTCACAGTCATCCAACGATCAATTACAAGTGTCACACTTATCGCTCACACCGTCGGTCAATCACGTTGAGCATATGTGTTTGGTTGGTTTGAGTTGTCTCGTCGTCAAGTCATGTAAGTGTGTGTTGAAAGTAAGCATATGAACCTTCTCACTCGCTCACACACTTAGTTGTTTTGATGAATTTCCGATGACTAGATTCTCCTCTGACAGCTAAACCTTCACCCCACCATCGACTCAATCGACTGTCACCAGAGCAATGCAGAAGCACCATGCAAGCCATTTCAAACTGCACTGCCCGTAAGATTATCAATCAACCTTTGTGTTGGTTAACTGGAGAGTTTGACTCGACAGTCACCCTAGGACTGACTACCCTAAAAAATTTCAGAGAGCCTGCAGACCTTCCTCGCTCCGTGGAATGAAAAAATTGCACAGACAGGCCAGACAGACACCTAGTTCCCGTCCCTGTCTCCCTCAGAAAAATGTGCAGTTTTTCTAGCCAACCCACCAATCAGCCGACTGTATGCTCACCTGGAAAACTGTGCAGATTTCATGAGAAAGCCCTCTATTTCTCAGTAGTCTACTCATCCCACAAGCTGCGTAGAGGTGATCAGCACGCCAGTCTCCCAGCATCAGTGCAATTTTTCCCACTAGCAGCTCCTAGCAGCCAGCTGCCAGTTCCCTCTAGGAATTGTGCAGTTTTTGCTGCCAAGTTCCCAGCAACCGACTGTTGGTTCCATATAGGAATTGTGCAGTTTTTGTTGCCAAGGTCCCAAGAGCCAGCTTCTAGTTTCCTCCAATAATTGCACAGTTTTTGCTTCTAGGCTCCCGCTACCCGCTCCTTCCAAAAGTTATGTAGATTTTGACTGCCCAACCTTCTCGCAGCCCTGACTGGTCCTCCCAAAAATTTCGCACATTTGTCCTCCAGCTGAGCCAAACCCCGTGGACAATCACTGCTGATCCGGATTGCCTGTCATCATCTTCTAATTACTTCTGCATAGTTTTCACTAGTAGTGCCCAGAGCCTCCATCCCAGCACAAAGCTTGCCTTGCACAGTTTCGCAACCTTGTCTCCTCTCCCGATCACCTGCATCCGAAACGATCCTGCATCATGGTAGAATAGGATATTTATGGATTTGATGTCATCTCATCATGTGTGACTACAGATACAGGTGCATAAACAAACATGGTGCGACTGTTGGGTTGTGTTATATTCTTTCCACGACTAGCCCACGTAGTTAACCGGGGGGTTAGAGGGGGGGCAGAGCCCCCCTTCATTATTTTGATTGTGTAGCGGGGGGGGTCACAGGGGATTTGAGGTGTACCCATAACCCCACTTTATGGTGTTCGGGGTAGCGCCCCTGAAAATTTTGGTTTTGGACCCTATGTTAGGTTGGGCGGACCCATTTTATGCATGATTTTCGCACATGTTTTTTTGGATGCAATGGTTTTCAATCCATGTTATTGGACGCGATGGTTTTCGGTCCATGGTATTGGATGCTTCAGCATGTATAAATATGTATTATAACATTGAAAGGAAAATAATAAAAAATCAAGCTGGTAGTCCCAGTTTTGGGATCCGGGGGAAAATCTCTGTGTATATGTGTTTTATGTGTTATGCTCTCGCATTGTTTATTTTTTGTGTTTTAGAATTCGTATGCAGGTAATTTATTTACGAGGTTAAAACCTACATTTGGTATCAGAGTAGTTTTGGCTTCAAGGGAACGCCTTTGTTGTTGAGGGGTTTCGCTCGAGCCTGTGGTAAACATTGTTTAGTGGGAGACCTGCAAGATCGATTCTGGTGTTGAAAGAAGATGGCAAGCAGTGGAAATATAGAGATCGAGAAATTTAATGGTCAAATTTTTGAGTTGTGGAAACTCAAGATGGAGGATTTTTTAGTGGATAAAGATCAATGGATCGTGGTAGATCTAGGTACTAAACCAACGAAGTGTCCGATGAAGAATGCAAGAAGTTGGATCGGAAGGAAAGAGCACAATACGATTGTGTGTCTCAGATTCAGTATTTCTAAATGTATCAGGGGAAGCTACGGCGAAGGCTTTGTGGGACAAGTTAGGGACTTTGTACCAATCTAAGTCTCTGGTGAAAAAATTGTTCCTGCGGAAAAAGTTGTATAACCTGAGGATGAAAGATGGAGACTCAGTGACAAAGCATCTGAACGCATTTAATACTATGGTAGGTCAGTTCGCATCTGTTGATATTAAAATTTCAGATGAAGATAAGTGCATCAGTTTGTTGTGTTCTCTACCATTTTCGTGGGAGAGTCTGGTTATTTCAATAGGTAGCAACACAACTGCCTTGCAGTTTGATGAAATAGTCTCATCCTTGCTGACAGGGGAGATGAGACAGAAAAATATGGAGAGCCAGAATGGTGATGCCTTGTCTGTACGAGGACGTCCCATAATAGAAACAAAAATAAGTCATCGAGTGGGAGATCTAAATCTAGAGGGAGATCTAAATCTCAAGGAAAACCTGTAAAGGTGGTGTCCTAGAAATGCGGAAAGGAAGGGCACTTCAAAAGGGACTCTAAATCTAAAGCCCCTGATAAAGGAAAGGGATCTGATGATGCTCCTTCTGCAGAGGCAAAAACCACCTCAGATGAAGGTTGGGATGTGTACTTGGCTTCTTCAAGTACACATGTAGATCATGAGGCATGGTTGATTGACTCAGGTGCATCCTTTCACTTCACTCCCCATAGAGAGTGGTTCTACGAGTATGATAAATATGATGGTGGTGATATCTTCTTAGGGGATGATAGGAAGGCTAGAATCATTGGTCGCGGAAAAGTAAAGTTGAAGTTGCAAGGTGGAAGGGTTAGAACACTTTTGGGTGTTCTTCATATTCCTGCATTAGCCAGAAATTTGATTTCTGTAGGCAAGCTGGATGATGCAGGTGTAAAAACAGTGTTCAAGAAGGATACCTGCAAAATGGTTCGGGGAGCACTCATATTGATGTGGGGAGTTCGAATTGGAACTTTGTACAAGCTGCAAGGTAGCACTATTGTTGATGGGTGCAACAGTTTTGTGGTTCCTAAAAGTGGAGCTAAAAATCTAGTGGTCTCTGGAGAGAAGACCATGATGTGGCAACAAAGGCTTGGACATATTGGAGAGAAGGGCCTTTGAATACTTCATGGTAAAGGTATGGTAGAAGGTATGAGTAATAGCTCTCTGGATTTTGATTTCTGTGAAAATTGTGTATACAGGAAGTAGAATCGTGTGAGTTTCCCCTCTGGTGGTAAGAGGGCGAAACAGATATTAGAGCTTGTGCACAGTGATGTGTTTGGACCTGTGAAGGTTCCATCACTAGGTAATTTTGTGTACTATGTATCATTTATAGATGACTTCTCAAGGAATACATGGATATATTTCCTTAAGAAGAAATCTGAAGCCTTTGACAGGTTTAAAGAATTTAAGGCTCTCGTGGTAAATCAGATAGAGAAGAAGATAAAGGTGTTGAGGACAGATAATGGTGGAGAGTTTTGCAGCAAGGAATTTGAAGAATTTTTTAAGAAGTGTGGTATAGAACAACAGAAGACTAATCCATATACATCTCAGCAAAATGGAGTTGCAGAAAGAATGAATAAGACATTTATGGAAAGGGCAAGAAGCATGCTCAGTGGTGCTGGGTTAGGACAGGAATTCTAGGAAGAGGCGGTGGATACTACATGTTACTTGGTAAACAGGTCACCTTCATTGGCGTTGGAGGATAAAACTCCACAAGAGGTATGGACTGGTAAGAAACCTTCTCTTTCACATCTGAGGGTATTTGGATGTGATGCATATGTACATGTTCCAAAGGAGAAATGAACCAAGTTGGATAGTAAATCTGAAAAGTGCATCTTTATTGGGTATAAGGATGGTTTAAAGGGGTATAAGCTTTGGAACCCAGTCACACAGAAGGTTGTGTACAGCCGAGATGTGGTGTTCAGAGAGGTAAAAGATGTTATTAAACATGAAGTCCAACCAAAGGAACCTGAGAAGATAGAGTTTGAGCTAAAGGAGGAAGAATTAGACTCTACAACAGAGGAGGAATCAGAAGATGAAGAGCCACAAACTTCGGGTGTAAGAAGATCAGTTCAAGAAAGAAGGTAGCCAGAAAGGTATAGTCCATCTACTTTTTGTTCAAATTTTGTTTTATCTATTACTGATGATGATCCCAGAACTGTGAAGGAAGCAATAGATTCAGAGAATGGAAAACTCTGGAAAGAGGCCATGTTTGATGAAATGGCATCTTTGCACAAAAATGAGGCTTGGGATCTGATGGAGTTGTCGGCTGGAAGGAAACCCATTTGCAGCAAATGGGTGTTCAAGAAGAAAACAAATGCAGAAGGAAACGTGGAGAAATATAAAGCTCGGTTTGTAACAAAAGGTTATTCCCAGGTGCCAGGAATTGATTTTGGTGATATTTTTTCTCCTGTTGCCAAGGTAACTTCTATTACATTACTTTTATCTGTTTCTGCTACTTTTGATTTTGAGGTAGAACAAATGGATGTGAAGACAACATTTCTTCATAGGGATCTGTAAGAGGAAATATACATGAAGCAACCTGAAGGCTTTGCAATGAAGGGTAAGAAAGAACTGGTATGCAAGTTAAAGAAGTCTTTGTATGGGTTAAAACAGTCACCAAGGATGTGGTATCAGAAATTTGATACATTTATATGGGGACTTGGCTTCACCAGAAGCAAAGCAGATCACTGTGTGTATTTTAAATTAATTAGTGACCATGTTATTTATCTGGTCTTGTATGTGGATGATATGTTGCTGGTTGGAAATGACAAAGAAATTATCTAGGATTTGAAGACCCAATTGTCCTCCAAATTCGACATGAAAGATCTTGGTGCTGCAAACTATATTTTGGGCATGGAAATTAAAAGAGATCGAGCAAAAAGGAAGCTCTGGTTAAACCAGAGGAAGTATGTCGAGACAATACTACAGAGGTTTAATATGCAAGATAGTAAACCGATGAAGGTTCCTATTCCTGTAGGTGTGAGGTTATCTGTTGAATAGTGTCCCAAGACACAAGAAGAGGAAGAGGACATGTCCCATGTTCCGTATGCAAGTGCAATCGGTAGCCTGATGTATGCAATGGTCTGTACTATACTAGACATTGCACATGTAGTGGGAGTATTGAGCAAGTTTATGTGAAAACCAAGGCAGGAGCACTAGACAACAGTGAAGCGGGTTTTCAGGTATTTGCGTGGCACTAGTGATTATGGTTTTTGCTACCAAGGTAGATCAGGATTGGACAAAATGTTGGATATTCATGGCTTTGTTGATGCAGACTAGGCTGGAGATCTGGATTAGAGAAGATCTACAAGTGGGTATGTGTTTAACCTATTTGGAGGTGCAGTCAGTTGGATGAGTAAGAAACAATTTGTAGTGGCACCCTCAACTACAGAGGCAGAATACATGGCAGCCACTCATGCAAGCAAGGAAGCAGTTTGGTTGCAGAGATCGTGTTCAAGCATGGGGTTAGTACAGGGAGCTATAAGGATAGACTGTGACAGCCAAAGTGAAATTTTCTTGGCAAATAACCCCACATATCATTCAAAGACAAAGCACATTGATGTTCAATATCACTTTGTGAGGGATATGATAGAAGACAAAAATGTGTTGTTGGTAAAGGTGGACACTTTGAAGAATACTACAGATGCATTGACAAAATCTGTGAGTTTTGAGAAGTTCTCTTGGTGTAGAGAGACAATGGGTGTTTCAGGGCTGGAAAAATGACTAAGCTCTCTTGTGGCCCCTTGTGGAAAGAAAACAACAAGTGGGAGAATGTTGGGTTGTGTTATATTCTTTCCATGACTAGCCCACGTAGTTAACCGGGGGGTTAGAGGGGGGGCGGAGCCCCCTTCATTGTGTCGATTGTGTAGTGGGGGGGGGGAGGGGGGGTCACAGGGGATTTGAGGCATACCCGTAACCCCACTTTATGGGGTCTGAGGCAGCGCCCTAGAAAATTTTGGTTTTAGACCCTATGTTAGGTTGGGCAGACCCGCCTATGGTTTTATGCATCATTTTCGCACATGTTTTTTGGATGCGATGGTTTTCAGTCCATGGTATTGGATGCTTCGGCATGTATAAATATGTATTATAACATTGAAAGGAAAATAATGAAAAATCAAGCTGGTAGTCTCGGTTTTGGGATCCAAGGGAAAATCTCTGTGTATATATGTTTTATGTGTTATGCTCTCACATTGTTTATTTTCTGTGTTTTAGAATTCGCATGCAGGTAATTTTTGTATGGGGTTAAAACCTACAGCGACAATGAGTGGGATGAACAAAGGGAATACATGCAGAAGGACATGTTCACCAATAGACAAACAAATGATGCATGCAAAGAGATATCCTTGCGAATGAACAATCATGCAAGAGATGTGTTCATGGACGGACAGAAAAGCGAACATGAGAAGATGTGTTCATGGATGAATGAATGGAAGAACATGCACTTTATGCGAACGAATGAACCTGTCAATCATGCTAACAGACAAGCAAGGAGCAACGTGTGAATGCAACATCAAGCGCACCCAATGACCATCGAAGACTCTGCGCACCTTGCCATGTTGAGGTGAAGTTTTGACACACCATGAGGACATCCATCACCCAACAACACTGCAGCTCGACATGCACACTAGCAGGAGCACGAACATACCAGCACTGTCATGTCGAGTCTTGTCATGAGTCATGTCGCCTACATCTCTACGATGGGCCATACTATAAACTAATGTAATGTAATGTGGAAGTCCAAGAGACCCACTTGTCATATGAAGAGTCACGTAAAGTTAAAAGGTCATGGAAGTCAAACAATCATGAGGGAAGTCGAACAGCCGCAAGGGTCAGTTTCACCCTTGGCTATAAACATCCCCTCATTTGTACATGCAAAGGACTTCTTACCTCAGCTCCTCCCACATAGCCTTGAGAGTGTGTAATATTTTCTTTGAGGAGTAAGTAGTGGCGACAACGCCCTGCCCACTGGGATAGTGATGTATGGTGTAACGATGTGTCTTTGGAACTTTTTCTTAATTCAAAAGACTGCTAATAGGCCAACACATTTTCACACATGTTTTATAGTTGTTGTAAGAATAATCTTAAACACTTGTAATAAATGTGGCTTTAACGTGTGTTTAACACTTGAACTCATTCAATTGTTGTAATACATATATATTAATGAAAATCTGCTATATGAGAAGTTAACATTGTCCTTCCTATACTAGTTACCTCCCCAGACATCAGACAAACATTTCACATGAACTTTCTATAACGACCATCACACTCACGCGAACTCCTCCACTGTGTGTTGTACATGTTATCTTTCCTTGTGTGTTGTGACTACCGCATCCGTGTGGACTACTCCTCCATAAGTTGCACATGTCTTGTTGTGCTTTGTGTTCCTAACAGAGTTGGGGCTTCCTCCCATCCGAATTGGGTCTCACTCTCACCATCTCCCTCTGTGGTGAAATAATGATTGACACAAGTAACCCTAGCAATCACTGGGCACGCGAACCTCACTACTTGAATACAAAGCAGACCACTCTCTTGTGATGACAAGAACGAGATGTGAAAAACATTTAATATAATGGAAACCAGACCATCAAACCGGATGGGACTCCCACACCAAATGGTGTGAGGTCTAGTTGGTACTTCATCCAGGGGTTATCCCTTGAATGTTGGCAGGTCCAGCACCATCAACAGGATACTTCATGCAACCTATTCTACTAGTTCTCCGATTTTTCTTGTGATTCTAAGGTAGAAGAACTATCACACTCCCAAGTCAAATTTCCCTCTACAATTAGTGTAGAGCTTTGAAATTACACCTCTCCTACACATTTTCCCAAACTTTTTCCCCTCATCAGCACTCCATAAGCTGTCAGAAATCATTGCATATTGATTCTAAAAGAGCATTTTAAGTGGTTTTCTAACTATGCTTTTGTGTTTGCTATTTGAACTAGATTTTGCTCATTACCTGTGGAATCCAGTCATTTTCCAGAGCTGATTCAACTTTCTGCAGCTGTTTTTGTTAAACTCTAGGTTGTAGGTGTCACCAGGCAAAACAAGCCACATGGGAAAGTTAGAAATGACCTGGACATGGATCAGGTCCTATTGGTTCAACCGAATTCATCAAGGGAAGTTGTGGTCAACGGTGGTCAAATGGTGGTCCAACGTAAGAGTCCTACGGCAGCCGGACTCTGTTTTCAAACACGTGAAGGATTCTGAAGGATGCGTGGCCGTTCCTAAATCTCTGGGGTCATGTTGCCACCTGTAGACTACCCCACGACGCGAATCCAACAGCCACAGTTGATAGATTTAATAGTCTTGGCATTATGCTAAATCCATGGACGTTGTCTTTTACGTGTCTTTGTTCACATAATTTTACAGGAAAATAGTTATGTAACCTTTGTTATAAATAATGCGTTTCTATATGCATAGAGTTAGTCTTTTTGAATGTAATTTTTTTGTTCAAAGTTCACTGTGCCGTGACACTAGTCTCATTGTTGTAATTTTGTTTTGAAATATATGAGAAGATTCTGTTTCTACATGATTGCGTGAACATAATTTTGAATTGATAGCTTGTTGACCGAGGCTGTGTAGAGGGCCCCTGTATGCTGAGGTTTCGTTTTCCTTGTTGCTGTAAAGTTTTATGCATTGTTTCCTTATTTCCATTGCATATATTCCATAGTTATCCCCCTGTTTATATTTCAATTGTTATGGTATTAACATTTCACTTCTGTTCATGATTTTACAAGATTTGTATGACGCTAATCAGTGTATGTATGTTTCAGGATAGAGTAGGCAGCCGGGGCATCTGCATATAATTTTCTCAATGACTAATGACATGGGATTAATTCTCTGCTGACTTTGCTTTTCTTAGTTTTTTTAATTCCAGTTCTGTTTTGTTGATTTCAATCTTGTTCATTTGCTTTGTTAGTTAGTTTAGAAATCAGCTTACTCATATCATTGACGATTACCTCCGAAAGCCATAGCTAGACTAATTGGCGAGGAATTGGATTATGAATGTTGTGATTTGATTTTAGTTTTACTTTTCTGCAATTAGACATCAGTTTGCTCATGTCATTGACGATTATCTCCGAAAGCCATAGCTAGACTAATTGGTGAGGAATCGGATTATGAATATTGTGATTTGATTTTAGTTTTATTTTTCTGCAATTAGATATCAGATTTCTCATGTCATTGACGATTATCTCTGAAAGCCATAGCTAGACTAACTGGCGAGGAATCAGATTATGAATGTTGTGATTTGATTTTAGTTTTACTTTTCTGCAATTAGATATCATATTGCTCATGTCATTGACGATTATCTCCAAAAGCCATAGCTAGACTAACTGGCAAGAAATCGGATTGTGAATGATGTAATTTGATTTTAGTTTTACTTTCTTTGCAATTTTTTATTTCTTTGAGTGTAGTAGCTTAAATCATTTTTCTATATTTAGACAGCAGCAGAGATAATAGTTTCATGATCAGTAGTTCATTATTTAATTGTTTTAAATAGCAGCATATTTTCATTCTTGTTCAAGTATTACTTTCATCACTAGTATATTCTAATATCTTCTGAAGTGTTAAGTGTTGGAACCCATTATAGAGGACATAATTGCCTAAAATCCATATCCATGCTTGCCTTCTAAAGACTCAGGAATAGGATTTCCATTCACATTAGGAGACAAACGAAGATAAAAACCCCCAAAACAAAATAAAAATTGAAAAACGACAAAAATATAAGAAAGAGGCTATCTTTCACATATAGTGTGCCACACTTCATCAGTTTACGACTCCCGGATTGATAATTAATGTAGCAATTTAGGACACACTAAATTGACCAAACAGTTAGGTTAACAAAATCTTGTTCCTTTACTGTCATTTGATAGATATTTTCTATGTTAACTGTGCAATATTCTTCTTTGTCTGGTTTCATGTATCTTACTCCATCTCATGGATCCAAGGGAACAATTACTCTCATATTGTTTCCTTCAAATATCATCTATCTCTTCTTTTGGTTAATTATCACCATATTGTCAAATGCCCACTCAATTCCAAGAAATGCAAGACAAGGGTTGTTATCATCGACAATCTCTATTACCTCAAAATAAGCAATAGTGCAAACTCCTTCAATATCTACTGTGACACCTAGTAGTCTTCCTAGAGTGAAGTTATTTTTCTAATTTTCCATCCTTAACTGAATAGGTGACCACTATAGCTTAGAATTACCCATTAATTCCCATATGCTATTTGTCAAGACATTAACATCAGATCCCAGATCTATAATAACTTGATCCATCTCATATACTCTTATCAGCGCACTAAGCCTCCTCTCTCTTCTAGTTCTTTTTCTTGGATGCAAATTATTGACTATGTGCATCTTAATTCACAGTTTTTCTTTGGATGCACAGGAATCTAACAACTCCTGAAGCCCTTCTACATCCTTTTGAACTCTTAACAATTTCATACAAGTCTACAGAAAAGACTTTAAAATACCTGCTTGATTTGCCCAATCTTGGTCTTGTGTCAGATCTTGATCCTCTGTCAAAGCTCGGTTATGTATCGAAGATGATGATATCTCACAATTACTCTTTTGATCAGGCTTTTATTGTGCACTGGAGGTCGAAGCTCCATCATCCATAAAAGTTCACTTTGCTTCCATAAATACCTATTTTTCTTTCTGAATATAAAAAATAGGAACTTTCTCATCAGTCTTTCTAACCCATGTACTTTCAGATTCTTTCTTTTCATTCACTTTATCACTACCGGTCGCAACTCCACTTCTAGTGACAATACTAATTCGAGGTTCGTTGGTCCTCCTTTTAGTAGTCATCATTTGAGTATTCTATATCAGCTATTGATTCCTTTTTTCTTACATCTTTTCCAAATTATATGAAATTCTTCAATTACAAGGTCAAAGGATTTACAGTACTTACACTTTGTTGTAGGGTTTTGGCAATCTCTGGCAAAATGACCTAGCTAGACGCAGTTATAGCAAATAATCTGTCCATGTCATCGACCAAGTCCACTACCTTGACCTCTTCCTTGGTAACCTCCTCGACCACCATTGTCCATTGTCCTCTTGTCCATGCTCTTCTACTTTCATTCTATAAGTGTTAGCACCACACTCCATCATCAGTTCGTAAGCCCAACAATTATTCTCATCATGTCCCATTGATTTAGAGAACTTGCAATATAGATTCCTTGGTGTCTGTACATATTTATGTAACAAGTAACGATCTTCTGAATGATGCTCACCTCTAGTCTGAAAATATTTCACACCACAGGCTAGATCCTGCATTCAAGGGATTTGAGGCTCCACCAGGCATGTAATTTCTGAAGATAGGGCACTATTCTTTAGAATGGCCCTCTGATATGCACTTCGTACACCATACTTCTTCTCTAACTTTTTTTATTTTCTTTATGTCTTGTAACTACAGTTTTAGGTTTGTCAACTGAATCTGAATCTGTTGCATGCCTACATTAGTATCTTCTATAGGTGAAGCTTCTAATTTCATCACAATTTCTAGAGCTTCGACTTGAGTTCCTATCTTTTGTTGCGTTAATGGAAATCTGATATGCGGTAGCAACGTAGCTATAAACCATTCTTGATGTTTTCGCAGAGCTATGTCAAATCTTACTTCATCTAATAACACCTTAAATCTATAATCAAATTCCCAAATATATTCAGTAGGTTTCTATTTGATCTCTTTCAACTCGATGATGCACTCTGGCTCAGATTTTGGTTTCTTAAACTCTCTTACCGATGTTGTTTTAACATCTGCAAACATTTTGTTCTGATTATTTGAGTACTTCATATACCATGTCAATTCTCTATCTTAGAACATCGTAACGAGTTGTTGTCCATACTGCTTCACATCAAAACCAAATTTGTTATGGATCCTCCGATCCAGTTCCTTTGAAAACAGGTAGTTTAATATCGTCAGCCATACTTCTTCTTGGATGGGGAGGGAGCGGAAGGGGGAGGGGGAGGGGGAGAATTAAGGGGTAGGGGATGGGGGTTAGGAGGGGTAGAGGGAGAGGGAAAGGGAGGGGGAGGGGGAGAGCCAAAAAAACCAGGGCTATTATTAGATTCTGGCTTCAGTGAACTCTTAGGCTGGAAGGGTGAATACTGCAAAGTTACCTAAGGGTTATCAGGGAGGCTTTCTTCACTTTCAGATTCACTCAAAATAGGGCTATAATTAGTCTCTATGAAAGTCTTTGGATCTTGTCCATGAGATCTCTTTCTGGTATCTATTCTATAAATTTTTCCACTTCACTTTGTTCCAATTTCTTGCTCAAATTTATTCCCTCTTCTTCCAAACATAAGTAAACTAGAAATCTGATTGCATCTATAAAAACCCCTTTTCACATAGAAGCATCTTAACCCAAAGTTTCATATATTTTAAATAAATACCTTTCAGTCCCTTTAAGAATCATCATTCCACTTCGTTGTAGGACACAGTTGACTCTACCGCGAACTCAGTAATGAATCCTCCAAAGATGCTATCAATCCAGAAATCGACAGCCCTTGAAATCCTATTGTCAGTGCTCTTGAGTTGTTGTATCAGTTTAGGAGTCCATACCGTAAGTTCTTCACCTTTAAAACAATTCTTTCTTTTGGTCAACCTCAATATCCACTCGTACAGCTTGGTAGGAAATGAAGCAAAGAGAATTTTGTATTGGTCTGTAAAAATATAATTTTGTAACCAAACTCCGGCTATCAGATGAGGGTTTCTATTTTCTTGATCCACAAATTCTTGCTCTTTTAGTTCTATCCAGTCTTGAATTTCTTTCTTCAATGGGTGCCACATCCACATATCCTTCAAATAGATCCTGGTCCTGACAACAAAACCATTTGTTAGATTGGTTTGGCCTGACCCACGTTCGATCTATACTTTGCACCAACAAAACCCTCAATCACTAGCTCTTTTGGCAATGACCTACAGGAAGATCACAGTCTCACCCGAAGTGAATATGGGAGGATGCAAAACCAGGTTTCTACAGCCTGGAAGGATGTTGATATGTGGTATTATTATGTTATTTTATTATTAACGTTCATAAATCACTTCACCACATTACATTAATCACTTAAGCATATCATATCAAACCATAAACCATCATTGTGCTAGAATTAAATTCATCTCTAAAACATATAACAAGAAAATATACACATGAACACTGATGGACCATGGTTCACCCCATTGTGGGGCTACATCCACAAGAACTGTTGCTTATATAATGAATCTGTGTACTACAAACAATTCTTGGCCTACGTAGTAAGTTGCAAGTTGTCTGTGCACTATGCTATAGATTTAGGCCTTTGCGCACTCAACTACAGAGCCTCTTCTTCACCACAAAATCACAGATCACAATAATACAACCATAAACACTGATCTGGATCATAAATATGATTCTCGTATTTATTACTTTACCCTATATATACTATTACATCAAAGGGTCACATCATTAAAATACCATGGTCCAAATACCATGGACTCCCTAAAACAAACAAATATGACCCAAAACCCTTTACAGATTGTGTTATTACAAAAAGGAGGGGATTCGACCCACTCTGAAGCCCTTATACTGCACGGTATATTCCCACTGCCCCACTGTGTGGTATGCTTCATGTTCCACTACTCTACTGTGAACTTCGTTGTACACTCCACAAAATTTGGAATCATTGCCAAAATCTAGGCCAAGTTGGGTTGCACCCAATAGGCCCCTAACACTCACATGTGACTCATCCTGAGTCACTTAGCCATTTTTCCTTTGATCTTTGTTGTGATGATATTGTAGGACTTGTTGAACTACTGCAGAATCTCTATGACCTGCTTTTCTTCACTGCACACTACCTCCAACAGTGCTTCTATCACATGTTTTATAGTTTTTTGCACCATTGTTCTCTCCCTCTATTAAAGCTCTTGAAGCTTCTCTATTGCTTGTGACAGTTAGAGAGCCTCATCCTCCCATGATTGATTTCTCTCTGTCAAAAGCTAATATTCCTTCCTTAGCTCCTCAATCTTCTTCTGGAGGAAATTTCCCTCATTAATATTTACAAGCTTCTGTGATATTGGTAATGTCTTCATAGTTTCCCGAATCTCTTCCATTTGTTGTTGCTTCTGTTGAATGTCTTCCTTCAGTTTTTGCACATTTGGATCTTCCTGCAGCAAAGTCCAAATCTGTAAACTCTCATCCAAAAGTTTCCCACAGTCTACCACTACTGCGGAGATGTTGACCATTTCAGCCTTTAGTCTTCCTCTACTCTCTTACTTCCTGCGACATGGTTGGCTACAACTTCATCTACATCTCACTGATTTTCATTTCATATTTAAATTGTATTACGGTGATTTTATCCTTGTATCCTTTAACTGCAAGGTCGAGATTCGCAACCTTGTCCTTCACTAACTCTTCTTCTCAGACATCAAGTTCTAGAATCTCTTGGCATGTTGCTTCTACCACTTGCATGAGCTTCTGTTGCTGCTAAACTGCTTGATCCCTCTCCTAGATCGCCTAGTCGAGATCTTTTTGTAAGGAAGCTTGCTCTCTTTCTACCTGAATATTCAATTGTGAGGTCTGTTGTTCGCACAACTTCAACTCCTTTATTATCTCCAAGTGTAGCTTGTGTACTCTCTATAATGGTACTGCTGCGATGTTCATGTTGACATTCCTCCATTCTTTAGCCTGTTGTTGAACCTCAACGGAGTCAAACTGCAGGGCTCCCATAGGTATTGATGCCATCTGTGCTGCAAGTGTAGGCTCTATTTTCCTTTCTTCTCCAATCTTCTCCACTACATGTGCTTGATGTCTAAGTATCTGCAGCAATATTTTGAGTTCTGTGATGCACTCCTGCACACCTGTTAGAAGTGTACCGTAGCAATCTTCCAACTTATTCCATGATTCTGTTGTCACCTCCTGAATCCTATTCCCAATTTGATCCAGGTCCCTATCAGTAAGGACCATTGGTGTGATATCCTTTGTCTTATATGCCTTTATCTTCTTTTTTCTCTTCGTGGAAACTTTTCTCTATGCCTTCCTCTTTTTTGCGACAACTTGTTATGTTTCTGTATTTTCAGACTCTTTATTTTGTTCATCACCTTTAGGGGGATCTTGGTAACCCTCATCATGTTGATCCTCTTCTTTTGTCTCATACTTGCTTCCTCATGCTGCGATGTCTCCTCCTTTATCGCATTATCTTCTTCCTGTGTTTCCAGCGTAGTCATCCATTCTGCGGGCCACTATTGTACCTGTGCTAAGGGATCATCTTCTGTCACTAAGTATGGAAGCGGATGCCATTTCTTCTTTGCATATCTGCGAGCCTGTATATAAAATTTGTGGAAATTAGTCTTAAACTTCATGACAAAGCCATATTTCTTATATAAGCTCGACGAAAGGCAAGGGTACTAGTTCACCAACATATGAAAATCCATGTGGTATAATACAAAGAACAGCATGCTCTCTTGTGCTCGCGACGGTTTAGTAGTATACCACAACAAAGCATACCACATGGTTTCACAAACATTTGAAGCTACTGTAGGGAACTAGGAATCCTCTGACTGTCTCCATGCTAGCATCACAATTATTAAAATCAACCATGCATAATGAAATTTGGTACCATTCTCCTGAACCTCATAGCAAGCATACAAAAAATCCTGGCATAGATATGCAGCCCAGCTGTACTGAACCCCATTAACGCACTGCGTAGCTAATGAAACCACCGATGCAGGGACTTCATTAGCCCAACACTTTCTCATGATCTTCTCGACCAATATGTGTGATGGAAAGTGAAATCCTTGGTCACTGATTTAGTTTGTGTCATACTCTCACTTCCCTTTTGTCATTTCGAACTTCTTCTTCATGCATTCGACTATGGCGTGGTGCTGATATTTTCCAACAAATTCTCATACAGGGTTCCACCCTTGATACGGTAGTCATGTGATTCTCCATATGAGAATTTGATCTATAGGGATCCTCTTCCCCATCCATATGCATTCATCATGCATCAGCACAAGAAACTATCTAACACAGGCTGTGCTCCCTGTACTTCTACCGAAGTACGACACATTCAACATGTTCAATAACCTGACTGTGTCGACCCTACCACCCACTACTGTGGATCTAAACTCATCACACAACTTTCAAGGTAGTTCACGTGCTTTAAGTATCTACCCAGTGTGAACTATGGATATTTCTTCCTGTCGTTGAAATCGTATTCTGCGAACTTCAGCTACTGAAATTTCCCAAGTATTTCTCGAGTAAATGGTATTGAATCTAGAAATAGGGGTGTGAAGGTTCCATACTTTGCATCCTTCGATTCTTTTACTGGTTTTGTATTCGGTTTTCTAGATGGGATATATGGTCGTAGAGGTGATGGAAATGCTGCCCCATCTGTTTCCATTTCCACTTTCTCTACTTCTTCCTCGCTATCTCTAACTTGTTCGGTTTCTTTTTTAGGCTCGACAGGTTTCTTATCTTCTTTCTTCTTCGCGCTCTACTCTTTAGTTGATTTCTTCCATGGAGATTGTCACTGTGATGATGTTGTTGTAGACATCTCAAATGATGTTGTGCATGTACCAGCGATTGCTGCAACTTCTTCCATGATTCTAGGTAAGCCCTTCTCACTAAAATTACGAACAATTTCTTCCCAAGAACACTTAGACAACATACAACAACGAAAATTTCTGCAACTTTTCCACACTATCAAGACTTGAATCCTCAATTCAAAAAAGTGCCAAATCTAGGCGGGTGCATCTTTTTTTAACAATTCTAAATTTCTAACCCCATAATTAGCTCAAATTTTGTTCAGATTGTGTTCACTAATTTCATATCTATCCTTAGATCTTGTCAATCTGTCCTCATAAATGTAACTTTTTGTGTGTTTTAACGTTAACTTTCCCTTTTAACGGTCATATTTTTGCAATGAACTTTGACACATCACATATTGTAGCGAGCAACCCTTCTTACGTCGATGCTTTTACGAGCTTTGACATAATCTAAACTATAGCAAAGTAATTTCCTTAGTCAAAGCTCTCTGTAGAGTAGTTTATAGTCCAATGCCCATTTTCGACTGTAGGTGGCACATTATCCTTTCTTCTTTAGAGTGGAGCTGTAGGATTAGGATTGTCCCTATACAACTTGAAACTGCTAACATTTACTCTTCCCTGAATCAATTCCCCATTTAACTTCACTAATTGAACTGCGCCTCCATCAGTGATATGCTTGATAATATATGGGCCCAACCAAGGCATCTTGAATTTTCCTAGAAATTTCACAAACTTAATGTCATAGAGGAGAGCAAGGTCTCCTACCTAGAAGTTTTTTTGTGTAATATGTCTATCATGCCAGGATTTTTCTCTTGCTTTTTGTACTTGTTGATGGAATCCTACTATAAATTTGTCTTCCTCCAAAAAAAGAAACCATGACGTTCCTTCCTTCGTTATATCATGGTTTTCCATACCTGTAAAAGTTGCAATCCTCAAGCTAAGCATGGTCTACTCCATGGTCATCGCAACTTCTTTCCCATAAACTAATTTGAAGGGTGTATGACATGTCAAATTTTGACATGTGGTCCTATAAGACCATAATACTGCTGGAATTCTAAGGTCCCAGTCATCCTTATTCACATTGCATACCTTAGTAACTGCATTCTATAAAATATTATTAAATGATTCTATTTTTCCATTGGCCTAAGGATGATAAGGGGTACTCTTATGATGATAAACTTGGAACTCCTCAGTTAGTGCTTCAATGGTATTATTTATGAAGCGTGAACCTTGGTCACTCATCAAAATCTTTGGACCTCCAAATCTAGACAATATGTACTCAAAAATAAACTTTGTGGAAGTCTCTACACTACAGTCCCTTACTGGTTGTGCTTCAACCTGTCTTGTCAGATAATTAGTCACTGTAATTATGTACCTCGCACAAGTCCTTTTTCTAGGTGGGTTAATGGGTCCAACAAAATCAATAACCCATTTGTCAAAGGCCTGCAATGTAACTTGTGGTACCAATGGAATCTCATCCCTTATTAAAGGCTTTCCTGTGTTAGTGTAGGCCACCACAATCCTACTCTCAAAATATTCTGCACAATAGGTTTTCCTGCATATTTTCCACCAATTGTGCCTCCATGAGCCTCTGCTAGAATCATCTATATTTCACGTTCAGGAACATATCTACAAAGTATCTCATCTGGTCCCATCTTGTATAACTGTCATACTATTAATGAAAAGTCAGTTGCCTTAACCACTAATTCTTTCTTTTGCTACGTAGTATACTTTGAAGGAGTCATTCTAGTGGTCAAAAACTAAATGATCTTTGTAAAATGGTCATATGAAACTCTGATTGTAAATAACCGTGCATAAGGGAGATTACCCTCTATGTTGGTTGGTTCTTCCCTTGTTTCCAATATTGATAGATGATCAGGTCCTACATTCAGTCTCCCTGGTTTAAGAATGATCTCAAAGTCATATTCCTGGAATAACAGTAACCATCTACAAATATTTCCCCCTAAGTTAGGCTTATTAACCAAATACTTTAAGGCAAAATTATTTGTAAACATTTTAAAGTGTGACCCTTGTAAATAGTGTCTAAACTTCTGCAAAGCATATACCATGGCCAATCCTTCCCTTGCTATAGTGGTGTAATTCTTTTATTCTTTAGATAACTCTCTACTTGCAAAAGATATAGGATGATCAATCTCTCATGTGTTAGGTTGTGCGAGTACTACTCCCAAAGCTATACAAGAGGCATCCACATGGACATTGATTTATTTATTCCAATTAGGGAACACTAGTATAGGTTCAATTATCATATTTTATTTCAATATTGAGGCTCCTCTGGCATTCTTCATCCCACTGAAAAATTATATCATTTTTCAACAATTTCTCCAAAGGCAGAGTAATTTGAGCATACCCATTGATGAACTTCCTATAATACCCAGTATGTCCCAGCATAGTGCAAATATGTCTTATTGTCTTAGGTGGAGGCAAGTTCACAATGATAGCAATCTTAGCAGGGTCCACCATTAGTCCTTGATTACAAAAAATATGTCCCAACAATATGTCAATAGGTACACAAAATATGCACTTCTTTAAGTTCAAAGAGATCTCATATTGTCTACATGTGTCAAGCATAAGTCTTAAACTTCCAACATGTTTTCTCAACAATCCAAATACTATCCAATCATCAAAATATACCTCTAAAATTTGTGGATGTATTCCTTAAAAGTTACAACCACCACCCTATAAAATATAGCAGGGACATTTTTCAATCGAAAAGGCATTAATGCGTATTGATGTGAGTCCCATTCTATAGAAAATGTGGTCTTATGCCAACCTTTAGGTGCAATTCTAATCTAATGATAACCTAAACATCCATTTGTAAATGAGTAAGCTTCTTAACCTTGTACATTGTCTAGCACTTCATCTTTGAAAGGGGTAGGGAAGGGATCATGTAAAAATGCCTCATTCAACTTTCTCAGATCAACACAGATCCTAATTTATCCTTGAGTCTTCTTCTCTTGCACCACCATAGGACTCACCCATTTGGATTCTTCTACTGGTTCAATAATTCCTGCTGCTATCATCTTATCAATCTCTATGTTTACTTTCTCCTTATACTTCGGGTTTAGCCTATAAGGTCTTTGTTTGACTGGCTTCACATCAGGCTTAAGGGGAATCTTCATGACTCCTATATCTCATATTGTACCATTCATCTATGAAAACTTAGTGGGAAAGAGTTCTTGATATTCATGAAGTAACTCTGTAACTTTATTGACTATCTCCTCATCCCAGTAGTCTCCTTGCAAACTTGGGTTCCTTATCTTTCCTATGTTCACCTTCTTGGTCTTTAGTGGATTCGTTATGTTTGGTATGTCTAGCTATGATCTAGTTACTTCGTGGTATCCTTCTGTTTCCGCTATGTCAATGTTTTGTGGATCTTCTTCTTCATCTGCAGTAAGGTTATAACACTCCAGTGTATTTTCTATCTGTGTAGCCCAATCAGGTTGCTGCCATGTCAGTGGGATTACATTCTCAAAAATATTCTTAACTATCTAAAGGGCAATATATATGTATGTACAATCATCCTCAAAACTGAATGTTAATATGAAGCCATCAACCATGTTTTCCCAGTTCACGATACCATGTCGAAGCTCTGTTTCTAGGTACCAATTCTTAGGGATTGTCTCTAATGTATTAATGAATCCATGTACCCACTGTTGTGGAATCTCCTTCCATGTTGTAGTGCATAGCTCGATATGCTTCCTAGGATTAGTTTCACCATCATATTTTATCTATATCTCTGTATCTATCTGTCCAAATCTTATCCACATTAGTCTTTGACATTCCTGCCAACCTCCTATATTCTTCTTGTGTGCATTCCACCATCTAGTAGGAGTATCCTTCAGGGCTATATCCAAGGCTAGAAACCTTTGATTTTCTAGAACATGTATTCATAATCATTAAGAAAAGTATTTACATCACCTTAGCCATCCTAAGAAGGTAGGTTACATACCTCAGATATCATACAACAAACTAATTTGGTAATTCTTGGACAACACATTGTGGATATTTCATGCGGCCTATTCTACCAATTCTTCTGAGTCTTAGGTACAAGAACTATCACACTCCCAACTCATATTGTCCTCTACAGTTAGGTTAAAAAAATCTTTTTCTTTCGCTATCATTTGATAGATATTATTTATGTCAATTGTGCAATATTCTTCTTTGACTGGTTCCATGTATCTAACTCCTAATAAATCCAAGGGAATAATTACTCTCATATTGTTTCCTTCAAATATCATGTGTCTCTTCTTTAGGTTAATGATGGCCATATTTTCAAATGCCCAGTCAATTCCAAGTGATGTAGGATCAGATTTGCTATCATCGACGATCTCTATTACCTCAAAATAAAAAATAGTATGAACTCCTTCAATATCTACTATGACACCTGGTAGTCTTCTTAGAGGGAAGACCTTTTGCTAATTTTCCATCCTTAACTGAATATGTGTCCACTGTAGCTTCGACTTAATCATTAATTCCCATGTTTTCTTCGTCAAGACATTAGCATCAGATCACATGTCTAGAATAACTTGATCCATCTCATATACTCCTATCTGTGTACTAAGCCTCATCTCTCTTCCAGTTCTTTTATGTCAATGCAAATTATTGACTACACGCATCTCACTTCACAGTGTTTCTTTGGATGCACAGGAATATATCAACTACCAAAGCCCTTCTACAACCTTTTGATCTCTTAATAATTTCATACAAGTCTATAGAAAAGACTTTAAAATACCTGCTTGATTTGCTTAATCCTGGTCTTGTGTCAGAGCTTGATCTTATATAGAAGCTTGGTTCTATATCAAAGTTGATGATATGTCACAGTTACTCTTCTTATGGGGCTTTGGCTATGCACTAGAGGTCGAAGCTCCAACATCCATAAAACTTTACTTTGCTTCCATAAATATCTCTTTTTCTTTTTGAATATAAAAAACAAGAACTTTCACAACATTCTTTCTGACCCATGTACTTTCAGATTCTTTCTTTTCATTCACTTTATCACTACCGGTTGTAGCTCCACTTCTAGTGACAATACTAATTCGAGGTTCACTAGTCCTCCTTTCAACAGTCATCATTTGAATATTTTGGGTCAGCTATTGATTCATTTTTTATTGCATCTTTGCCATAAGTATAAGACTTTCTTAAATTACATGGTCAAAGGGTTTACAATACTTACACATCATTGTAGGGTCCTGGCAGTCTCTCACAAAATGACCTAGTTGACCGTAGTTATAGCAAATAATCTGTCCACATCCTCGACCAGCTCCACCACCTCGACCTCTTCCCTGGTAACCTCCTTAACCACCACGTTGTGCATTTTCCTCGTGTTCATGCTCTTATGCTTTCATTCTATAAGTGTCAGTACCCTGCTCCATCATTAGCTTGTAAGCCTGACAATTATTCTCATCATGTCCCTCTGATTTACAAAACTTGCAATATAGATTCCTCGGTGTCTTTACATATTTCTGTAACAAGTAACAACCTTCTAAACAATTCTCTCCTCTAGTCTTACATTTTTCGCACCACAAGCTGGATCCTACATTCAAGGGATTCATTGCTCTACTATCCATGTAATTTCTAAAGATAGGGCATTGTTCTTTAGAATGGACCTCCGATCTGCACTTCGTACTCCATACTTCTTCTCTAAATTCTTTGATTTTCTTGATGCTTTGTAACTGCAGTGTTAGGTTTTACAACTGAGTGAATATGTTGCGTGCCTACATTAGTATCTCCTATAGGCGAAGCTTCTAATTTAATCGCAATTTCTAGAGCTTTGGCTTGAGTTCCTATCTTTTGTTGCGTTCATGGCAATCTGATATGCGGTAGCAACACAACTATAAACTATTCTTAATGTTTTTGTAGAGCTATGTCGAAGCTTACTTGATCCAATAACACCTTAAATCTTTAATCAAACTCCCAAATAGACTCAATAGGTTTCTATTTGATCTCTTTCAACTCAATGATGCACTACGACTCAGACTTCAGTTTCTTAAACTCTCTTATCAATGATATTTTAATATCTGCAAACATTTTGTTCAGATTATTTGAATACTTCATATAACATGTTAATGCTCTATCTCGGAAATTCATAATGAGCTGCATTGTTTTACATTATCATCATTGATCTGCTTCATTGTCCATACTGCTTCACATAAAAACCAAAACTGTTCCAGATCCTCCAATCTAGTTCCTTTGAAAATGGGTAGCTTAATATTGTCAACCATACTTCTTGGAGGGGGAGGGGGAGAGGGAGGGGGGGGAGAATTAAAGGGAGGGGGATGGGGGGTAGGATGGTTAGATGGAGGGGGAGGGGGAGTGGGAGAGCCAAAAACACCTTGGTTATTTGTATATTTTGGCTTCGACAAACTCTCAAGCTAGAATGGTGAATACTATGGAGTTACCTGATGGTTATCAAGGAGGCTTTCTTCACTTTCAGATTCACTCAAAAGAGGGATATAATCAATCTCTATGAAATTCTTCAGACCTTGTACATGAGATCTCTTTCTGGTATCTACTCTATATCTTTTTCAACTCCGCATTGTTCTAATTACATTTGTAAAAATCCCTTTTCACACAAAAGCATCTTAATCCAAATTTTTAGAGATTTTAAATGCTTACCTGGCAGTCCCTTGAAGAAACGTCATTTTGCTTCGCTAATGGATACAGTAGAGTCTACTGCAAACTCAGTAATTAATCCTCCCAAGATGTTATCAATCCAGAAATCAACATCCCTTGAAATCCTATTGTTAGTGCCCTTGAGTCGCTATATCAATTCATGAGTCCACATCATAGGTTCTTCACCTTTAAAACAATCCTTTCTTTTGGTCAACCTCAATATGCACTCATACAGCTCGACAGGAAATGAAGCAAAGAAAATTTTGTATGGGTCTATAAAAATATACTTTTGTAAGCAAACTTCGGCTGCCAAATGAGGATTTCTATTTTCTTGATCCGCAAATTATCACTCTTTTAGTTCTATCAAGTCTTGAATTTATTTCTTCAACGGGTGCCACATCCACATATCCTTCAAATAGATCCAAGTCCTGGCAATGGAACCATTTGTTGGCTTGGTTTGGATAGACCTAGGTTCCATCTATACTATGCACCGACAAAACCCTTAATCACTGGCCTTTTCAGCAATGACCTGCAAGAAGATCATAGTCTCATCTGAAGTGATTATGGGAGGATGCAAAGCCAGGTTTCTATAGCATTGAAGGATTTGGAGATGTGGTATTATTATGTTCTATTATTTATAACATTCGTAAATCACTTCGCCACAATATATTAATCACTTAAGAATATCATATCAAACCATAAACCATCATTGTGCTAGAATTAAATGCAACTCTAAAACAGATAATAAGAAAATATACACATGAACACTAATGTACCATGGTTCACCCCAATGTGGGGCTACGTCCACAAGATCCGTTGCTTATACAATGAATCTGTGTACTACAAACAATTCTTGGCCTATGAACTAAGCTGCAGGTTGTCTGCACACTAACATTAGGGGAATTTTGTGGTCTAAAAGGGTACTCCTAAGGAAATTATAAAATAATAGTGGAAATAATAAAATAATATTATATTACATCATCAAATTTTAGAGGGAAAAAAAGAAAAAACTATTTTTTCAACTCGTATTTCAACTTATCTCCCTATGGGTACCCATGTTACATACCCATTTACATACTTTCGATGAAACCTGGTACATGAAAAATGATATATACAAGAGAAATGTGATTGCAAACACATTTTTTCATGTATTTATCATTTTTTCATGTAGCAAGGTTCACCGAAAGTATGCAACATGGGTAGTCCTTGGATGAGGAATCAAATTTTGCATCCAACAAGTACTCCCTGTCTAAATTTGAGTAAAACCTTAGGAGATAAGTTGAAAAAGTAGTTTTATTATTTTATTATTTTTTTAACTTTTTGTTTTTACTCCAAAAATGGTGAATCATCCCCCATGGTTGGCATCATCATATTGAATCCTATTGGTTCTTATAAATCTTATTTTGGTTGTACATTTTTTTTAGGAGGCCCATTTTATACCTCAAAATTCCCCTAATGGCTACAAACTCAAGCCTCTGCGCACTCAACTACAAAGCCTCTTCTTCACCACAAAGCTACAGATCACAATAATGTAACCATAAACACTGATATGGATCATAAATATGATTATCTTCTTTATTAATTTACCCTATATATACTATTACATCGGAGGGTTACATCATTACAATACCATGGTCCAAATACCATGTACTCTCTAAAACAAACAACTATGGCCCAAAACCCTTTACAAATCGCGTTATTACAAAAAGGAGGGGCTTCGACCCACCCTGAAGCCATTATACTGCGTGGTATATTCCAAATGTTCCACTTTGTAGTCCACTTCGCATTTCGCTTCTCTATTGCACACTCCACTGTATACTTCGCTCCACAAAATTCAGAGTCTTTGCAAAAATCTAGGCTGAGTTGGGCTACACACAAATTTAAGCGATGAACTAATGAAGGGCAAGAATTTTTAGAAATTAGATTGACTTGCCCAAGTAGTAGATTCTCTTGTTGCATAGGAACATCTCCTTGAAGAAAGAGAGATATCCTAGACCTACAAAGAGGAACCCAAGAAATGATTTTCTAAACAAAAAATATGATACAACCTTGATTGAGATATCTACCAAGAATAAGGATAAATATGTTGAAGAGAGGGTCACACAAGTAATAATTCCTAACATATGGGTGAAATAAAAAGAGGAAAAATATAATCGAATGATAATATATTATGGGAAATGTGGGATGTCTTACGAAACATCACTAGATTGTTAGAGGATTAAGAAAGAAGTGAGATGAGTATTTTGAAATCCACATAACCATATGGGAAGAATCAAGGCTGAAAGAAAAGAAATTGTTTGACCTAGAAAATCAAGTGAATAAGTTGGAAATTGAGAAAATTCAACTTGGATTGTTGCTTGAGTTAGCTCTTAGTTGTAAAGCTCCCTCACCTCACTATAATATGTTCCTATAGGAAAATTTGATAATGTTTCACAGTAAAGTTATAATGACTAGGAAACGGTTTGAGATCACATCCCTTGTTACGTTTCTTGGAGGCATATTATGCATGTACTAATGAGTATAAGAACCTCCTTTGTAAGTTTTATCAACATAATGTCTTACTATTCCATGACCCAGTGTGGAATCCTAACCAGTTTGTGGGGGATGTTCAACTAAGAGAATTTGTGTCTTCTTTCAGAAACCATGCTTATTAGGAATCTTCTCATAATATTGTAGAGAATGATCTCAAAAGTAACTTATGGTATAGAGAATAATTTTTATAGGCCTCTACAAGTTATTAACACACACAAAAAATGGGCATGCTCTCCACCACATGCAAATTTCATGACTAGAAATAGAGAGGAAGTTGTTGCACATTTTGAGGCACAAATTAAAGCATCGAAAAAGGTAGCCATGGAAGGATGTATTAATATATGGACACAAGGAAAGGAGGGTATTCAACAAAATGACCCCTTTAATCCCAACAACTAGAAGGTAGCATTGGAGAGAGTGAAAGAATATATTATGTGCATAGAAAGTTGTGGAGATAGATGGATAGCCCTAAATTTTATATTATCTGATATTGTAGATACCTACCAAAGAATATAGGAAGGAGTACAAGTTGTATAGAGGGAAGGAATTGTCCTGCTAGAAGGAAATTCAGAGAAGAGGAGGCTACTTTTATGCTAATGAAGAATGAAAAAATAGCTATGGTCTCAACAACCTCCATGGGAGCCTCATCTACTTAGACTCACACCAATTGTTTGGTTTCATAGGGAATATCAACAAATTTGGCTAAGGGGAGATGATGGGTGCTCAAATTCACTCCTTTTAGCACACATACAATACCCTTTTGTATATCCTTTTCCCATTTCCACCTCATCCTAATAAAATTTTCATGCACAATGATGCATTTTTTATAAAGGTATAACTATCTTCTTAATACTTATTCTTATGCCTTTTTAGTAGATTACTAATTTTTGTGCTAATACTAATATACAAGAACAAGTTTGCATTGATACCTTCCAACCACAAGTGTTGCAACTCTCTCAATAGTTGGTGTAGCTCTCTGTGAGGACACAAGTGTTGTAACTCCTGGGTGTGATCCGCTATAAATGTCTACTTAAGTATAGCTACTGTAACATGAGCTATTGCCATTAATTCTATACCTCTGGGTTTCTATCACCATTTCAATAATTCTATGTTTATGTTACTCTTGAATCTTCACGGTTGTGAATATTTCTTACTACAACTCTCACCATTGTTGCACCACATGGTTTTTGTTGCAATTGACTCAAAAATGTTGCTACAACTCTGAAGAGGGTGTTGTAAATCTGTGTCAACTATAAAATGCATTAGTCAACCAAAACGATATTGTATGTGGATCATCCAAGCAATAAAAAGACCAATCACCTAATGTAGGAAAATAACTAGGGACAATATTCACTTAGAAAATAATGATTGACTCAACCACCACTTGTTGTATAAATGATTAAGTCAGCATGTGCCCAATTTCTACTATCTTTTGGAAAGTCAATGTAACTGGATGGAATAAACTAATTCTCATGGTTATCCATCAACTTCTTTGATTAATTTAGATAGAGAACGTTATGTAGAAAATATGATGCTTTCCTTGAGTTGGGTAGCTAATTATAGTAAAAAATTGAATTAGTGCATATCATAATCATAACTGAGTATTTTCTTTATCTTTTTAGTTTCTTTCATTATAAATTTCCTTTTCATTTAGGTAAAATCACTGGTGTGTTGAGTATACATTTCTTTACCTCTTTCAAAAATTAGTGCCTCAATAAAGTGTTGAAGAAAGTGTAACTAGGTTCAGTATTTACAAATGTAATTTTGATCTTTGTACTTGTCAAGAAAAAGAAATATTATTTTTGTAAATTATAAGAATGAGTTTCTTGTTCATTTCTATGAGTTTCTTGTTCATTTCATAGGTCGAGGAAAGTCAAAGAGTCAAAGACATATGTAAAGAGCTATTCTTGAGCATATATGTAATGTATACAAGTCTACAAAATGGTGTCTAACAATCCTACAGTAATGACAAGCACAATCCTCTTCACGTTGGCCAGCAAATGAATTAAGAAGAAGTCATGTAGGCTTGCCAAAGGAGACACAATGGTTCACTTGGTCAAGTCGGCTTAATATGGAGACATAACCACTATATATATGTAGCTAGGGTCACCACAAAAGAGCATAACAGAAACTCACATTTCTCTAAGATAATTCGGTTGGGTACAGGTCTACAATCCACATTATAGGAGAGCACAAATTCATACTTCTCTTTAACTTTGAGTGAGGATAGAGACTCACATTCTATGTTAATTTTGGATGGTTACATGATGGGTACAAGTATGAGATCCTTGCAATTTGGATGGAAAAACAATGAGACAATTTCGGATGGATGCCACAAAGATACAGTCTCAGGTGCAATAAAGAAGGTCTCAGGTCTCTATCTCAACATATAGTCATGATCTCGGTATACCTTATGAATAGTCCTCATAGTGACACACATTATCTTAACATACATATTGTCTCGACATAATACTCTATCAACATACTTAACACAGTCATGTTCTTGGCATAATAGTCTTGATCATAATCCTATCGAAGACTAGATCATGATGAAGATCTCAGAGCATTACATGAACCAAGGTCATGATGAAGAATGATATGATGACCTCGTTGATATGGTGAAGATCTCTATGAAGATGCAACAATGATGTTCTTAGTGATGGCAACAGTAATGAAGATCTCAGTAGTGCAGTGATGATGATCTCAGCAATGAAAAAGAAGAGGATTGGTGTCTTGGTCTTGGAGTGGCTCAGTAAGTCAAGGGTCATGGTCTTGGTATTCATCAATTGGAATCTCTATAAGAAGAATTTTGTGCAAGTTTTCCTCTCCAAGAGGGAGAGGTTTTGGCCCTGGCATAAAGCCAACATTTTGTGTTCATGTCTCTTTATTATGGTAGTTATTTGATGAATTAAAGAATATGCACTAACATTAAAGAATATGCTAATAAGCTAAATGTTAAATATCTCACAAATAGTTATCATGCTAAGAAGAATCTCATTAACTCCATGCCCTAGATTCTTCAACATGGTTTCAGAGCTATGGTTACAGTCAAAGGAAGGGTAGAAAAGAGACATTTCAAGGATCAATCTTCTAGCAGGGAATTAAATCAAGTTGAAGGACATCAAGATCTTTATTAAAGAAGCAAACCCTGATCTTGATCAAACCCTAGAAATCTACAATAACAGTCTACATCAGCAAGGGTATTTGTCTATGTAATCAAGGAGACAATCTACAACAACAAGAACTTGCATCTCCATAGTCATCATGAAAGGGCCACCAAAACCCTCATCAATATGTCTACAAAACAATATAGCTCGAAGTATTTCAAAATGAAGATCAAATCAGCTTGGAGAAATTTGAAACCCTAGCAGCATTCCTGATCTACAAAAGAAGGCAAAGCATATTGAAGAATAAAAGAATTGCCATCCTCTTCAAGGTTATAAAAGCAAGGATCATTTCCTTTCCCTAGAAGAAAATCATCGAAGAAAAAAAACAAAGCATCCTCATCAAAAGGAGCAACCTTTTCCATTGGAGAAAGTCTTTCCATCAAAGATAATATAATCCAAGAGGAAAACTCCAATACACCTTCTCCAACAAGCATCAAAGTGATAAGTAGAAGAGTTTATCTTCACTTGTTAAGTAAGTATATTTCATTTTTATAATCAAGTTTGGTTAATTGACTTCATGATTGCAAGGAGATCTATGGTTTGGATAGGTCATCAAAATTTCTTACATGAACTTAGGAGGTTTGTCATAATCCTCATAGATAAAAGAAGTCAGTGAACATATCAAGAAAAAGGTCTCCTTTGAATTCATGGGAAGGAACTCTTAAGGTCCTCTCATCCCTAAGTAGCAAGAAAGGAGACATTAAAAGAGATATATGAAATGCAATGAAGAAGGTCATATCACTTACACCTGATTGAAGGTATCAAAGAATTAAGGAATATCTTCATGGGATCTCAATTGAGAGATATGGGAAAGATGATAAGAAGACAATCATCATTGTTCTAATTGATAAGAAAGGAAGCAAATGTTCATAAACAAGAAGGTTACCTCATTCAACAATCTATGATCTTTGCTAAATAGAGAAAGACAATTTGAAGGAAAAAATATTGAAGGTTAAAGGACTCAAACATTTGCAGAAAGGAAAGGAAAGTTTGGTCCTCGAGAAAGGAAAAATAGTTCTATGGAAAGATTGTGAAAAGAAAGCTTATATCGCCAGAAAGATGGAGGAATCTGAAGAAAAGGGCCAAGGAAAGAGGGAGCAATAGATCTCCACTATGATTAGATGGCCTCCCTCACAAAAGCGGTCCTATCATAAGATCCTAAATCTCTAGATATGACCATGATATTAAGATGCATCATGGCATCATGGAAGAATTATAAACAAGAGCTCATGCCAACACCTTAGCAATCATGAAGGGCTAAATCCATGGCAGTTAAACATGAAGGATATAACTCTTGGGAACCTCATTAGACATTGAATGAAAGGAAGGAGTCATCTAAGACAAGTCTCATCTTACATCAAACGGAAACATCTTCCAGATGGGGATATGAAAGATCCTCAAGATTCTCTTATGGAATCCTTATCGAAGGATTCATTAATCTAGGGAGGAAGCAAGTGTTTCATAAAGAACTCCAACTTATGGAATTCATGGATTATGTTATGACGACATAAGAAAAGAAGCAGATCAAGGGGTTGAAGATACTTCAATCAAGGAAGATGTTGGAGGAAGCCTAGATGACTTAATGGTAAAATGAGGTATGTATTCTTATGTTTAAATTTTATAATATCATGTCATATGGTTATAGGTAATATGGATTATTACTTCTATCTTGAAGCATGATCAAGGGAAAATGATATCCTCCTTTGAAAAGATGCAAAAAGGCATAAGTTACACTAAATGAAATCAACATAATATGTCCTCATATGAAGTATGAGGTGGTTTACTACAATTACATAACTCTGATTAGAAACCCCTGAGAAAGTAATGTGTGAGGAAGGAATAAATTGTGAAATATGAAACCACGATGAAGGAAATCAACATCCAAAAGGCCAAGAATAATTAAGTAAGAAATCTCCTAGAAAGATATGAAGACTCTGATGAAATTCTGGAAAAGATAGAGACCCTTAGCAATGCATATATTTGAGAAATGTGTCAACAAGTATGCAGGATGTTGATACCTACTGAAAATATGTCATGATAAAAAACCACCTCAAAATGTACAATTTGATTTAATGCTACGTTTTGGTTTCTTGAATAATATCTGGGTGAATTTCATGCAGGGCTACTCGAACAAGATGTGTAAGTATAAGTACAACCAAAATTCATGTGATGGATAGAAACTCCTAAAAGAAGCATGAAGAGAAAGAAGTAGTAATATGAAGAAGGTTCATGATATGTACCAAGAAGGCCACTTTCCATGAAGAAAGGAATGACATGACAGAATAAGAAAGAAAGTGATCGATGGATGTTGCCCTACAAGGAAGAAGCTTAACTAAATTTCATGACATCAAGGAAAGAAGTTGATCAAGTAACTAAAGGACCCACGAAAAAGAAGTTGTTGATGAAAGGAGAATCCCTAATTAAGAGGGAGCCTGGATTGAGTCACCCCTAATTAAAAAGGAGTGATAGATGTGTTTTTCCATTTCATGTGTCATGCACTAGACCAGGACTAACAACCGTAAGTCTTAGTGAAGGCCATGAATGGAAATGTAGACACATGAGAGACACAACATTCTTGTCTTCACCTAGGAAGAAAGAATGGAGGATTGGGTAATCATGTGGCATCTGATGCTTTTTGAGGATGTGTAGGGCATGCAAGACAAGAGTAGGAAAAAGGACAGATATTCTTTGAGGGTTGGGAACCCAAGATAAGAATAGTCCTAGAAGGTCATACTCAATGAACACCCGGGTGGGTATGTACCTTGAGAGTAAATGATGGAGGTGTCTATAGTCATTGGTCTTGCCAAAATTGTGCTATGATCTAATGAGAGATAGATTTGTCAGTCAAGGCCTTGTTGTGGAAACAATGTTGGTTACTATGATGTTATATAGATGGGTTACCAATCCAATTCTTCTTATGATAAATTATTCAGATTAAGAATGACCAAGTACCATTATGAATACTTCCCTAGTTAAGAGGAAGTGTTGAAGAAAGTGTAACTAGGTTCAGTATTTACAAATGTAATTTTGATCTTTGTACTTGTCAAGAAAAAGAAATATTATTTTGTAAATTATAAGAATGAGTTTCTTTCTCATTCTATAGGTCTAAGAAATTCAAAGTTTCAAAGACATGTGTAAAGATCTATTATTGAGCATATATGTAATGTATAAAAGTCTATAAAATGTTGTCTAACAACCCTCCAGTAATGAAAAGCACAATCCTCTTCACGTCAGCCAGTAAATGAATTAAATAGAAGTCATGTCAACTTGAAAAAGGAGACACAACGGTTCACTTGGCCAAGTTGGCTTAATATGGAGAGATAACCACTATATACCCAACTAGGGTCACCACAAAAGAGAAGAAAAAAAACTAGCATTTCTCTGAGATAATTCAGTTGGGTACAAGTATGCAATCTGCATTACAGGAGGGCACAAATTCATGCTTCTTTGTAACTTCGGGTGAGGACAAAGACTATCATTCTCTGTGACTTTTGGATGGTTACAAGATGGGCATAGGTCTGAGATCCTTGCAGTTCAAATGGCAAAACAATGAGACAATTTCTAATGGATTTCACAGGGATACAGTCTCAGGTGCAATAAATAAGGTCTCGGGTCTTTGTCTCAGCATATAGTCATTATCTCGGTATACCTTATGAATAGCCCTCAGAGTCACACACACTATCTCAACATACATATTGTCTCGACATAATACTTAATCATCATACTTAACACAATAAAGTTCTCGGCATAATAGTCTTGATCATAATCCTATTGAAGATTAGACTGTGATGAAAATATCAGAGCATTACATGAACCAAGGTCATGATGAAGAACGGTATGATGACCTCGCTGATATGGTGAACATCTCTATGAAGATTCAACAATGATGTCCTCAGTGATGGAAATATTAATGAAGATCTCAGCAGTGCAGTGAGGATGATTTCGACAATGACAAAGAAGAGTATTGGTGTCTTGTTCTTGGAGTGGCTCAGCAAGTCGAGGTTCATGGTCTTGGTATTCTTTAATTGGAAACTCTATAAGAAGGATTTTGTGCGAGTTTTACTCTCCAAGGGGGAGAGATTTTGGCCTTGGAAGAAAGCCAACATTTTGTGTTCTTGTCTCTTTGATATAGTAGCTATTTGATGAATTAAAGAAGACACACTAACATTAAATAATATGATAATAAGCTAAATGTATATCACAAATAGTTATCATTCTAAGAAGAATATCATTAACTCCATGCCCTAGAAAGGAGGTAGGTCCACCTCCTTAACCAAGTATTGTCTGTACTTTATAGAGTAGTTTTGTTATGAAATCAGCTCACAAAAAGATAGAAAAGATAGACCAACGCCTTAGAATTCAGCCTCTTTGAGGGGGAAAACTCCTTTACATTACACAAATGAACAATTCTTGGATGATTCAAATGACAAAACCTCCTTTCTATATATAGGAGTCTAAGGGGTCACAATATAACCAAGTCGAGCTAACAATAATAATATAAAGGCACAAAAATAACAATAGAGGGATTCTATGGGGCACAATAATAACAATATGGGGACAATAGGGGCACAACAATAACAATAAGGGATACAACGGCAATAGTAATGAGGGAATCACTAGTATTATAGGGACCTAAAATGCCCCTATCCTTAAAAAAATTGTTGTCCTCAACACTTGAGTAGTTCTAGATGCTTCTGTATAAAATTCTCATCCTCCCATGTGGAATATTCAACGGGTAAGTTCTTCCACTTGATGAGATACTCTGAAATTGATCGATTTCGTAGTTGTCTAGTTCTTGTTTCTTTGACTGCTTCAGGTTCCAATATGATTTTCCCTTCCTCATCAAGTTCTGGCAATATTGTTTGAACTGGAAGCTTGTCACTTATAACCTTATTTAAGAATGAAACATGGAAAACTGGGTGCAATCGGGAAGCTGCAGGAAGCTCCAATTTGTATGCCATAGTACCTATCTTTTGCAACACCTTGTATGGACCATAATACTTTGGTGATAATTTATTGTCCTTCTTAGCTTGCTTAAGGGACATTTTTTTATATGGTTGTAGCCGTAGGAATACCCAATCACCTACATCAAAACTTCTTTCATTACGATGTTGATCTGCCTGCTGTTTCATTCTATTCTACGCCAAGGTGAGGTTATCCTTTAAGAGTTGGAGAACTTGTTGTTGATGCTAGATATGATCTTCCACTGCTTGAACCTTAGAATTTTCTCTTAAATATTATGTGATGGATGGTGGATGATATCCGTAAAGTGCCATAAATGGGGTCATTTTTGTTGCAATATGGAAGGAAGTTTTATACCACCATTTAGCTAGAGGCAACCATTTGACCCATTGTGTCTGTTTATTAGATACAAAGCAACGAAGATATCCTTCCAAACATTTGTTTACTATCTCAGTTTGCCCATTAGATTGAGGATGATAAGATGAGTTATGAGCTAACTGGGTACCAAGACAAGAAAATACTTTTTTCCAAAACTTTCTAGTGAAAATGGGATCTCTATCACTTACAATAATCTTTGGGTTTCCATGTAGCTTTTGAATTGTTTCCATAAATGCAGTAGAAACTATACTTGCTTTAAATGGATGAGATATTGCACAAAAGTGTGCATACTTGGTAATTCTATCAACTACCACCATGATAACACTCTTTCCTTCGGAATTGGGTAAACCTGTGATAAAATCCATTGAAACCTCCTCCCAACGTTGGCTTGGAATGGATGAAGGTTGTAATAGTCCTAGGGTCTTAATTGTTTCAACTTTATTTTGTTGGCAAACCAAACATTCCACCACAAAATTTTGAATATCCGATTTAAGGCTATCCCAAAAAAACCTTCTTAACCCTATGGTAGGTTTTTAGAAATCCTGAGTGCCCTCCTAAGGGAGAGGTGTGCAATTCCCTAAGAATCTTTTGTCTGAGTTGCGAATTCTTACATAGGTATAACCGATCCTTGTACCATAACGAATCATTTTTCCAGCTAAATGTATCAGATGTATTAGGATCTTATTGTATCTTTTCAATGAGTTCCCACAATTCCTCGTCAGTCTTCCATTCATCCTTGCTTCGTTCATCCAATCTGGTTGGATAATAGAAATGGCATAAAGAAATGCTTCCACATCTTCATCCTTTCTTAAGAGTGCATCTGCCACAACATTTTTCTTCCCTTTTTGTAGATGATTTCAAAGTCATAACCCAACATCTTTGTGACCCATTTTTGCTTCTCTTCTAAAGATAATCTTTGTTCTAAAAAGTATTTAAGACTATCATGATCTTTTTTTACCTTGAAGTGTCTTCCTATTAGGTAGGGTCACTATTTCTTAAGTGCATGTAGTATTGCCAACATTTCCTTCTCATAAATAGCTTTGTGTAAATGCTTTCCTTTGATTGGACGACTTTCAAAAGTAATGGGTATTTTTTCTTGCATTAAAACAACACCAATTCCATTTCCTGGGGCATCACATTCCACGATAAAGGTTTTTGTGAAGTCTGGTGTAGCTAAGACTGGTGCTTGGCACATTACCTCTTTAAGATGTTCAAAGGCCTTCGTTGCTTCTGGAGTCCATGAAAATGCATCTTTCTTCAATAATGTTGTTAGATGTGCTGCTATTCTCCCATAATTCTTAACAAACTTGCAATAATATCCTGCCAACCCGAGAAATCCTCGTAGATGCTTTATGGATGTGGGGATTTTCCATTCCTTAATGGTTTTAATTTTGCTAGGGTCTACCTTAACACCTTCATGAGATACAATATGACCCAGATATTCCACCTCTTGTACTCCAAAGAAACATTTGAAGATTTTTGCATATAATTGTTTCTCCTCTAATAGTTTGAGCACCATGTCAACATGTTGGACATGATCCTTCCAAGACTTGTTGTAGATTAGTATATCATCAATAAATGCTAACACAAATTTTCTAAGAAATGGTTTGAAAATGGAATTCATCAAACCTTGAAATGTAGAAGGTGCATTAGTAAGGCCAAAAGGCATGACCAAAAATTCATAATGACCCTCATGAGTTCTAAATGTTGTTTTTGGAATGTCTTCAGTCTTCATTCTGATTTGATGATATCCTGAATGATGATCCAACTTGGTGAATTAAATTGATCCATGCAATTCATCCAATAATTCATCAATGACAGGAATTGGAAATTTATCTTTAATAGTGAGCTTGTTGAGCTCCCTATAATCTGGACACATGCGTCATGATCCATCCTTCTTGTGAACCAATACTACTGGAGCAAAGAAAGAACTTTGACTAGGTTGAATTATACCAACCTCTAGCATTTTTGCAACCATATGTTCAATTTCACTCTTTTGGACATAGGGATATCTGTAAGGCCTGATGTTTGGACAAACACTTCCTGGAATCAAATTAATAGCATGATCATGATCACAAATAGGTGGGAGGCCTTTGGGAGTCTCAAATACCTTAGAATTATTGTCCAAGACTTTTTGGAGATCTGGAGAAATGGATGATTTCGACGTGGGAACCTATATTGAACATAATTGTGCAATTATGCCTCATTGTTCTTTCTTTAGAAGCTTTGTCATTCCATTAGAGCTAATTATCTTTCCTGGTTTCCCTGCGATACACCTTAATTCAACTTCCTTTCCTTCTGAAGAGAATTTCATGAAAAGTTCTTGAAAATTAAAAGCTATTATACCCAAGGATTGTAACCATTGGACTCCTAGTACAACATCAGCACCACCCATTGGAATGGAAATCATTAGGCTATTCAATACATATTCTCCCATGGATAGCTTGATATTATGGCACTTTCCTGAGCAATTTATGGTTCCTCTACTTGCAACCATCACTTGACACTTTGGTGCTGGATATAGGAAACAATTCAATTCCTTGGCTATCTTACAATGAATAAAATTATGGGTACTTCCCGAACGAATCAACACTATTACCTTTTTCCTCTTGATATGCCCTTCGATCTTGATAGTTTGAGGAGTGGTAATTCCAACCAATGCATTACAAGATATGGTCGGATTCATTTCTTATTTTTCTAGGGTTTGTTCCTGGGGTATATCTTCTTCTTTTGATGTTTCGTGTTCCTTTTCTTCCTCCTCTTCACAATCTATGTAAAATAATTTCTTCTCGGCACACTTATGACCTTTAGTGTATTTTATATCACAACTGTAACAAAGCCCTTTTTCTCTTTTTTCTTCAAATTTTTGTGGTGTCAACCTTGTAGGTTGTGGATGGCTAGGAGCAATAACACTTCCATCTTTATGATTGTGAGTGGTAGGCTTCCTTGTTGCCATAATTTTGCTCTCCATTTTTCTTTCCAACCTGAATGCCTTCTCCAATGAATCTGGTTCCTAAAGGTGAACCTCATGTTGGATGTTATCTTTTAAAGTCCCTATGAACAGATCAATCCTATGCTCCTCTAGAATATCTTTTACCCTTATATTCAATTTTTTGGAAGTCCTCAATGTGCTCCATCATTGAACCCTTTTGTTTGAGATTAATCAATTGGATAAAAAAAGTGTTGCTTTTTGTATCCTCATAATGTGCTATCATTTCATCCGTAAAAATAGCCCAAGTGACAATTTGTTTATGAGAGCAAAGCCATCGATACCATACAAATTGATTTGGTTCCAAATATAAAGTTGCAATGCGTACCTTTTGTGTGTTTTGCACATTATGGAGATCAAAAAATTGCTCCATCTGTAGTATCCATGTTCTGGGATCCTTGCCATCAAACTTCCTCATATCGATATTTGGAACATGGTGGTTCTTTGATCCAACATTAGAGTCTATGAAATCATGATTAACATTTATTTTTTTCTCAGCATGAGTTTCCTTTACTACCTTTTCGCCATTAGTAAGCATTTCTTGTAGAAACTTCGTCAAATTTGTCTTCAAATTTGTCTGCAAATCTTCCATGCCTTTCCTTAAATCATCCATCTTAGCTTCCATGCCATCCATCTTAGCTTCCACGTCATTCATCTTAGCTTCTACGCCTTTCTTTAAACCATCAATCTTAACTTCCACTTCATTCATCTTAGCTACTACACCTTTCCTTAAACCATCCATCTTAGCTTCCACGCCTTTCTTTAAACCATCCATCTAAGCTTCTACGTATTTCTTTAAACCATCCATTTTATTTTCTGTTACTTTCTATGCGAGTGAAATTTGTTGCACTTGGTCTCGTAATTTTGATATATCATGTTGCATTTCTTCCTCTTCTTCATGAGTCATGCTAGAGCTTTCAGGTTGCTTACTAGGTGTTTCCATTTTCTCTTTTCAGGGCATCAATTATCGATAATAATGCTTCACTATGCCCTTTGAATTCCTTCAAACTAATTTTTCAAACCAAGCTTATTCAAAAATTAAAAATAATAATAATAATAATAATAAATAATTAAAAAAAAAACTACACACCTTTTTTCACTTTGTAGGAGCTCAATATTGAATCTGATGTATCTCTGTAATTTTGGATCTCCCAAGTCTAAAATTTCTTCCTGTAGTAACCCTCTGAGTAATATTTCTAACCCCGCAAGTCTGATCAATATTGGATTCTCCAATGAAGAGTTATGCCAAATCTCCCACAATGACCTGAGTATAGACTAGTTCAGTAGAGCGAACTTGTACAACGTGCCGTGGGTCATTGTTTCAAACTTAGGTTATGAAAATGATACCCACAAAAACTACAGTCCATCCTCTTTCTGTAACTTCTTACGAAAATTCAATCTGATGCTCAGAGCGAAGGTTATGATGATTTTCCCAAGGTGACCTGTTTGGAATGTAATTCGGGGGTCTACAAAAACCCTAACTTCCTCAAATTATATCTCCGAAAATATAGCAAGACAGGATCTAAAATTTGGAGCCGAGGTTTAGACCAATTTCTTCTCAAATGGGTTTTTTTTTTAGCTTTTGTAACTTCATAACGAAAGAGTTATAGTGACAATTCCACAATGACCCGTTTTAGATGAAATTCTAGAGCTTGCAAAAATCTTACCTTCCTTAGATCATATCTCCGAAAATATAGCGAGACAAAATCTAAAGTTTGGACCGGAGGTTCGGCGCAATTTAATCTCAAATGGTTTTTTTTTATCTTCTAAAATGTTGCAAAAACAAATTTATAGAGAAACACCCACGATGACCTGTTTGGAGAAGAGAAACCCTAGAATCCAAAGCTCTGATACCAAATGTTATGAAACCAACTCATAAAAAGATAGATCAATGCTTTAGAATTCAGCCTCTTCGAGGGGGAAACCTCCTTTACATTACACAAATGAACAATTCTTGGATGATTCAAATGACAAAACCTCCTTTCTATATATAGGAGTCTTGGGGTCACAATATAACCAAGCCGACCTAACAATAATAATATAAAGGCACAAAAATAACAATAGAGGGATTCTATGGGGCACAATAATAACAAGATGGGGACAATAAGGGCACAACAATAACAATAAGGGATACAACGACAATAGTAATGGGGGAATCACTAGTATTATAGGGACCTAACAAGTTGCATTATTTTTTTTTATATTTATTTTATTTCTAATAATTATTCTAATTAGCACATAGTTGTAACCAAGGAAAATTTTGAGGATGAAAATTTATCTTAAAGTTTAGAAACCTTAACAAATGTTACTAGCAATGGGCCTCATTATTGCAACAACAACATTGCAAGTCCAAAGAGTCTCAACTTTAACTATCAACCCAAGGTTTTGTAAAAACTTAAGAGGGGTCAACACTATATGTGCAATAGGCACTATATATTTCCCTTGATGATTTTTATGTAGGTGGAAGAATTAAAATGAAGGCTATATGCATAGGGACCGAGCTAACTAATCTATGCTACATGAAAGATACACTTTCAAAAAATGGTTTATTGAAAGGGAAATTGCATGCAAGCTATGCTAATTGGAATGAAAGAAAACACACTTGCACACTTCTATGCTATCTATAAGGAATGTAAAAGCACACTACTGAAATGAAAGAATGTGAATCAAAACCCTATTTTGTAGGAAAAACAATTTTGTGGAGCAAATTGAGAAAAGCATATATGATGTCTATATACTTCCAAGTTTCCCTATTAGTTTTCTAGGAATTTTGTAATATGGTAAAGAAATTAAATCATGAATTTGTTGTAAATCCAAGTGAGAATGGAGGGTTTTTTACAAGCTACTACAAGAGTCTTTATTTTTTAACAGGAGACAATACAAGCAGCATGTAAATAAGGAAGAATGTGGGTATGAGAGGCAAGGATGCTATGGAAATGTTAGAGAAAAATAAAATCAACTCGATCAAAGCCACAAAAACAATAGTAGCTAGAATCAATAATCCAATAATTGTTGGATTTACCTAGTGAAAAAAAAAAAAGATTCAAAAAGAAAATATAAAAACAAGTTTCAAGATCAAATATTGTAGCAAACATGTTACAAGAATTTGGGTATGCTAAGGAACATTTCATTAATAATGTTTGACAAAATTTTAGAGGCGCAATAATCAACTTCAACGCGTATTTCAACACAAAATGGAAATTATACCCAACCACAAAATGACAGCTCTATTTAGGGGAAGAGTTAGACACTATCAGCTATGAGTACTTAGTAGAATATTTAGATTCCAAAGATTGATATAACTGAAGATTCACCACCTATATTTCTGACACATGTCACAGAGGAGCAAGAACAATGAGATAGGAACTTGACAGAGAAACCCTACTCACAAGAAAATTCGCTAGAATGTGATTTGTCAAATTACACAGTTAGGATAGACAATGTGCGACCATGGGATATGTTGGCCACATCAATAAATAAACAACAAGCATTGTCAACTAAACTGAATTCAACCAACTAGTAACCAAGCCCACCTCGACTAATACACCATCAACTAACCTGACTTCCACAAGTACACCAGTCACTCAAGTCAAGAACGAATTCATTGACATTCCAAGTACTCCTACTTAAGTCTTTCTAGTGACAAACAAATTTTTGATGTTCTATAACATTGTGTAAAAGTGGAAAAATTAAGGATGAAGAAGAGGAAAAAAATAAACCAACAAGCTTTAACAAAAAGAGGAACAAGAAATGGAGATTCGATTAGATTTCTTGCACTAGGAAGTAGGAAAAGAAAATGTTTACATGCTAACCAAAATTGATGATCATCTCATTGATATTCAATAATTGGTGCATCAGTTGACTGACAATAATGAGAAGTTGAGTTCACAAGTAACTGAGTTGCAGTGAAACAAAGCAGTTTTAGGAAGCTAACAATTGTCAGCAGTAATTTAGTATGCTCATTAAGAATTTCTGGTAGATAAGCAAGTTTTGGAAAACACACTTGATAGAGGAACTTTCTTAACCACTAGTTTGAACAGTTGACCTACTTATTCAACATCAACTCATGACCATATTAGAACACAAGAGATGCTTATTTGTGACTTAGCCTTTAGGGAAGTCACATATGCAAGAGAAAAAATAGCATTGGATAACAAGATTGATCAAGAAAGGAAAACTCAAGCCCATTTGATGTAGGAGAAGTGCTAATGGCTCACAAAAGGGAAGAAAGTGCAAATGGAAGAAATTGATGCTTCAAAGTTTTACAGAGGATTCTTAATCAGGTGCACTAGTTGGAATAAGGACAACTTCTCGACAAAATATTATTAAAAGAGAACTCATTGGAAGAGAGAGTTCAATATCTTGCAAACCTTAAGGAATTGGATGCGTAAGTGAGGTTAGCAATTCGGGAATGGTTGACCTTTGATGAACATATTCGACTACTTGCCCCCATAATTTATAAAATGACCTTCCCAAACATGTCACCACCACCACCAATTTAGTATTCACCTCGATAACCACCATGAACTACCCATCCATTCTTTGAACCTAGTGTTTCAGCATTTACTATGACTTCAGAATAACAATATCATGAAGTTGAAGTTGATCAATTAGTACAACATTCGAAAAAACTAGTTCATGAAGTACCGACTGAGCATCCACAAGTACCTCACAAAGAACCACAAGTACCATGAGAAGCTCTTAATTTAGTTTATATTTTATTTTCTATGTTATATTGTTATCAAATTTGAATCAAATTTTAAAATATTTTCAGAATTTGTAAAAGAGTTAGCAAGGGAACATATAATTGTATATATTCATAATGATATTTGTTGTAAACATTTTGTATCAAAAAGGTTTTGTATCACTCCAAATATCCCCTCCATTGGGATGAATAAGGCTTTGAGGGTGGGGGAGATGTTGGAGGGGCTACTCAACTTAGCCGACTAGCCCAGTCAAGGAAAAAAATAATTTGTAATTCGGTCGACAACCTTGTTAAGTCGATGACTAAATTAGATTAAGCTAAGTGTGGTTGGACACTTAAATTGTATCTCGACATGGTATACATATCTATGAAAGTATCAATGTATCAATTTCATTCGCTTTAGGAGATATATAATACAAGTATGCTTCCTTTGGCTATCCATTACTTGTGTCTCTTCTCTTCTCTATTTACTTATGTGCTTTGCTATGTGAATGCTTGATGTCCTTGCTATTGGAAACTATGCATACTTTTAGCTAGGTTACAATAAATTCCTTCATTATTTTGTCCCATGTAATTCCTCTTGCAACAGTAAAAGAGAATTTCCTTCAATATTTCCTTCGTAAAACCTCCTATTTAACTTCAATTTTCTAATCATATTCTTGTGTCTAATATAGTCCTATCTTCATGAATTCCAAAACTTCTTCTTTCTTCTTTAATTCCCCCTCCCAATTGGAGTGTAAAACCTGAAATTTCTTGGCATCCTTTGATATCTCCATTGATTCCACTTGCGTGGCTAAAACATTAGCTGTTTGGTGGGACTGATAAGTCTCACCTATGTTTTCCTTAATCCCTTGGACTTGTGCCTCCAGTAGCAAAAATTGGTCCTTTTATTCTTTATTCTTAATTAGTGCATCATGGAGCCCCTACTTTAGCTCCTGGTTCTCTTTCTCCACCTCCACCAACTCATTTGTTTCTATGAGGTGTGCATCTACTATTTTGAGACACTTTTTCATGGAGGATATATCCTTATCCTTGTCCTCCGACATGGTTTTATATTTCTTAAAATCATGAGGATATGTAGCTAGGTGGGTGATTTTATCCTCTAGGTATTTTACCTTCATTTTCCTAGATCTATATTCCATCATTTCATACTTCAATTGGTTGGTCGCCTTGTTGTATAACTCCCGCAACTTCCTGGTTGTGGCATTACTCTGATGCATTTTTATATGCATCATATGAGTCAATTTCATATCCAATTCCATGATATCTATCAATGGAATATGATCCACTAGAATGGAAATTGATGGACTTCATATTCAGCCATGGACGTGACTATCTATGCCTTTAGACTGTAACACTACTAACTTGAAAATTCCCATTTCATAGTCTAATGCATTCTTGAATTACATTCGGGGAAGTGGATGATTTTCTACTTTATATCTCTCTTCCATTCTTTGGTTTCTTTATTAGTCATATCTTGAAATTTTTCTATCATTAACACATGTACACGCTTGTAAAACTCTCTTAAATACATTTCTTTGGATTCCCACATGGCAAAGGGCATGTGTTCAATTGTGAAAACATATTTTGACTAGGATTCCAGTTGTCTGTTATATAAAACTAATGCCTATGAATCTATCTCTTCATCCTCCTCCTCCTCCTTATCCCCTTCGACTTATTTTCCCTTGGCCTTCTTGGAGCTAGGCTCCTCTCTTTCATCAATTCCCATGGGTTCTGAGGTGTCCCTTTTCCTCCCCGAGAGTCGGGATGTGCTTGAATATACTATATTTCATTAATTTAACTTCCTCCCAAGTAGATTTATTGGCAAAATCCTCTACTATGGGATTTTGGTATTGCTTATGATTTTCTCTGCCTTTATCTTTTCTCCTCTCATAAGTGATGTTATGATGTTTGTACTTTCATGCTTCTCCTTGTTATAAATCGAAACTTCTCAAGATCCTATCCACGATAATTAAGTCATTCCTTGCATTTACCACAAATAGGCCTACCTTATGAGGGAGGTGGAAGGTTATTGTTGCCTTCTTGGAAGTGAAATGTACATTATCATTATTGAAGCTTTGTCTTATGTACTCTGGTAAAAAGATGCGAGTAAAAAATGTTGGTAACTAATAAGGTTTTTCATTTAAATCATAAACCTTGATGACTATATATTCTAGGAAAACATGCTAATCAGCTATTATGGTATAAGGAGTGAATTGTAACTTCTCCCTTAAGAAATGGGGATCTTTGGATAAAGTTTCACCATGCAACAGGGTATAAAAAATTGACATGATCAACAACACATATTTGAAGAAGCCTTGATTGTTTTCTAGTTTTCTAGCCATGGGTAACCACTCATAAATAGGTAATACAAAATTATGTTCATCCACCATATTGGGCTTTAAATTTTCAGGGTGGGAATAATTCTAGTGGATGAATAAGTGGACCAGGGAATGTAGATTTTTACTTGTAGATTCAAACTACTTATGTAATATGCTAAAACAAAATACTTGAATATACTCTACTCATCAATAGAAACAAAATTTGACCAATGAAAACACTAAGAAGAAAAGGAAGAATTTCAATCGCACATAACACAACATTTTTCTAGGGAAAGTAAATCCTCAAAACCCCGACTCTCTATATTGCATTAACCAGAAGATCTGAGAAGAAAATACAATGCTTGTTTAACCCGAATAATTATTTCACAAGTAAAATCTTTCTCTCTACTTCACAAACCATCTCAAGCCAACACTTAGCCAATTTTGCTACATGCCAAGCCCCTACTTCCTTGCACAATTCCTGATAGAATTAGCCCATATTTAATTCGGAAAATCCCTCACCACAATTGATCAATACATCATAGGCCTTCTACTGATTGCATGCACCATTTGTACAACTTGGAAAATTACACAACTGATATTACATTGTCCCTGAACTCTTATCTCAATGGGATCTTCCTCTAAACTGACATGCATGAGTTATTTTTGAGTGAATCTTTCGTTAACTTGTGGAGCAGTGAAGTTACACTAAAGCTTCTCCCTGCTACTAGACCTCCTACTAGTTCCTCCAATTGTTTAAACTAGTTTAACTGACTATAACTCAGTTAGATTAATTTAATTAATTATAACTCAAAATAACTCAACCTAGACCCCTAAAATTTAGGAATCACTCTACATAACTCTAGATAGACTTCCAACTCAAATTTACTAAGCCAACTAAGTCAAATTGACTTAGCTAACTATTACAAGATGTTATGAGAATATAATTTCAATTTAATTCCTAATTTAATTCAAGGACAAATTAAATTAAGATTTCGTGTTGCTTTGTTTAACACTCCCTCTCAGCAAGAAAGGGAGTATCAGCTACCCCGATCCTGCCTCTGTGAAACTCGAATTTGCATCTTAACAATGGCTTTGTAAAATATTTGCATCATGATCCTCTATGGGAATGTACTCCAGCAACATGATTCTCCTCTATACAAAATCTCAAATATGGTGATATCGAATATCAATAGGTTTGGACCAATCATGAAAAAATGGATTCTGAGAGAGTTTGATCCATATGCTAACCAAACAAGCCAACCAAAATCTTCCTCATCTAGATAACCTCACAAGATTCTTGACGAGCAACCATATACTTTGCTTTTGCTGAACTAAGTGCAACTGATCTATGTTTCTTGTTGTACCAAGAAACAACTACTGACCCAATACTAAAGATCTCAACTCATGTGCTCTTCCTATAGGATGGACTCCCTACCCAACCCGCATCAGTGAAGCCTTGAATCTTCACTCCCTCTTTCCATCTGTACCAAAGACCAAACTAAGTGGTTCCTTTGAGTTATCTCAACACATGTTTGGCTACCTTCCAATATAGTTTGGTAGGCTTAACCATAGCTGGTTAACTGCATAACACATGTCTAGTCATGTGTTAACCAAATACATGAGTGAACCCACAAGATATCTGTAAATAGTAGCCTCCACTACTTCACTAGAAGTAGCATCCTCCTTCCTCCAATTATCATCTAGAGGAGTCTCCATGGGTTTACTATTCTCCATGTGGAACTTCTTCAATATCTCGTTGGCATACTTGCCCTGAGAGACAAACAATTCCTTATCTCCTTGCCATACTTCCATCCCCGGAAAGTAGTGCATGAGCCCCAAGTCCTTCATTTCAAACTCTCTTGCAAGATCCTCTTTGCAAGACTTGATTAGCTTATCATCACCTGTCAGAATCAAATCGTCGACATATAAAATGATCAACAATTTATCTTCAACCATAATATGGTAAAGGTTCGTACCTGCTTCATTTTGGTGAAGCCCAATCGAGTGAAACAGCCATCGATCCTGGCTTACCAAGCATAGGGTGCTTGTTTCAGTCCATACAATGCTCTCTTAAGTCTGCACAAACACGAATCTCTGTTGAAGGTCTCAAATCCTTCAGGCTAATCAATATACACCTCTTCCTCAATCATGCCATTGAGGAATGTTGTCCTTACATCCATATGATGTATCTTCCATCCCATCTATGCTAAAAATGTTAGGATGGATTTGATTGATGACTACCTTTCTACAGGACAAAAAGTCTCATCGTAAGAAATCCCCTCCACCTAAGAGAATCCTATGGCCACAAATCTGGCCTTGTGTTTCTCCATAATACCATCAGTTGCTTTGTTTACCTTGTAAATCCATCTGGAACTCACCACTGACTTGTATGCCAGTCTTGGAATGACTTCCCAAAAACCGTTCCTGATAATGGAGTCATACTCCTCAACCATGGCATCAACCCAAACTGGTTGCTACACTACTTCCTCAAAAGAGGATGGCTCAATCTCTACAGTCCCTCTTATTAGAGCCATGTATTCAATGTACCTCTCTGGTGACCTCCTCTACGTGCATTGTGATGTGGGTTCTCCCACATTCTCTCTAGCATCATGCAATAACCTATCAGCCTCTCTGGTGCACTTTCTCCCATCTCTAGAAGACTCTATGAGTGGGTGTTTCCACTCCCTGATCCTTTGTATGTGGTTGATCCACATCATCCTGAGGTTCCTCCTTTGGAGCTAAAAGATCCTCAATTGCATGTAGCTGAATCTCCCTCTCAAGGGAACATCTCATGGCCTTCTCTTCATCTAACTTCACATCTCTGCAAACCACTGTCATCCTATTGGTTGGAAGATAAACCCGATAGTTGTGAGGTGTATTAGTGTACCCCACAAATATTCCCAACTCAGTTGTTGGCTCTAGTGTTTTCCGTGCATCTTTGGTAACATGGAAGTAGAATGATAAACCAAATATCTTAAAGTGTGCCACATCTATTTTCTTCCCTGAAAATGCCTTTTCTAGTGTACTCATCCCAAGAATTCGATGAGGGCTTTTGTTTTGAAAATAAATAGTTGTGTTGCATGCTTTAGCTGACAAGTCTAATCATAGGCCCTGATCATGCAACATCGCTCGTGTCACTCCCACAATACTTCTATTATTACTTTTATCCACCCCATTCTACTATGGGTTATGAGGTGCTATCAACTTGTTGTGGGTAGCAACACCCCCCCTTGTTCATTTAAGTGTTGTCCAAAATACTAAATGAATGGGGACCCTTAGTTAAATTTTAGAAAAAAAGCAAGAGTTTCCTTTTTTCAAAATAAGGTTACCATCGTAAGCTTAGAAAGGTCTTTTGAATATTTTTAACCTAAGTCTATGATAAGGGAAATATCATAGAAGCCACGTTGCAAAAACGATAGGAAATGCCTCCATTTCTCTATAATATCGGTATGTGCAAGACTCTCGTGTTAAGCATAATATCGCATCGCAATAAAGTAATACTCATAAGGAAAAAACTTCAAGATTTACCGATCTGCGATAACACCGATCGCAAGATCGCATATCGCAGAAATGAGCTGACAAGGTTCGGCAAACATTAAACTTCTGCGACCTGCGATGTTGCGATCGCTGCGATATTATATTCATATGTTTGCGCGATCTGCGATGGTGCGATTTGCGATGGCGCGATCTACGATGTTACGTAAGCAAATCATAAATCACTTCATCACGAATCCTTCGGGCACGCTATTTAAGAAAAGCCACTTACCATAATCTGACTCAAGATCATGCGCTTTTAATGATAGTAAAGGGATTAGTTGTCAGCTATTAAATGAAATGTAGACACGTGCTTTTGTAAAGAATTACTTCACGTAAGGTGGCATGTTTGATATATCTGCTGCATTTAAAACTCTCCCATCACCTTTCTTGATCAGTCATTTCCATTTCACTTGTGAGCTGCAGGAACGGAGAGCTAAAGACGATACACAACCATACGCAGGAAGAAATGGGGAAGAAAAATAGAACTCAAGACTCTGAGGCTAAGGAAAGGACGAAAAAAATGGCGCCTTTGTATACAGACACAGCCTGTAACAAAGACGCAGGGATATCGACATGGGAAAGCATGTACAGATTACTTGAAGAAGAGAATCCCAGAATAATGAAGGTTACTGCTGTCCCGGGCTCACAACGCTCTTCCGAGGCGTCCTTAGAAGAGCTAGCATGTTCATTTCTTCACCGGATAGCAGCAAGGCCCAAAATTCTACCATATACGGATATGATCAAGTGGATACTTGACAATGCAAACATGGACAACAGACAATTCAAGATTCAAGGGCAAGGGCTCATCGGATCATTCGCTGCACAAGATTTAAAGCTTATGTATCATCTTCCTGAACCGCAGGCGACTTACAATGCACAATTCGTTAAGAAATTTGTGGCAGAGAACCCAAACCTAGCAGAGACCACCAAAGATTGGTCCAAAAAAGAGGAGCCGCTCAAAAAGGACAAAAAAGGTATGTATAGCACTGGTTCCCTCACCTCTCCGTATTGTTTTGCTGCGGCCATGCTTTGTAGATTATTTGGGATGCTGGATATCAATAAGTTTTCGTCTGAATGGTTACCATTAATTGATGCTACAACAAACGCCGATATTATGGATTGGGCCAAGATCCTTTCTGATAATCTATACACGGCTATTATCAATTACCGGTCTAAGAGATCCTTGTCTCAAAGGATCTATCCTCCTTTTTATCTATCCGCATATGTTATGGATTCTATTTGTTATGTGTCTAAATTTCCCATTATGGGTTGGAAATGGACTACCCAGGACCCATTACCTATCCATGTTTATCATAAGGTACTATGGGATTCTCAGTTCGTCCCACACTTCTACCAGATTTGTCACGGGCTTATCTTACCTTTGTATAGAATGATGTATGATGAAGACCCCCCGAGGTGCTCACCCGAGGCACAGATAGATATCATCCCCATCGCAAGATGGTTCGGGGAAGAATGGTTCACCTATATTAGAGTGTTTGGAAGCACTGTACCTCCTCATGTCCTGCCTCTGTATATCCCCGATAAACTTTTGGCTCGGGAAATTGCTTATCAAACCTGATCAGAAGGCGGCCTGACCAAAGACCTAAAAGACAAAAAGAATGCCATATGGCCTCAGTTTCCTGTAGCTTGTGGGGCCTTTTCATTGTTCGATGTAGGACACGCTTTCACCGAAGTGGAGAATGTGACGTGTCTAAAATTATTTAAATTCCCAGCAAGGCCATTTGACCCAAATGATGTTGCCCAAGATTTCACAACGAACGTCAAAATAAAAGTATACGTTGGAAAGAAAGATTTGTTTGATGATTTGTTTCAGAGTAGAAGCTCACTCCAGGAAATTTTGCGGGAAGCTCGGTCGAAGTTGTCTCCAGATGACCTCCAAAGATTCATGTTATACAGGGAAAGAAGGTTGGCCAGTGTTTCTCTAGAGAAGTTGCGACTGCCTGCCAGAGAACCAACTCCAAGCGTTAGCCTCAGTGGAAACTCTAGCACTTCCAGATCTAAATCTAACACTGCGCAAGGAGTGCCTGAACATTCTAAAGGGTCTGGAAGCAACCAAGGAAAAAATGAAGAAACAGCTAAAGATACAGCTCAGTCAAGTGCAATGTCGCAACAGCAGGTTATCGCCTCCCCGCCAAGAGATGTCCCCCCTCCTGTCATTGAAGCGCCACTCGTCACAACAGAACTGGACAAAGAATGGGAAACCTTCAATGAGCTGATCAATCTTGAAGGGCAAGCCCCAAGAACACCTGTGAACAATACACAGGTAGCGCAAGAAGTGGTTTCGACTATAGTCAGCAGTGTCACAGAAACGGAGCACATTCCTATCGCTCCACCTTCTGAGCTTCTACTTAATGTAGAAGAAATTCCCCCACTGGATGTATTCTATAGTCCCCAACATAAAGCAGTTGTAAGGAGATAGAGGAAGAAAAGAAAACTAGAAAATACACTGTCACAAGATGCTGAACATTTGGACGTCTTATGGAAAGATCCCAACAATAACCCAACTGAAAATCTCACTAAGTTGTCTCAGATCGCAGGAGCATATGCTTCTGCAACTATTGACAAGGCATCGGAAGTTCAGCAACTGTTGAAAGAACAAGAAGATCAAATACAGCTACTACAACGACAGTTGCAACAAGCCAATGCTAATATTGAAGCTTCCAAACAGCTCGAGAAGCTGCAGGAAGACTTTCAGCAGATGCAGATAGGCTATCAAAGAAGTCTAGACGAGAAAGGAAAGCAATTGTAAATTTTACAAGAAATGCATAAAGATGAGCCTAAGCTTGCGGAATTTATTTCAGAATCTATTGGCTTAAATGAGCAACTACTGCAGCAACAGGAAGAGTTGGGACATAAGATATCACAGTGGAGTCACTATTGCGAGCTGAGCGATAAAATCACCAATCAAGTGGTAGACTTGCGGAGTGACTATGATCAGAGTGACAGACGAGTGATGGAATACTTAGCTTGGCAGGATGAAGATGAAGGGAAAAGAGCAAGTGCACCCAGAATAAACGAGAATCATAAAGAATTGCTCTTTAATAAATGGGATGATCAAATCAGGCAGGCGGAACAAGCAGCGGAGACAGCGGCCACACAAGCAAGCATTCTTATTGACTGTGTAAATGAGAATTTACACAGGGCCAATTTAATCGAAGAGACCGCCCCGGGGTACCTACCAAATAAACTACGACTGGAAGCAGAATGGAAGCAGAAGGCGCAGGAAAGGGGAAAAGCGATCCAGGCATTAAACAAGTTAAATTGGGAGTGTTACTGGGCATACTTGGTCAAGCCGCATAGTCAATGGATGACTGTGAAATGCATCATAAACGCGGCCGAAAAAGTAGTGCCAGCTCTCGTAGATTCTGTTTTCGCAGCCCAGCTCAGCGCAGAAGTCAGCCAGCCGACTCTCCTCAAGCCCATGATGAACACTTGCAGCTTTAAAGACCAAGTTCAGAAGTAGCCTTATTTTAGAATGTTTTTTTTTTTTTAAATTAGATTAGAAAAAGGACGGTCATTTGAAAACCGCATCCTAAATTTTGTAAATACACTATTATTAGAATTAGGAAGTAGTATTTTAACCCTTCTCATGCATTTAGAGAAGGGTCCAGAAATTTGTCAAAAACTTGTCCTTGGAACATGCACTTCTGCACCCTCAGAGGAGGTTTTGATGAATGGATGGATCGAGATTTATTAATGTTTGCATTTGATGCCTGCTACTGATGTTGCACTTTTGTACTCTTAGTAGATGTTAGAACAAGTAGAGGTAAATCGTTTTTGCTTGAAGCTTATGAGTAGGATTAGTCATAAATGGTACTTTTATCTCTTGGCCATTTCTGCTTATATCTTAAAGTGATATACAGTTTTCAGTTGTTTATATGTTACTGCATGAATGTATGAGTTACCATTTGGCACTTCTGTACGGTGGAGCCATTTATTCATGTCTGATATATGAATAACTTATTATGCGATATGCTGTTCACAACTGTTTTGCCTAACTTTTTATGCAAAGTGGTTTATCTTAATTGATTTCTATTCTTATGATAGCTGAATGATCTTTATTACCAGTTATTGTTTGAAATCTCTTTAGATCGCATAATAGAAGAAATACACCCTGGGTTAGCGTAGATTAGATGTGTTGTTTCTCATTAGATTACAATAGCATAGAGTTAGTTTAAAAGTTTGAATTAAATTAGCTTTAGGTACTCTTAGATCAACATCATCCAACTCTGCACACACACACATACACCCTTAGATTGGGAAACTGGTCCCATTATCCCCAGTCGGACCCGCTATATCAAACGGATAAGGAGCTGCCAACCAAGGTCCGGACCGGGTGGGTATCCCCCTTGTTGTCGACCCGATTTTCGGGGCTTCAACATATTTGGCGCTAGAAGGAGGGCCTGAACATAGTGTCTGTTGGAATGATTTTCAATTATAACATTTGAATCAGGATGGCTGCTCACAAACTTCCCATTTGGAGTTGCATCCATGTTCCTACCTCTTCCAACACTCCACCTGAAGTGGTAAGACTCTTGTCTCAAGTAAAATTCAATGGTAAGAATAATTCTTCTGCTTTTAATCATGCTCTTCAATTTATTCAAAGAGTTTCAAGTTCGGATGTTTAAAGAATTGATGAAGGCGTTTTATGCAGAATTTTTACTCTTACATTCACGGCGGAAGCTAGAAAATGGTGCAGAACCCTCCCAGTTGCATCAATTCACAGCTGGGACCAATTCGTCAAGATTTTCATTTTTTAATTTGATTGTTATGACTATGACCAGGTATATGATGAAATTGATTATCTACGGAAACAAGATGAATCTGTTAGGGATTTTAATATGCGATTTCATCTTAATTGTCTAAAGTATGATCTTGAAAGTGAACTCGTAGATGAAGAATCTTCAGATTATGTTGAGCATTCCCTGCCTCCTATGTCTGATCAAGCAGAAATTAGTCCAAGCTTTGTCTCATTTTCTTCTAATGTGAATGAGAATTCCAATTTGAACATACAAATCACCCATGATGAAGAAAGTTCCCAAAGCCTAGGAGACATGCATTCTCTAATGCAAGAAGACAAAAGCGAGAATGCTGGAGGAATGCCTGCCTTGGAACCAGGAGATGACTTTGATACAAGGTCAGATAATATCGTTGCAAATCAACAAATGCAGATGCCAAGGTTAGAACAGCAAACTATTTCTCTTTCAAAAAGTATCAGTACACAAAGGTATGATCTAAAGCCTGATGTCTATGATGAATATGATGAACAAAGATTTTCCCATGATTATATTTTCAAATGCATTGTTCCAGAATCGCATTTTTCTCTTTATCCTGATGTTTTTAGTGATGATAATTTTTCCCCTCTCAATATTAAAGATATCTCAAAAAGTACAGAGGATTATTCAAATGAGTCATCATTAGGTTTTCAAGATAAAAAGACAGCTATAGAACATCCTTTGATCATTTTCGAACAAGAACCACTTGACCTTCCTTGTCTGAAAATATATGACGAAAAAGAGAAATCTAGGGAAACCTGTAAAATCATTTATGATAGCTACTTTGACAATGATGATGTTGTTGATTTATCCCAAGTAACTCAACAAAGCTCAGATAATGAGAGATATTCTGATTCAGGAATCATATCAGTCAATCCTCATTTCAAAGTAAAAGATCATTTGCATGATTTTACTATCCAAGACAATACCCCGATCTATGATTCATATCATGAGGAAACCCCCATGCCTGTTCACAATCATAACTTGTCTTCTGATTCACAAGACGGAATTCGAAATTGCTCGGATCCCATAATTCTGGCCAGATCTTGTGAAAAACAAGATATTCCAAGTCAATCCCAGTTGTGCTATAACATTATTTGTACAGATAATCATTTATTTCTTTCTCACTTGCACTCATTTTGTACAAAATCGGATTGTGTTTTAAATTTTCAGACTTTTGATAGATTACTATGGTATGTTGAGCACCTTATCAAAGAACATTCGAAAGATGTGCTACCATTTTTGAAAACTAAACTGTGTCAAGGAAGTATAGAACTTTTTCAATTCCAAGATCAATCAATATCAGACTTCCTTAAAAAACTTCTTTGGCATCCAAAACACCATCAACGAAGGAAAGTACCTTTCGAAACTTGTCGGCAATTCGCGCCAATTGATAAATCTCTTTCCAGGAATTTCCATCTATTCTTCATTGATTTATTTAGTGATTTATATATGGAAACTTTCCTTTTACAAGAAATTGCTAAAAGCTTGACTTTAACGCACAGTAGGTTACAGGCCATTAAAACTGAAAAATCATATTCGCAACCTGGCTTGTCATCTTTCCTATTACGAGATCATCAATCCATAACAGAAATTCATCCTGATTTTTATGATCCAATAGGTATCCAGTTGGAAAGAAGTTTTCATGAGAAAGAAATTTCAGACAGAATTCCAATTGAAGTTACACATTCTTATTCCACATCCAACATTAACAGTCCAAGAAAAGTTTTGTTCTTAACACTGATGTTTGAAAGTTACATACGTGTAGGAATAAAAATGAAAAGATGGTTCCACTGGAAATATCATTTCACCTAGTTAATTTTCTGTATATAGTTAGAATAGGAGTAGGAGTAATTTAGCTAGGTTATTAGGTTTACTTTTAATAGTTGGTAGACAAAATAAGAGAAGAGATTATCCCTATTTTGTACATAATCCTAGGGAATGTCTACCTCTCATTTCGTTAAATATTTCTCCATAATAAAATTTGCTATGGTTAACAGCATTTGACATTTACTAAAGACACCTTTTCTCTATCAGATTTCGAACTTCTGCTTGTGTAAATAGCAAATCTTTTAGAAACTTGATCTTTATTATTAATAGATATAGTTAAAAACTTTAAACCAGATATGATACTAGTTTCAACTTCCAAGAAATTTGAAGAAAGCAATCTTAGTGAAGAAATTGTTTTATGTCAGTACAATGAAAGGCATCAATAAGGATTCCCTGTAGAAACAGCCATTTCCAAAAAGCTCTATTATTGTCATCCAGAGCTTTCTTAAGGAAAAACAATGATTTCCTCCCTCCTAAAGGAAATCGCAGCATTCAGAGGAACAATCCGAGAAAACACTATATCTCAAAGAATAAGAGGTCTCATCACGAGCCAGCTTATCATGATCACAGATATTATAACTTGCTGACTTTGCCAATACTGTCCACCAAAACAGGGCAACGACTCAAGATTGTTGCAATCAAAAGACAAGGGGTCTCATCACGAGCCAGCTTGTTCAGCAAAAGTGTAAATCAAGTGAATGACTTTGTCATAATTTGGCCACCAAACCAAGACATTGTTCTTTAGAGAATAAAAAAGGAAAAAGTGTCAAAATGGGTTTTTCTCTGAAAAGTTGTAAATAGCCTTAAGCAGGATAAAGGATCATTACTGGATAATAGGTAACCCTGTCGAGGCTATGGACGCCTGCTGGCAGCAGAGGCTCTACCTGCGACAAAGGAGCATATTTAAAAGGCTGCTACACAGGGAAGACTTTATTTTAATTTTTACAAGACCAAGTAATGGCTGATGTAAATGCAAGGACAAGTTGAGGATGCAAGTAATTAAAATAGAAAGAGGTTGAAACAAAATATCATTGACAGTTTGAAGTATAATATGCTTTATCTTTTTATAATAAAGTTTAAGTTTTCTGAGAAAATTTTTTGTTTCGGAAGTTTGAAAAACGTCAATAGAAGATCAGAGATAACTGGTTCTCCCAAGTGAATCGCCAATTGTTGTGGCCAGCAACACCCCCCCTTGTTCATTTAAGTGTTGTCCAAAATACTAAATGAATGGGGACCCTTAGTTAAATTTTAGAAAAAAAGCAAGAGTTTCCTTTTTTCAAAATAAGGTTACCATCGTAAGCTTAGAAAGGTCTTTTGAATATTTTTAACCTAAGTCTATGATAAGGGAAATATCTTAGAAGCCACGTTGCAAAAAAGATAGGAAATGCCTCCATTTCTCTATAATATCGGTATGGGCAAGACTCTTGTGCTAAGCATAATATCGCATCGCAATAAAGTAATACTCATAAGGAAAAAACTTCAAGATTTACCGATTTGCGATAACATCGATCGCAAGATCGCATATCGCAGAAATGAGCTGACAAGGTTCGGCAAACATTAAACTTCTGCGACCTGTGATGTTGCGATCACTGCGATATTATATTCATATGTTTGCGCGATATACAATGGTGCGATTTGCGATGGCGCGATCTGCAATGTTACGTAAGCAAATCATAAATCACTTCATCACAAATCCTTCAGGCACGCTATTTAAGAAAAGCCACTTACCATAATCTGACTCAAGATCATGCGCTTTTAATGATAGTAAAGGGATTAGTTGTCAGCTATTAAATGAAATGTAGACGCGTGCTTTTGTAAAGAATTACTTCACGTAAGGTGGCATGTTTGATATATCTGCTGCATTTAAAACTCTCCCATCACCTTTCTTGATCAGTCATTTCCATTTCACTTGTGAGCTGCAGGAACGGAGAGCTAAAGACGATACACAGCCATACGCAGGAAGAAATGGGAAAGAAAAATAGAACTCAGGGCTCTGAGGCTAAGGAAAAGACGAAAGAAATGGCGCCTTTGTATACAGACACAGCCTGTAACAAAGACGCAGGGATATCGACGTGGGAAAGCATGTACAGATTACTTGAAGAAGAGAATCCCAGAATAATGAAGGTTACTACTATCGCGGGCTCACAACGCTCTTTCGAGGCATCCTTAGAAGAGCTAGCATGTTCATTTCTTCACCGGATAGCAGCAAGGCCCAAAATTCTACCATATACGAATATGATCAAGTGGATACTTGACAATGCAAATATGGACAACAGACAATTCAAGATTCAAGGGCAAGGGCTCATCGGATCATTCGCTGCACAAGATTTAAAGCTTATGTATCATCTTCCTGAACCGCAGGCGACTTACAATGCACAATTCGTTAAGAAATTTGTGGCAGAGAACCCAAACCTAGCAGAGACCACCAAAGATTGGTCCAGAAAAGAGGAGCCGCTCAAAAAGGACAAAAACGGTATGTACAGCACTGGTTCCCTCACCTCTCTGTATTGTTTTGCTGCGGCCATGCTTTGTAGATTATTTGGGATGTCGGATATCAATAAGTTTTCGTCTGAATGGTTACCATTAATTGATGCTGCAACAAACGCCGATATTATGGATTGGGCCAAGATCCTTTCTGATAATCTATACACGGCTATTATCAATTACCGGTCTAAGAGATCCTTGTCTCAAAGGATCTATCCTCCTTTTTATCTATCCACATATGTTATGGATTCTATTTGTTATGTGTCTAAATTTCCCATTATGGGTTGGAAATGGACTACCCAGGACCCATTACCTATCCATGTTTATCATAAGGTACTATGGGATTCTCAGTTCGTCCCACACTTCTACCAGATTTGTCACGGGCTTATCTTACCTTTGTATAGAATGATGTATGATGAAGACCCCCCGAGGTGCTCACCCGAGGCACAGATAGATATCATCCCCATCGCAAGATGGTTCGGGGAAGAATGGTTCACCTATATTAGAGTGTTTGGAAGCACTGTACCTCCTCATGTCCTGCCTCTGTATATCCCCGATAAACTTTTGGCTCGGGAAATTGCTTATCAAACCTGTTTAGAAGGCGGCCTGACCAAAGACCTAAAAGACAAAAAGAAGGCCATATGGCCTCAGTTTCCTGTAGCTTGTGGGGCCTTTTCATTGTTCGATGTAGGACACACTTTCACCGAAGTGGAGAATGTGACGTGTCTACAATTATTTAAATTCCCAGCAAGGCCATTTGACCCAAATGATGTTGCCCAAGATTTCACAACAAACGTCAAAATAAAAGTATTCGTTGGAAAGAAAGATTTGTTTGATGATTTGTTTCAGAGTAGAAGCTCACTCCTTAAAATTTTGCGGGAAGCTCGATCGAATTTGTATCCAGATGACCTCCAAAGATTCATGTTATACAGGGAAAGAAGGCTGGCTAGTGTTCCTCTAGAGAAGCTGCGACTGCCTGCCAGAGAACCAACTCCAAGCGTTAGCCTCAGTGGAAACTCTAGCACTTCCAAATCTAAATCTAACACTGGGCAAGGAGTGCCTGAACATTCTAAAGGGTCTGGAAGCGACCAAGGAAAAAATGAAGAAACAGCTAAAGATACAGCTCAGTCAAGTGCAATGTCGCAACAGCAGGTTATCGCCTCCCCGCCAAGAGATGTCCCCCCTCCTGTCATTGAAGCGCCACTCGTCACAACAGAACTGGACAAAGAATGGGAAACCTTCAATGAGCTGATCAATCTTGAAGGGCAAGCCCCAAGAACACCTGTGAACAATACACAGGTAGCGCAAGAAGTGGTTTCGACCATAGTCAGCAGTGTCACAGAAACAGAGCACATTCCTATCGCTCCACCTTCTGAGCTTCTACTTAATGTAGAAGAAATTCCCCCACTGGATGTATTCTATAGTCCCCAACATAAAGCAGTTGTAAGGAGACAGAGGAAGAAAAGAAAACTAGAAAATACACTGTCACAAGATGCTGAACATTTGGACGTCTTATGGAAAGATCCCAACAATAACCCAACTGAAAATCTCACTAAGTTGTCTCAGATCGCAGGAGCATATGCTTCTGCAACTATTGACAAGGCATCGAAAGTTCAGCAACTATTGAAAGAATAAGAAGATCAAATACAGCTACTACAACGACAGTTGCAACAAGCCAATGCTAATATTGAAGCTTCCAAACAGCTCGAGAAGCTGCAGGAAGACTTTCAGCAGATGCAGATAGGCTATCAAAGAAGTCTAGACGAGAAAGGAAAGCAATTGCAAATTTTACAAGAAATGCATAAAGATGAGCCTAAGCTTGCGGAATTTATTTCAGAATCTATTGGCTTAAATGAGCAACTACTGCAGCAACAGGAAGAGTTGGGACGTAAGATATCTCAGTGGAGTCACTATTGCGAGCTGAGCGATAAAATCACCAATCAAGTGATAGACTTGCGGAGTGACTATGATCAGAGTGACAGACAAGTGACGGAATACTTAGCTTGGCAGGATGAAGATGAAGGGAAAAGAGCAAGTGCACCCAGAATAAACGAGAATCATAAAGAATTGCTCTTTAATAAATGGGATGATCAAATCAGGCAGGCGGAACAAGCAGCGGAGACAGCGGCCACACAAGCAAGCATTCATATCGACTGTGTAAATGAGAATTTACACAGGGCCAATTTAATCGAAGAGACCGCCCCGGGGTACCTACCAAATAAACTACAACTAGAAGCAGAATGGAAGCAGAAGGCGCAGGAAAGGGAAAAGCGATCCAAGCATAAAACAGTTAAATTGGGAGTGTTACTGGGCATACTTGGTCAAGCCGTTTTGTCAATGGATGACTGTGAAATGCATCATAAACGCGGCTGAAAAAGTAGTGCCAGCTCTCATAGATTCTGTTTTCACAGCCCAGCTCAGCGCAGAAGTCAGCCAGCCGACTCTCCTCAAGCCCATGATGAACACTTGCAGCTTTAAAGACCAAGTTCAGAAGTAGCCTTATTTTAGAATGTTGTTTTTTCTTTAAAATTAGATTAGAAAAAGGACGGTCATTTGAAAACCGCATCCTAAATTTTGTAAATACACTATTATTAGAATTAGGAAGTAGTATTTTAACCCTTCTCATGCATTTAGAGAAGGGTCCAGAAATTTGTCAAAAACTTGTCCTCGAAACATGCACTTTTACACCCTCAGAGGAGGTTTTGATGAATGGATGGATCGAGATTTATTAATGTTTGCATTTGATGTCTGCTACTGATGTTGCACTTTTGTACTCTTAGTAGATGTTAGAACAAGTAGAGGTAAATCGTTTTTGCTTGAAGCTTATGAGTAGGATTAGTCATAAATGGTACTTTTATCTCTTGGCCATTTCTGCTTATGTTCTTAAAGTGATATACAGTTTTCAGTTGTTTATATGTTACTGCATGAATGTATGAGTTACCATTTGGCACTTCTGTACGGTGGAGCCATTTATTCATGTCTGATATATGAATAACTTATTATGCGATATGCTGTTCACAACTGTTTTGCCTAACTTTTTATGCAAAGTGGTTTATCTTAATTGATTTCTATTCTTATGATAGCTGAATGATCTTTATTACCAGTTATTGTTTGAAATCTCTTTAGATCGCATAATAGAAGAAATACACCCCGGGTTAGCGTAGATTAGATGTGTTTTTTCTCATTAGATTACAATAGCATAGAGTTAGTTTAAAAGTTTGAATTAATTTAGCTTTAGGTACTCTTAGATCAGCATCATCCAACTCTGCACACACACACATACACCCTTAGATTGGGAAACTGGTCCCATTATCCCCAGTCGGACCCGCTATATCAAACGGATAAGGAGCTGCCAACCAAGGTCCGGACCAGGTGGGTATCCCCCTTGTTGTCGACCCGATTTTCGGGGCTTCAACACAACTCCCATCAAATGCCGATGCACATAATTTTTTGAACTCATTCGAAAAATACTCTCCAAATTTATCGCTTCTGAGAGCTTTAACTTTCCTACCAATATCTTTCTTGACAAGTGCTTTAAATTCACAAAACTTAGAGAACATATGATCTTTCTTATGCATGAACATAATCCAACACTTACGAGAAAAATCATCAACAAATATTACATAATACATGTTCTTGGCCATGGATGGTGTCGAGAATGGTCCACACACATTTGAGTGAACTCGATCAAGGATCGCTTGTGCTTGATTGTCTTTGTCATGAAAGGAAGCTTTGTCGTACTTCCCCAATGTACACCCATTTCATGTGTCTCTCTACTCTAGTGTACCATTGGGAAGCCCTATAGAAATTTTTTGCAAGATCTTCAAAGTGTTTTGATGCAAGTGACCCAATCTCATGTGCCACAACTCACCGATGTCTTAGCTCTTGACCTTCTCTGCTTTAATGTTCAAAGTAGTGCAGTCTTCTACCTCCAATTTTTAGAGGTTCTTCACTCGAACCCCTATCCGCTTCACCTATCATGTGGCTATGTGATGAAGGAACGCCTTTCCCTTATGAAATATCACATCATAGCCTCTGTCCTCCAACATGGCAACATAAACCAAGTTCTTATTCAAACCCGAAAGATACATAACATCTTGCAAAGTGAGGGGAGAATAAGATGCCCTCTGAAAGGTAATTGTACTGATGTGAGTTGCATTATATCTCCCATCATCACCCATCTCAATATGCATATGGAGATCCTTCTTCTCCAAGTTACTGAAGAGCTCTTTGTCACCAGTCGTTTGGAATGAAGCTCCACTATTCAGGTACCAAAAATTACCCATCATCGATGACACCATACAAGTGATGAGGGTAAAATCTAATTCAAACTATCAAGCAAGAGCTTCCCCTGATGCTCCTCATGAGGGCTTCTTACCAGCGTTCTTGTGTGGACACTTTTTAGCAAAGTGTCCCAGCTCGTGATAGTGAAAACACTTGATTTTTGGCATGTACTTCTTGCTGCCCTTACAAGAATCTGATTTGGAATGGGATGACTTCCCCTTCCCTTTCTTTGCCTTACCAACTAAGGCACAATTATCCTCATCATCATGCTTGATGAGGATCCGTCTATGGTGTTTCACCGAATCTCTTTCGGTACCAAGTCAAATCACAATTTCTCCCACTCTGGTAGACTCTCCCTCTCATTAACTGAGTCATAGTAACTATGCCATCTCTTGGGAAGTCCTAGAAGTGTTAAGCTCACCAGATTGTCTCTTGCAATAGTAATCCAAACACTTCCAAGCTCATCTCGACATTGGGTGAACTCAGTCAAGTGCTTCATAATTGAGTCGCCCTTCTCCATCTTGATCTTTTAGAGATTGTCCTTCAATGCCAGCTTCCTGTGGTCACTGCTATTTTGAAATAGGTTCATCAATGCCTTCCACATTGGAAATGGAGTTTCCTTACCGTTGAGATTCGAGACAATATGATCTCGAACTCCTTCTAGGATAATCCTTCTCACCTTTTCCACACACTTTCTCCATGCAGTTAGATCTTTAGCATCAAACGATGGAGGCTTCAGAATATCATGATCTATGAATTCCTTCAACCCATTGTCTTCCAACAATGCCTCCATCCTATCCTTCCAAGCTATGTAATTCGAGTTGCCCTCTAGGGCATAGTTAAGTCTCAAATCGTGGAATGACATATTGCTGAATTTGAAGTATGAAACTGTAAATTTGATTTCACCTACACATCAAACTCATATTCTCCTCTTCTATAATCTCTTTAGCTCTAATACCATGTAGATTTTGACTTATATATTCAAACTGCTTATGTAATATTCTAAAACAAAAAAACTTGAATAAGCGGAAACAAAAATTGATCGATGAAAACACTAAGCATAAAAGGAAGAATTTTAATTGCACATACACAATATTTTTCTACAGAAAGCAACTGCTCAAAACTCTAACTCTTTATATTTCATTAAACAAAAGATTTGAGAGGAAAATATAATGCTTGTTCAACGTGAAGAATTCCTGCACAAGTACAATATTTCTCTCTACTTCACAAACTAGCTCAAGCCAACACTTAGCCAATTCTGCTTCCTTCCAAGCCCCTACTTGCTTATGAAATTCCTAAGAGAGTTAGCCCATATTTAATTGGGAAAATCCCTCACCACAACTACGTAATCCATCATAGGCCTTCTCTTGATTGCATGCACCATCTGTACAACTCAGAAAATTATACAACTGATAGTACAATGTCTCTAAACTCTAATCTCAACTGGGCCTTCCTTTGAACTGGCATGCATGAGTTATTTATGAGTGAATCTTCAGTTAACTGGTGGAGCAGTGAAGCTTCTCCCCACTACTAGACCTGCTACTAGTTCCTTCAACCGTTTGAACTAGTTTAACTGACTATAGCTCAATTAGATGGAGTTAATTAATTACAACTCAAAGGAACTCAACCTAGACCCCTAAAATTTAGGAATCACTCTACATGACTCTAGATAGGCTTCCAACTCGAATTTACTGAGCCATATAAGTCAAATTAACTTAGTTAACTATTACCAGATGCTATTAGAATAGAATTTATTTATTTCAAGGAAAAATTAAATTAGGATTTCTTGTTGTTATTTTTAACAGGTAAGGTTGGTACCAGAAAGACCCCCCTTTTTCAAATTCTATCAGTTGGGAATGCATCTCATTGGACAATAACTTAGGAAAATCAAATTTTGTACATGCCTTCATGGTTGGGTGACACAAGGTGACTAAGAAACCTAAGATTGCCTTTGTGATATGAACATTGGTACTAAGACCGAGGACATGGGAAATCATATAAAAAGATATCATTTTCATGGAATCAAAGATCATGATGGGGTAGGGAGGAGGCCCATTAGGGACAATGATTCCTTCTTCAAACATACCGATTGGCCATTTTCTTCATTACCTCTAGAGAAAGAGCCTTCCACTACTCTTGAATTCTCTCTCTATCTAGCCTTTGGTACCAGAATTGTCTAGAAATGAGAGCATATCCACAATGGCTTCTAGAGTTTCTTTGATTACTTCCTTTTCTTCTTGAGATAAGATGATAACTCTTTAATCTTGCAAGTATCTACTACCACACCAAAAATTCTTTTTGGAAGTGATAAACCTATGGAACCACTACTAGGACCAAGTTGGATAAAAATAAATTGTTGTGGTCCCTTATTATATCGTAGGTACTTTGAACCAAGTGGATAACTTCCCTAATGTCACAAGTAGTTTTGCTTGTGACCCAAACATTTGAATTACCATCATAGAAGTCAACGTCTTTAGATTTCTCAACCATTGGGATATCAACTGAGCTTGGAGTAGATGAGGTGGTCATTTGGAAAAGTAGGATTTACTGAAAAATGGATTGGTTGACTAAAGTGGAGTGAGGAGGAGGACCAAAGTGATATCTAAAAATGTTACTAACTAACTAATGTGCAGGTGCCATGTGGCTAAAGGGGATTGGCTAGTGAGATGGATGGAAACTTTTTTAAATTTCTAAATTATGATTAGATAGTGCATACAAAAATAGAATTAAGGGGTTTCTAATGGATTTGTGCTGGAATTTGGCCAATTATGGGGTGACTTTAGCTTGTGATCACACTAATAGTGTTAATGTGATGAAAGTAGGGATTTACTTGTTGAAAATGGATTTTTATTGGGTAAGCTGTGCATTTTTCACAAGCAAGAGAAAGGGTTTTCCTTAAGAGATAGAATTCAATTGAAATTCAACTTGACTATGGTTTTAATACATCAAATATATAAAAATGGGGTGAAATGACCATTTAAATGTATAATGGTTGTAAGAGATAAAATTAAGTTTAGGGATGTGTTAGGTCAACTCAGATGTTGAATAAGACTGGGTGGAAACAAAATGGGCCCTATTCCCTTTTATAAAAATTTATCTTAACACATGTCATGACTTCATTGGGCATAAAATTTTGCGTGTACATCATGTTGGAGGTGGAAAGGCACAACATGACAGGTGGACCATGTCGCGTATCACTCCGTGACACCAAATGGCAAGTGAGGGTTGGGTGGAAACGTGACTTGCCAGTGTGATGTGGTATGACACATGGCATGTGGCATAAGAGGTCAATGTGATAGGTGAGCTTGCATGGAAGCATTGACATGGGGCAAGTGTGGCGCCTCCACATGGCCCCCAAAACTGAATTTGAAACCTTGGATGGGGCATGGAGGGCATGAGAATCTGACACATGTACTGCTCAGCACCCTTTGGCTGGGTTAACCCCATGCTGGTTGGCAGTACAGGTAGCATGGGCTATCAAATGTCCTTACATGCCCACCATGGGATCATGGTGTAGTGCAATTTTCCCCGCAAACCCGCTAGTTTGTTGCTACCACTGGTTTCTGTCGATGCCCACACGTCGGCATTATCATGTGGGATTTTACATAGGTCAACCTATCTTCTTCGCATTGTTATGATCCTTTTGTCAAAATTTCACTTTGGTGCCTTCAGGACTTGGATATTCTAATAAGTCCTCAGAAGTGGGGCATGTTGTTACTGACATCGAATCCACGGGGGACAACGCATTCTTGTGACCTGTTGAGAACTTGTAGTTCCAGTTCCTTTTTTGGGCTTATCAAGTCTTCTTTTGAACTGTATTCTTTCTTCCTCTTGTAACTTTCTTATTCAAAACTTGAAAATTACCAAATTCAAAGGAAAATTCTTGAAAACAATATCCTTTTCTTTTCTTTTCTTCTTTAGATATGACTGAGAATATCTTAAGTGAAAATTTTCTTCAGGAGATTTACATTGAAAGGATTCCCAAGGAAATCTTCATCGAGAGTCCCAAGGTGATAATTGTTTTTTTCTTGGACCTCTTGTACTCAAAATGGGTTCGATCGATAAGTTGTCAAATTTCTCACGCTTGCCTTTGTCTGCTCCAATTGGCTCTGATTTTAGCATCATATCTCCCACTTGCATATTAGCTCTTTTTTCAAAAACACCTTTCACTTTATGCTGGTAAGATTCAATCCTACTTAGATCTTCTTCTCTTTGTTGTTAAACTTGTATGAGTCTATAGATTCTCTTTTGAATTGGACTAGTGTCTGGTTCCTCTTCTTTTAACAACTTCATTACTAGTAGGGTGAGGTTCAAGGGAAAAATGACATTTATTTCATACATCAGTTGATAAGGAGATTTTCCAGTGGCTCTTTTGGTATTGTCTCTATCCACCTAGAGTGTGTATTCAAGATTGGTATCCCAACTCCTTTTATTTCTATCAAACATCCTTTTGATTATCCTTGTAATATTTTGTTTGAGGATTATGCTAGTCCATTTCCTCGAGGATAGTAACCTTTGAAATGTAACAATTCCATGCTATTATCCTATCATAATTGTATCATCTTGGAAGACTTAAAATACTAAGCATTAACTCGGACCATCCTCCTAGGACACCCAAATCTTGAAAGAAAGCAATCTTCAAGGAATGCAATAATCAATTTTTCATTATCCTTCCTAGTCGAAATGGATTCCTCCCATTTAGTGAAGTAATCAATGGCTATGAGAATATACTGTGTTGGCCACTTTAGTTATGGTTTATCTCTCTAATGAAGTCTAATCCCCATTGTTGAAATATATCTTGAACTTTGATAGGATTTAGTGGTAAATATTTCAACTTCTACTTACTCGTGAACATACGACATTCTCCAAGAACTACATTGGTATATTTGAAAAGAGAAGGCAAATAGTATCCAACTCTTAAAATCTTGTATGATGTGACCTTCCATGCCTAATGACCTCCACGTATTCCATGGTGAAATTCGGAAATACTTTCTTGTGTTTGATCTTCAGTGACATAGTTAAGAAGAACAACAATAGGGTCTTTCCAACGCAAAGCTTCCTTTATAATGTTATATCTAATTACTTTCAATTTTAAGGATTGCATTTGGATTTGGTCAGCTCAGGAGTAAATTGTAAATGTTTTAGGAAGAATACTATGTCTTGATACCAAGTGGAACTTTAGAACCTTGAAAGGCCCTTCAGGAAGGGTTTTTGTGGATTCCATCATTCTGGTGAGAAGGGTTATTGTGGATTCCTTCTTACTAGAACAAGAGGTTCTTGTGGATTCTCCTCTCCATAGATGTTGCAAACATCTCCATAGGTGCACATATCAAGTGTTGTATGGTTTGTCTAAGTAAGAACTTAGCCAATTCTTGACCTCTCATGAGCTTTATAGTTTTATTTCCATATCATACTCTTGGAGCTTGGATATCACTTTTCCTCATCTTCCATAACTATCAGATTGTGTGAAAATTTCCTTTACTACCACTAAGGGTGTATATGTTATCACTTTTGAATGTAACACATATTATCTAAAAGCCTTGAACACTTTCACCATAGCATAAGCTTTCTTCTCTAGGACAGTATATTTTAGTTTTTCATCTCTCAATGCATAGCTAAAAAATGTTATTGACTATTCATATCCTTATTGATTATTTTGTAAGAGGACCATGAATATTGTGTGTTCAAATGCAAAAGAAGTAATCTAGAATTCCTTTGAAAAATATGTACTTGCTAATACTGGTGCTTCCATAATGGCCTTCTTTATTTTCTCAAAATATATGAGAGCTTTAGGTGTCCACCTCACATCACTGTTCTTCTTGAGCATGATTGTTATATATATTTGAAGAGTTCTTTGAAATTTGCAATGAATCTGTGAAGAAATTTTATCTTCCCCCTAAAATGACTAAACTTCCTTTTAATTCCAGGGTGAACTGATATTTGATATAGCCTCTACCGTTTCTAGATCAATCTTGACACCATCTTTAGAGATTATGTGACCCAACAATTTTCCTTCTTATAAGGAATGTTGTGTGTGTGTTATATTATTTTCGTGACTAGCCCCAGTAGTGAAGTTGGGGGTGGTAATCCCCCCCTTCATTGTTCCAAGCATAGTGGGGGGGTCACAAGGGGGGTGGCAATGCCCTAGGAAATTTTTTTTTGGACCCTATATTAGGTGGGCAAACCTACCTATGGTTTCGTGCATGGTTTTCGGACATGGTGTTGGGCATGATGGTTTTCTGCCCATGGTATTTTGTATATATGTTCAAGGGAACTACTGTTATGTTCTAATCCAGGGTTAATGGATTGGGGTTTATGGATGCTTCGATATGCATATATATGTATTGAAACATTGAAAGGAATATAATGAAAAATCAATTTGGTAGTCCCAGTTTTGGGATCCAGGGGACAATCTCTGTGTATTCCCCCATTATTATTGTCATTGTAGCCCATTATTATTATTGTTGTGCTCATGCTGTCCCCATATTGTTATTATTGTGCCCCATAGAAGCCCACTATTGTTGTTGTTGTGCCCTTACATTATTATTGTTATGTCAGTTCTTATTATATTGTGACCCTTTAGATTCCTATATATAGAAAGGAGGTTTTGTCATTTCAATCATCCAAGAATTGTTCATTTGTGTAATGTAAAGCATGTTTCCCCCTCGAAGGGATGATTTTTAAGTTGTTAATCTATCTTTTCTATCTTTTTGTGAGATGGTTGCATAACATTTGGTATCAGAGCTTTGGATTCTAGGGTTTTGCTTCTTCAAACAAAGCATTGTGGTAGTTTCACTATCAACTTTTTTCTACGAATGTTTCAGAAGCTTAAATTAAAACCCATTTGAGTTGAAATCTTGATGAACCTCATGTCCAAATTTGAGACCTTAGATCGCTATAGTTTCGAAGATATGATCTGAGGAAGTTAGGGTTTTCTCAGGCTCCAAATTCCATCTCAAACAGGCGACCTTGGGAAAATAGTCATAACTTTCTCTCCTAGAATCAAATTCAAATTTCATCAAAAGTGGTAGAAAGAGGATAGACTATAGTTTTTGGGTGTCACTTTCAGGGCCGAAGGTCGAAACAGTAACACCTGGCACTTCATACAAGTTCGCTCTACTGAACTAGTCTATAATCAGGTCATCGTGGGAGATTGGAAATAACTCTTTCTTGGAGAATCCAATCTTGATAAAACATGTCTGGTTGGAAATAGGTCTCATGGGACTACAACTGGACACAATTTCAGACCTTGGGGATCCAAAATTATAGGGATACATCAGATTCAATATAGAGGTCCTACAAAGAGAAAAAAAAAAGTGTGTAGTTTTTTTTTTAAATGTTCATAAATTTTGTTTGAGAAAGTAGTTTGAGGTGATTAAAAGGGAATTTTGAAGCATAATTATCATTAATTGATGACCCGAAGAAATAAAATGGAAACACCTAGCAAGCAACCTGAAATCTCTACTATGACACATGAAGAAGAGAAAGAAATGCAACATGATATATCAAAATTACAAGACCAAGTGCACCAAATTTCGCTCTCACAAAGAGTAACCAAAAATGAAAGGGAAGAAAAGATGGATGGTTTGAAGAATGAAATCGAAGCTAATACAAATAGTTTGAATAATTGCATGGAAGATAAGATCGATGGTATAGAAGCAAAACTGAAAGGCAACATGGAAGCTTTGAAGAAAGACATGGAAGGTTTGACAAAGTTGCTATAGGAAAGACTTTATAATGGCGAAAAGGTAGTAGAGGAAACTCATGATGAGAATAAAACAAATGTTAATCATGATTTCATAGACTCTAATGTTGGATTGAAGACCCACCACGTTCCAAAGATCAATATGAGTAAGTTTGATGGCAAGGATCCCGTAAAATGGATACTACAGATGGAGCAATATTTCGATCTCCATAATGTGAAAAACAACAAAACGCATGCATTGCAACTTTATGTTTGCAACCCAATCAGTTTGTATGGTATCAATGGCTTTGCTCTCATAAACAAATTGTCACTTGGTCAATTTTTATGGAGGAGATGATAGCACATTATGAGGATACAAAGAGCATCACCTTCTTTATCCAATTGATAAATCTCAAACAAAAGCGTTCAATGGTGGAGCACATTGAGTACTTCCAAACATTGAATATAAGGGTAAATGTTATTCCAAAGGATCATAGGATTGATGTGTTCATAGGGACTTTAAAGGATAATATCCAACATGAAGTTTGTCTTTGGGAACTTGATTCATTGGAGGAGGAATTAATGTTGGCAAGAGAAATTGAAAGAAAAAATATGGCAACAAGGAAGCCTACCACTCACAACTATAAAGATGGAAGTGTTGCTACCCCTAGCCTTCCACAACCTACAAGGTTGACACCACAACAATTGGAAGAAAAAATAGAAAAAGGGCTTTGTTATAGTTGTCATAACAAATACACTAAAGGTCATAAGTGTGCCGAGAAGAAATTATTTTACATAGATTGTGAAGAGGAGGAAGAAAATGAACAAGAAACATCAAAAGAAGAGGATATACACTAGGAACCAACCCTAGAGAAAGAAGAAATGAATCCGATCATATCTTGTAATGCATTGATAGGAATTACCACTCCTCTAACTCTCAAGATAGAAGGAAATATCAAGAAGAAAAAGGTAATAGTGTTGACTGATTCGGGTAGTACCCATAATTTTATTCATTGTAAGATAGCCAAGGAATTGAATTGCTTCCTATATCCAGCACTAGAGTGTCAAGTGATGGTTGAAAATGGAGGAACCATAAATTTCTATGTAAAGTTCCATAATATCAAGCTCTCCATGGGAGAATATATATTGAATAGTCCAATGCTTTCCATTCCAATGGGGGGTGCTGATGTTGTAATAGGAATCCAATGGCTATAGTCTTGGGTACGATAGTTTTTATTTTTCAAGAACTTTTCTTGAATTTTTTTTGGGAAGGAAAGGAAGTTGAATTAAGGGTTATCGCAGGGAAACCAGGAAAGATAATCAGCTCTAACGGCATGACAAATATTCTAAAGAAAGAACAACAGGGCATAATTGCACAATTATGTTCACTAAAGGTTCCCACATCGAAATCATCTATTTCTCCAGATCTCCAAAAAGTATTAGACAATCATTCCAAGGTATTTGAGACTCCCAAAGGCCTCCCACCTATTCATGATCATGATCATGCTATTCATTTGATTCCAGAAAGTGTTCCTCCAAACATTAGGCCTTACTAATATCCCTATGCCCAAAAGAGTGAAATTGAACATATGGTTGCAGAAATGCCAGAGGCTGGTATAATTCAACCGAGTCAAATTTCTTTCTCTGCTCTATTAGTATTGGTGCACAAGAAGGATGGATCATGGTGCATGTGTTCGGATTATAGGGAGCTCAAAAAGCTCACTATTAAAGATAAATTTCCCATTCCTATCATTTATGCATTATTGGATAAATTACATGGAGCAGTTTACTTCACCAAGTTGGACCTTCGTTTAGGATATCACCAAATCAGAATGAAGACTGAAGACATTCAAAAAACAACATTTAGAACTCATGAGGGTCATTATGAATTTTTGGTCATGCCTTTTGGCCTTACCAATGCACCTTCTACATTTCAAGGTTTGATGAATTCCATTTTCAAACCCTTCCTTAGAAAATTTGTGTTAGTATTTTTTGATGATATACTAATCTACAGCAAGTCTTGGAAGGATCAGGTTCAACATGTTGACTTGGTGCTCAAACTATTGGAGGAGAAACAATTATATGCAAAAACCTCCAAATGTTTCTTTGGAGTACAAGAGGTGGAATATTTGGGTCATATTGTATCTCATGAAGGTGTTAAGGTAGACCCCAGTGAAATTAAATCCATTAAGGAATGGAAAATTCCCACATCCATAAAGCATCTGCGAGGATTTCTCAGGTTGAGAGGGTATTATCACAAGTTTGTTATGAATTATGGGAGAATAAAATAACCTCTAACAACAATACTGAAGAAAGATGCATTTTCTTGGACTCCAAAAACAACGAAATCCTTTTAACATCTTAAAGAGGCAATGTGCCAAGCACCGGTCTTAGATATGCCAAACTTCACAAAAACCTTTATTATGGAATGTGATGCCTCCGGAAATGGAATTGGTGTTGTTTTAATGAAATAAGAAAGATGCATTACTTTTGAAAGTCATCCAATCAAAGGAACGTATTTACACAAAGATATGCATGAGAAGGAAATGTTGGCAATACTACATGCACTTAAGAAATGGAGACCTTACCTAATGAGAAGACACTTCAAGGTAAAAATGGATCATGATAGTCTTAAATACATTTTAGAACAAATATTATCTTCATAAGAGCAGCAAAAATGGGCCACAAAGATGTTGGGTTATGACTTTGAAATCATCTACAAAAAAGAGAAGAAAAATGTTGTTGCAGATTCACTCTCAAGAAAGGATGAGGATGTGGAAGCATTTCTATGTGCCATTTCTATTATCCAACCAAATTGGATAAATGAAGCAAGAGATGAATGGAAGAATGACAAAGAAGTGTGGGAACTCATTCAAAACTTGCAACAATATCCTAGTACATTTGATACATTTAGTTGGAAAAATGATTCGTTATTGTACAAAGATCGCTTATACCTCTATATGAATTCCCAACTCAAACAAAAGATTCTTCTGGAATTGCACACCTCTCCCTTAGGAGGCCACTCAGGTTTTTTAAAAACTTGTCATAGGGTTAAGAAGGAATTTTTTGGGGATGGCCTTAAATCTGATATTCAAAATTTTGTGGCGTAATGTTTGGTTTGCCAACAAAATAAAGTTGAGACAATTAAGACCCCGGGTCCGTTAAAGACTTTATCCATTCCAATTCAATGTTGGGAGGAGGTTTCAATGGATTTTATCATAGGTATACCCAAGTCCGAAGGAAAGAGTGTCATCATGGTGGTAGTTGATAGACTTACAAAGTATTCACACTTTTGTGCATTATCTCATCCATTTAAAGTGAGTACAGTTGCTACTGCATTTATGGAAACAATTCAAAAGCTACATGGAAACCCAAATATTATTGTGAGCGAAAAAGACCCATTTTCACTAGAAATTTTTGGATGGAATTATTTTCTTGTTTAGGTACTCAGTTAGCTCATAACTCATCTTGTCATCCTCAATCTGATGGGAAAATTGATAAAGTGAACAAATTTTTGGAAGGATATCTTTGTTTCTTTGTATCTGATAAATAGACACATGGGTCAAGTGGTTGCCTCTTGCAGAACGGTGGTATAACACTTCCTTCCATACTACAGCAAAAATGACCCCATTTATGGCACTTTATGGATATCATCCACCAATCACATCATCTTTAAGAGAAAATTCTAAGGTTCAACCGGTGGAAGATCATGTCAAGCATCAATAAAAAGTTCTCCAACTTTTAAAGGATAACCTCACTTTGACGCAAAATATAATGAAACAACGGGCATATCAACATCGCAACAAAAGACGTTTTGATGTAGGTGACTGGGTATTTATACGACTACAACCATACAAAAAAATGTCCCTCGAGAAAGCTAAGAAGGATAATAAATTACCACCAAAGTATTATTGTCCATACAAAAAGATTGGTACTATGGAATACAAATTGGAGCTTCCTGCATCTTCTTGAGTGCACCCAATTTTCAATGATTTATGCTTAAAGAAGGTTATAGGTGACAAGCTTCCCGTTCAAACAATATTGCCAGAAATTGACAAGGAAGGAAAAATAATATTGGAACCTGAAGCATTCAGAGAAACAAGAACTCGACAGCTACGAAATCGATCAATTTTAGAGTATCTCATCAAGTGGAAGAATTTACCCATTGAATATTCCACATGGGAGGATCAGAATTTTATACAGAAACATCTAGAACTACTCAAGCGTTTAAGACAACACTTTTTTTAAGAAGAGGGGCATGTTAGGTCTCTATAATACTAGTGTATTCCCCCATTATTATTGTCATTGTAGCCCCTTATTGTTATTTTTGTGCCCATATTGTCCCCATGTTGTTATTATTGTGCCCCATGGAAGCCCACTATTGTTATTGTTGTGCCCTTACATTATTATTGTTATGTCGACTTTGATTATATTGTGACCCCTTAGACTCCTATATATAGAAAGGAGGTTTGGTGATTTGAATCATCCAAGAATTGGTCATTTGTGTAACGTAAAGGATGTTTCCCCCTCGAAGAGGCTAATTTTGAAGTCGTTGATATATCTTTTCTATATTTTGTGAGTTGGTTGCATAACATTTATTCTCTTTCCATTGTTTATTTTCTATTTTTTAGAATTCGTAAGTAGGTAATTTATGTACGGGGTTAAAACCTACATTTGGTATCGTTTTTCTGGCTTCAAGGGGACGCCTTTGCTAATGAGGGGTTTTGCTCGGGCCTATGGTAGACCTTGTTCAATGGGAGATATGTAGGATCGATTCTTGTGATGAAAGAAGATGACGAGCAGTGGAAAGATAAAGCTCGATAAATTTAATGGTTAAAGTTTTGAGTTGTGGAAACTCAAGATGGAGGATCTGCTTGTGGATAAAGATCAATGGATCATGGTAGATACGGGTACTAAACCAACGAAAATATCAATTAAAGACTGACTAAAGTTGGATCAGAGAAAAACAAAAACAAAAACAAAAAAACAAAACAAAACAAAAAACAAAACAAAACACAATACAATTGTGTATATCATATTTAGTATTGTTGAATGTATAAGGGGAAGCTTCAGTGTAGGACTTGTGGGACAATTTAGGGACTTTATACCAATCTAAGTCTCTAGTGAATAAACTTTTCCTATGAAAAATGTTGTATAACTTAAGGATGAAGGATGGAGACTCAGTGACAAAGCATATGAACACCTTTAATAATGTGGTAAGCCAGTTGTTATCTATTGATATAAAAATTTTAGATGAAGATAAGTGCATCAGTTTATTGTGTTCTCTACCAGATTCGTGAGATAGTCTAGTTGTTGCAATAGGTAGAAATGTGAATGCCTTGCAATTTGATGAAATAGTATCATCCTTACTATCGAAGGAGATGAGACAAAAAAATATGGAGGGTCAGAATGGTGATGCCTTTTCTGTACTAGGACGGTCCCAAACTAGAAACAAAAATAAATCCTCGAGTGGGAGATTTAAATTTAGAGGGAGATATAAATCTCTAGGAAAACCTATAAAGGTGTGCTGGGAATGTGAAATGGAAGGGCACTTCAAAAAGTACTATAGATCTAAAGCTCTTGAGAAAGGAAATGGATCTAATGGTGCTCATTTTGCAGAGGTGAAAACCACCTTGAATGAAGGTGGGGATGTGTACCTGGCTTCTTCTTCAAGTAGACATGGAGATCATGAGACATAGTCGATTGACTTAGGTGCATCCTTTCACTTCACTCCCCATAGGGAGTGGTTCTCGAGTATGATAAATATGATGGTGATGATGTCTTCTTAGGGGATGGCAAGAACGCTAAAATCATCGATTGCAAAAAAGTCAAGTTGAAGTTGCAAGGTGGAAGGATTAGAACACTTCTGGGTGTTCTGCATATTCCTGCATTGGCCAAAAATATGATTTCTGTAATCAAGCTAGATGATGCAGGTGTAAAAATAGTGTTCGATAAATATACCTGCAAGATGGTTCGGGTAGCATTGGTACTAATGCGGGGAGTTCAGATTGGAACTTTGTACAAGCTTCAGGGTAGCACTATTATTGATGGGTGCAACAATTTTGTGGTTCCTCAAAGTGGAGCAGAAAATCTAGAGGTCTCTAGAGAAAAGACCATGCTATGGCATCAAAGGCTTGGACATATTGGGGAGAAGGGCCTTTCAATACTTCATGGTAATGGTATTGTATAAGGTATGTCTAATTTCTCTCTAGATTTTGGATTCTATGAAAATTGTGTATATGGGAAGAAGAATTGGGTGAGTTTCTCCTCTGGTGCTAAGAGGGCAAAAAAAATATTAGAGCTTATGTAGAGTGATGTGTTTGGACCTGTGTCGGTTCCATCCCTAGGTAAGTCTGTGTACTATGTATCATTTATAGATGCCTTCTCAAGGAATACATGGATATATTTCCTTAGGAAGAAATTGAAAGTATTTGACAAGTTTAAATAATTTAAGGCTCTGGTGGAAAACTAGACAGAGAAGAAGATAAAGGTGTTGAGGACAGATAACGGTGGAGAGTTCTGCAAGAACAAATTTGAATAGTTCTATAAGAAGTGTGGTATAGCATGGCAGAAGAATACTCCATACACACCTCAACAAAATGGAGTTGTAGAAAGAATGAACATGACATTGATGGAAAAGGCAAGAAGCATGCTCAGTGGTTTCGGGTTAGGACAAGAATTCTGGGTAGAGGCAGTAGAGACTACATGTTACTTGGTCAATAGATCACCTTCATCAGCGTTGGAGGATAAGACTCCATAAGAGGTATGGACTGGTAAGAAACCCTCTCTTTCACATCTGAGGGTATTTGGATGTGATCCATGTGTACATGTTCCAAAGGAGAAAAGACCCAAGTTGGATAGTAAATCTGAAAGGTGCATCTTCATTGGGTATAAGGATGGTTTAAAAGGTTATAAGATTTGGAACCCAAAAATAAGGAAGGTTTTGTACAACCGTGATGTGGTGTTTAGAGAGGTGAAAGATGTTATTAAACATGAAGTCCTACCAAAGGAACTTGAGAAGATATATTTTGAGCTAAAGGAGGAGGAATCAAACTCTACAACAGAAGAGGAATCAAAATATGAAGAGCCACAAACTCAAGTTGTGAGAAGATCAGCTCGAGAAAGAAGGAAGCTAGAAAGGTATAGTCCAACTACTTTCTATTCAAAATTTTCTTTATCTATTACTGATGATGATCCTAGACCTATCAGGGAATAAGTAGATTCAGAGGATGGTAAACTCTAGAAAGATTCCATGGTTGATGAAATGGTGTATTTGCACAAAAATGAGGCTTTGGATCTGGTGGAGTTGTTGGCTAGAAGGGAACCCATTAGAAGCAAATGGGTGTTTAAGAAGAATATGAATGCAAAAGGCAAGGTGGAGAAATACAAAGCTTGGTTGGTAGAAAAAGGTTATCCCCAGGTTCCAGGAATTGATTTTAGTGATATTTTTTCTCATGATGCCAAGGTAGCTTCTATTAGATTAATTTTATCTATTGTTGTTGCTTTTCATTTTGAGTTAGAACAGATGGATGTGAAGACAACATTTATTGACGAGGATCTGAAAGAAGATATCTACATGAAACAACCTGAAGGCTTTGTGGTGAAGGGTAAGAAATAACTAGTATGTAGGTTAAAAAAGTTTGTGTATGGGTTAAAACAGTAACCAAGGATGTGGTATCATAAATTTGATACATATATATGGGGACTTGGCTTCACTAGAAGCAAAGAAAATCATTTTGTGCATTTTAAATTAATTTGTGATGGTGTTATTTATTTGGTCTTGTAGTGGATGATATGTTGCTAATTGGAAATAACAAAGAAATTATACATGAATTGAAGACCCAATTGTCTTCTGAATTCGACATGAAAGATCTTGGTGCTGCTAACTATATTTTGAGCATGGAAATTAAACGAGATCGAGCAAAGAGGAAGCTCTGGTTAAACCAGAGGAAGTATTTAGAGAAAATACTACATAGGTTTAATATGAAGAATAATAAACCAGTGAAGGTTCATACTCATGTAGGTGTAAATTTATTTGCTAAACAATGTCCTAAGACATAAGAAGAGGAAGAGGACATGTCCTGTGTTCCATATGCAAGTGCAGTAAGTAGTTTGATATATGTAATGGTCTGTACTAAACTAGACATTGCACATGCAGTGGGAGTATTGAGCAGGTTTATGTCAAAACCAAGGAAGGAGCATTGGACATCAGTGAAGCAGGTTTTCAGGTATTTGTGTGGCACTAGTGATTATGGTTTGTGCTACCAAGGAAGACCAAGATTAGACAGAGTTTTGGACATTCATGGAAATGTTGATGCAAACTCGGCTAGAGATCTAGATCAGAGAAGTTCTACAAGTGGGTATTTGTTTAACATATTTGGAGGTGTATTCAGTTGGATGAGTAATAGATAGTCTGTAGTGGCACTTTCAACTACATAGGGAAAATACATGGCAGCCACTCATGCAAGCAAGGAAGCAATTTGGTTGCAGAGATTATGTTAAGGTATGGGGCTAGTACAACAAGCTATAAGGATAGAATGTGACATCCAAAGTTCAATTTTCTTGGAAAATAACCCTGCTTATCATTCAAAGGCAAAGCACATTGATGTTCAGTATCACTCTGTAAGGGATATGGTTGAGGACAAAATGGTGTTGCTAGTAAAGGTGGAGATTTTGACGAATACTGCAGATGCATTAAAAAAGTCTATGAGCACTGAGAACTTCTCTTGGTGTAAAGAAACAATGGGCATTGTAGAGTTGGACCAATGACTAAGCTCTCTTGTGGCCCCCTGTGGAAAGAAAATAACAAGTGGGAGAATGTTGGGTGTTTGTTATAGTCTTTTCACAACGAAATTTTTTTTGGACCCTATATTAGGTGGGCGAACCTACCTATGGTTTTGTGCATGGTTTCAACACATGGTTTTGGGCATGATGATTTTCTACCCATGGTATTTTGTAGATCTGGTCAAGGAACTACGGTTATGTTCTAATCGAGGGTTAATGGATTGGGGTTTATGGATGCTTCGACATGTATATATATGTATTGTAACATTGAAAGGAATATAATTAAAAATCAATCTGGTAGTCCCGGTTTTGGGATCTGGGGGAAAATATTTGCATATATCTGTTTTATGTTTTATGTTCTCAACATTGTTTATTTTCTATTTTTTAGAATTCATATGTAGGTAATTTCTGTACAGGGTTAAAACCTACAAGGAAAATAATGACTTCTTGGGATTTACAAAAAGACTGAAGTTCCTACATTTCAAGAATGTTTGTCTCAAATTTTCTAAGTGTTCTTCATCTAACTTGGAGAATAATGTCATGTTAGCCAAAGAAACCGTCCATCATTGAAATTCTTGAGGCTCCTATCACATTTTGCAATAAACGATCCATCTTGGACAATGGGTAATTGTCCTTTAGCAAGCATCTATTCAAATTCTTGAAATCCATGCATAGCCTTATATCTTTGTTCTTCTTTCTAATAGGAACTAAATTTTCTACCCACTCAAAGTAATTTAGTGACAATAATTTTTATTTCCAGTAGATTCTCGATTTCCTTCTTAATCGTAGGTAGAAGGATGGGGTTAAACCTCCTTAATTTCTGCACAAAATGTTTATATCCATCCCTCAAGGGAATTCTATGTTGTATAATATAAGTATTGTATGTTCTAAAATCTTCATAACTCCATGCAAAATCATCTTTAAATTACTTAAATAACTCAAAACACCTCATTTTGCAGGTGGGCTCCAAATATTTGGTGATATTTACCTATTTCAGGTTCTCTTCAATGCCTAAGTTGCACTCTTCCACATTCTTGGCCACTAGATGGAAAATGTGTTTGGTAGAACTAGTCCCTTTGGGATAAAGTTGTTCTTCAATTGTATCATATCATGACCTTTGATTTGGTGGAGGAAGTTGGAACCATATTCCTATGATTTTGATTCTTACTAATCCATTTCAAGAGCTTCGTCTTTGTGATCTATGTTAATGGCCGAAAATTTGTCCACCAACTCGAATAATTTCTTTAATTGTTCATCATCCCCAAAAACCCACCAGTGCTTGATATTGTCTGGGATGGAAGACCTATATCTCATATCCACTTCATACTTGAATTTTGGCTTATGGGGTGGCTTAAACGTGCTCACTATTTTTTCCAATGGATTTTCTTGCTGGTTTCTTCCCTGTGCACAACTATAATGATAAATGCATCACATTAATTTTAAATAATATCCCATACTGCATTTTTGTAAAATCTTATTTTGGGGTGTTTGGTAGTGTATATTTTTCTTATCTAGAAAATACCAACTCGGAATCACAAAAAAATGTTATGTTATTAACTCCCATCTTCTTGGAAGCTTTTAAACCTAAAATTAATGCCTTGTATTCAACCACATTGTTTGTAGCATCAAACTCTAGTTTAAATGATAGGGGAATATATCGGTCCATAGGAGGTACTAAGAGCACGTCTGCCCCTGTTCCTTCTCTGGAGTATGATCCATCAAAGAATTTCTTTTGAACTGGAAGCTACTTCTATTACTATTCAATATTAGCAGGTGTAGTGATATGCTTCTGCCATTGCTTCAGGGTTCGTGAATAGGTTCTAACAACCCATGGATTCCTCTACGACATATACGATTAGGTTCTTGGACCTCTTAGCATCACTCAAAACATATAGTAGTTTAGTTTCTTGTACAATCTCATCTATTAACCCCCAAATATAGGTATGGTCACATATGATAAATCCATCTGCAAGGTTCCACCAATTTTCTAGCCTAGGACCTAGAAAGTAATATGCCATAGGTGGTTGAGATATCAACTACCACTATATCCATAACTAAGCTCTTTTTTGGTGTTTGGGTAAGAGATACCACTAGATCCTTAATGAGGCATAATAATTTCACCCTTCTAGAATCAAATGAGTAACGATCATGATATGGTTCGGTAATATCCAATCCTGACTTCATCGTGACTAACTTGGGCATGAGATTGTGAAATGCTCCTAAATATAACATGCAATTATGAAGAAGCATATTATGGAAGTTAAGAGTAATGTAAAACAAAGGGCTATCTTCTTCTTATTCTTCTACATGTGGCCTATACTCTATGGTAGGACAATCTTCCTAAATATTTAAGGTGTCATTATGAGAAACTAGTTGAGTGAGATTTATAAGCTTTTGTATGTGGGGTTGATACATTGGATTTTGGGTCAATTCTAATAGATGTATTGGGACCTTTATATTACTTAGTTTTTGTTCCAATTTGAAAAACAAGGTTTATTTTAATTTGACCTCTGTGATAGGTTGAATTCATGGTTGAGATGGACCAAGGTTGTGATTTATTGATCTCCTAACTCAGGTTCAGACAAAAAACCTAATTGATCTTCCTATTTCATTATGAGGGCCCTTGTGCTTTCTTCAAATTTTCAAGGCATAGATAATTTGTATCAGGGGTTGGTTTTGAATCAAGTAAAGGTGTTGAAGTTTTGGTTGTGTTTGATTTTTTCTTGATCCTTTTGATTCAAGTTTTGCAATTTTATTTGACAAATTCTTTATCAGTCTAGTGATTTCTTCGATATTTTCTTCTGATGTATTCTTATTATATGTGGAGTGATTAGGTCCGTATTTTAATTTATTTTTTCCCTTATCATATTTTCCTCCTTTATCTTTCTCAACATGATAGTTCTCATCTCTGATCTCAATCCTTCATAATTTTCTTACAGTATTTAGGTTCCCTTCTATTTCAGTTGCATCATATTGCATATATTCTAAGGTCCTGGGTCTTCCCTCTCTCATCATGAAAGAAAAATAAAGTTCAAAATCCGTGACGTAATTCACCATAGAAGCAATAGGCATAGGTTTTATTTCATTTGTGATTTTTTTATAGAGCTTGTCGAATCTTTTAGTGACCTCTTCTACATTCTTGAAGGGTTTTTTCTTAACTACTAGAAATTTAGTGAGATAGTATTCGAAATATTTCTTCTCACCCTATTTCATGTGAAATTTCCTCTCTAGATCATCACATGAATGCAGAGATTTGGGGGGAAGAGTACGAAACCAATTTCGTACATTTCCTTCCAGGGTTTTACAAAAATCCTCATGAACACATCTTCTTTCTCCACAATGAAGTTACCTATGAAATCTTGGAAGGAGCTTATATTTTCTCCAAATATCCTTTTATTTTCACCACTGAATTAGGGTAGGAGTTTTAGATAGTTCTCAGGAATATCATGTCATACCCGAGGAAAATCCAAAGGCCAATGGATAGTTAGGTGGGTTTTTCTAATTTTAAGGTTGCCCTTACCCGACCATAATGTGTTATAGAATGATGTCTCTAGCAATAGGTGATATTGGAGTTATAGTTTTCCCGATTATTTATGGATTTGGGTAGGGCATGGATAAAGGGGGGGTTTTAGACATGTGTGGAAGACTAAGTAACTCAAAGCAATCATGTATTGGTTGTAGGAAGGTTGTGTTAGCCTTAGTAATAGTTGAATGGTCGATTTGAGATATCATGACGGGACAAGGTTAGGATGTAGAATCTACTATATAATTCGTTGAAGGTCATGCCTTTAAATTTTTGTTCCACCATTTTTAAATGTATAGAAATTGCTTAGGGTTGAAAACTAGATGTTTTAATTTTGGTTCCAAGTTACTTCGAGTATATCTCCTTGAAGAAGCCAAACCCTAAATCTGAAATTATTAAGAAATAAGTGTTGAAAAAATAAATAAAATTGTAATGAATGTGTACAGTGATCTAACCAAGTTTTCAAGCTACCATGATTTGGGAAAAAGGTGAGTATAACAATGGTAATTTGGTTAACGAACAATTAAAGTTATGAATATTCAAGATGCTATGAACAATGGAGTCACCAAGTGGAATGCGCAACTTATAAATTCAAATTATACACCTACAAAATCTGATAAAGTGGCATTTCTCCTGGGGAACAACTTCAAATCATTCCATGGAAATGGTAAACCAAAACATTGAGGCCCCAGAGTCACAACAATATCTAAATCTGATTTTAATTTTTTTTTTACATTTTATGCTGGAAAAATTTGTGCATGCAATCACCAAAGTTTATTTAATTTTGTTGAGTATATTTTTGTAATTTTTCAAGTGTAAGCATTCATGCGCTTTGGTTTTGAGGTAGTGTTTTAATAGGAAAGTAGAAAATGTTGAGAATGAATTTGAGCAAGTTAAATTAGGTTTTGTTTTCTCTTTTTAGAATTTTGTTTTGCTGGCAAATGATGTATCAAAACACTATCAATTTTTTAAAAAAATTGGGCATAATTTCCACATGTTTTCATGTTAGAGAATTCATATAACTTGGGTTTTACATAAGAAATATGAGGGTTTTAATGAGAAAATAAATTAAGGAGAATATATTTCAGCAAACCAAGATGACCAATTAAGAATTCATTTTCAGGCCAGCTATATCAAATGAACAACTAAGCAAATAAGAATTGAGTTGTAAGAAACATAATAATTTGAGTTTATGCATTTACATTTCAATCCATGTAAAATTTTACCAAAATAACAAAGATACTCTTCATAATCTTGATAAATTCCACAAAAAATAAAGAAAATAATATTACAAATTCAAAATTCTCTTTAATTCACAATCACATTTAGATTCCATATAAAAATCAAGTTTACATGATGATTTACAATGAAAAAAATTCTATAATTGTAAGAATATTGAGTAAAATTAAAATTAGAATATGGATTTTCAAAATTACATGGAAACCACTAACAACCTAAGACATACTTTAGAATTCCTCACTTTACCACAACTTCAAAATATCCCAGTAATTTCCAAAAAAAAAATTAGAGTTTCCTTACATCATAAATCTCTCTTTTTACAATAAGATGAGGCCTATATATAGGCTCTCAAGACCCAACACCATAACCCTAAACAACTAGTGGTATTCAGTAAGCACCAAGAATATTTACAAAAATGACAATTATTATGTACATGACTTCTTCTAGGAGATTCTAGAAATGTGCCAGTTGTAGGGTGGGTATCATTTACTTTGGATATAGTGGACTTGTCTCTCTCTCTCTCTTTCTCATGCGTTGGTGATTTCTCTCTTTTTCTCATGTGCTAGGTGCTTTCTCTCTCTTTCTCATGCATTGGGTGCTTTCTCTCTCTTGCTTAGGCGTTGGTTGTAAGGTTGTGCCTCACCTTGTCTAGGTCGCTAGTGGGGTCTACCTTGGCTATTCTTAAATCGATGGTTGAGGTTGTGTCTGTTGTTGCTACAGAGGCCTAGAACTTGAGCCTACTTTTGCGAGATACACATACGACATCACTCCTCCCATATATGATTGTATAGGTGCTATTTGAGTGGAAAATATATATAGATCCATGAAAGCTTTCCACTCATTTCCAAATGGAATATCACATGAATATGCATCCAAAATGGACCCTTCAAGATTTTTGAATGCACCATAATCTACTTTTCCTTGCTCTTTGAAGAGGTTCTTTATCATCAACAATATTTCAAAATGATCTCAATATACGTTTATAATATCTTTTCCTTGTAGGGTGTAAGCCTCTCCCCCAAATCCTTTTTTATAATTTCTATTTTCAATTAGGCTTTTCATGAGAGACTCCTTGCAATATAAGTCTCCATTACCATCAAAGAATGATGGGAATTTCCACTTGTACAACTTTTCACATTTATTCTTGAAGCCTTGTATTTCCTTTTCTAGTGCCTCCGCTTTTTTCTCGTCTAATGCCGCCCATTTTTTTTCTTTTCATCTGATTGGTTGTTGATACCAATGGATTTATCATTATTTTCCTTCATAATATCCTCCCTAGGCATATGATTAAGGAAATATATTATCACTCTAGCCTCAGTGGGGAAGCCATCAATATTCTTCTTAATTGCTTTCATATCTCTATTGGCTCTCTTGACAATGTCTATTTTTCATGAATCAGCTCCATATAATCCCAATGCTTTTCCACTATCTTCATTATTATGTCCCATATAATTATTCTTGGAACCTTAAAATAGGATTTTATTAGATGTTTCCTCTGTAAAACTTCCATTTCAACTTTAATTTTTTGACCATCTTCTTGTGTCTAATATAGTTATATCTTCATGAATTCCAACTCTTCTTCTTTCTTCTTCAACTCCTCCTCCTAGTTAGAGAGTAAAACCTACAATTTCTTGGCATCTTCCAATACTATCATTGATTCCACTTCCCCGGCTAGAACATTAGGGGTTTGGCAGGACTAATAATTATCACTTGCCTTTTCCTTCATCCCTTGGACTTGTGCCTCCAATACCACAACTTGATCTTGTATTCTTTATTCCTAATTAATGTATCATCTATATTTTGGTTCTTGTTCTTTGCCTCTTCCAACTCATATGTTTGCATAGGGTGTGCATCTTGGATTTTGAGCTACTTTTTCATGGAGGAGATCTCCCTATCCTCATCCTCCAACATTGTTTTATAATTCTTAAAATTAGGAGGATACATAGATGGGTGGGTGATTTATCCTCTACATTTTTTCTCTTCATTTTCTAGGATCTACATACCAACCTTTCATACTTCAACTAATTGTTCGCCTTGTTGTACAACTCTTGCAACATTTTTGATGTGGCAGTAGTGTGATGCATTTTACTATGCATCATATGAGTCCCTTTCATATCCAATTCCATGATATCTGTGGATGGAATATTATCTACTAGTAAAGGCTTTTGATGGACTTCATAGCCAGCCATGGACTTGACTATCATTGCCTTGGATTACAATAATGCTAACTTGAAAATTTCCCTTTCATGGTCTAATGAAATCTTGATATACATCTAGGGAAGTGAATGATTTTTTGATATCCTTATGTATCTCTTCCTTTCTTTGGTTGCTTTCTTAGCCATCTCTTGAAAATATTCTACCATTGGCGCTTGCTTAAATTGCTAAAGTGGGGGAGGGCATGTGTTCAATTATGAAATCTTATTTTGATGGTGTTGGAAAGTAGTTGTTATACAACACTATATTTTATAAATCTCTCTTCATTATCATCCTTCTCCTCATCATTCCCTTTGACTTCTTCTCCCTTGTCCTTATTATAGGTGGTCTCCTCCCCTTGATAAATTTCAATAGGTTCTAAAGTGGTCCTTTTACTCCATGAGAGTTAGGATATTCTTGACTCTACTATATTTAAGATTGATTTAACTTCCTCCTAAGTAGATTTACTGGCACAATCCTCTACTATGGGATTTGGGTCATGCTTATGATTTTCTCTGACTTTATCATTTCTCCTCTCGTAAATGATGTTATGAGGGTTGTACTTCCATGCTCTTTCTTGAGGGAAATAAAAAATTTGCAAGATATTCTCCATGATACTTAAGGATTTCCTTGCATTTACCAAAAATGGGCCTACCTCAATTGGGAGGTGGAAGGTTATTGCTACCTTTTTGGAAGTGAAATGTACATTATCATTGTTGTATATTTATCTTATGTGCTCTAGTGCAAAGATGCGAGGAGTTGGGAATGTTGGTAACTGATAAGGTTTGTCCTCAAATCTATAAACCCCGATGACAATATATTCTTGGAAAAGGTGCCAATCACCTATTCTATTACCATGAGTGAATTGCAACTTATGCCTAAGGAATTAGGTAGCTCTTAGTAAAGTTTCACTATGCAATAGGGTATAAACTATTGACATGAATATCGAAACATATTTGAAGAGGCCTTGGTTGTTTTCTAGTTTTCTAACCATGGGTGACCACTAATAAATGAGTAATAGGGAATTATGTTCATCCACCATATTGGGCTTTAAACTTTCAAGTTAGGAATAATTTTGGTGGACGAATAATTGGACGAGGTAAGATTGGTACCAAAAAGACGTGCCTCTTCAAATTCTATCAATTGGGAATGAATCTAATTAAACATATGATAATCAAATTTTGTACAAGCCTTGGTGGTTGAGTGACACAAGGTGACTAAGAAACTTAAGATCATCTCAGTGATATGAACATCAATATTGAGACTAAGGACTTGGGAAATTAGAAAAAAAGTCTTTGGTATGGAATCAAAGACCATGATGGTGTAGGGGAGAGGTCCAGAAGGGGAAATTGTTCCTTATTTGACATACCCATTAACAATTTTTTACTTTGTCTCTGGGGAAAGAGCCTTCCACTTCTCTTTGACCATCTCTTCATGTAGACTTTTCATACCATGCCTATCTGGAAATGAGAAAACTTCTGCAATTAATTCTAGTGTTACTTAGATTACTACTTTTTATGCTTGAGATGAGATAACAACTCTTAGATCTAGAAGGTATCTACTGACACACTAGAAGTCCATTTCTAGAAAGTGATAAACCTGTGGAACCACTGCTAAGACCAAGTTTGATACATATAAATTATTGCAGTCCCCTATTATATTACAGGAACTTTTCACCAAGTGGATAGCTTTCCTCATGTTATAGGTAGTTATGCTTAGGTCCCAGACATTTGCATCACCACCATAGAAGTCAAGGTGTTTGGATTTCTCAACCATTGGGACATCAATAGAGCTTGAAGGAGATGAGGTGACCATTTGGAACAATAAGATTTACTGAAAAAGGGATTGATTGACTCAAGTGGAGTGACAAGGAGGACAAAAGTGAGATTTTCAAATGTGACTAACTAGCCAATGTACAGGGGCCACATGGCTAAAGTAGATTGGCTAGTGAGGTGGAGGGAAACTTATTTAAATTTATAAGCTATGACTGGCTATCACATGCAAAAATTGAACTAAGGGGTTTTTGAGGGATTTGTGACAACATTTGGTTAGTTCTGTGATCCAGGGGGATATTTGTGGCCACCCACCTATTCCACTTGGACCCTCAACACTATTTCTTTTTTATTTCCTTAATTCTAGCACAATTTACTCTTTTTTGGAAATTTTGTTAGTTCCTGAACATCCAGAACTATTTTGAGGCCCTAAATATTTTTTTTTGGAAAATGAGAAAACCCATAGCTTATGGTAGGGGTTTTCAATAAAAAGTTCCTTTATCAAATAGATATTTCTAACGAGGTATTGTACACATCAAATGGAGATCATATGCCAAAGTTACAACCCCGAGAAGTTGATGTACCAACAACCCCAAATAGGGCCCACAAACTTTTAGCACTTCATCTCCTAGGGTTAGGTTCTTAGATGTTTAGGGTTTTCAATTATTTCTCAATAATAAAAATGTCTTTGAGCCTCATTTTAACATTGTTTAGAAAGAATTTAGCCATCACATCTCTTCTTAGATATAATCTACCATCACTCGAGATAGTTTGTTTCCATTCTGCATGTAAATAGTTCTTTTTATTTGCTATTAATTAATTGAAGTTCAATTTTTGGTGTAATTCTGTGTTTCTATTTAAATATGTATTTCATATCATTCCTACATAAATTCACATTAGTGGTATCAGAGCAGTTCTCTCTTTCTCTACTTTTCTGTGCATGTCCCAAATGAGGTCAAGGTATGAGGAGTTAGGACTTGAATTGGTTAAACCCTTGTAGGACCAGCCTGGATAACCCCCACAACCACCCATGGTGGAAGAAAAGAAATTTGAGGGAATAGGAGATCCTTTTAAAATTTTATTAAAGAAGCCCTCGAGTGAAAAGGATAACTTTTTCGAGGTCCTTCAGTGGGTATCAGCAGGTGAGGTGTCTTCATCTAGCGGTCACTTTGGAGAAGCTTCTCCCTTTAAGGTACAATTTAACTTTGACATTCCTATATTTTAAGGCAACATAGACATACAATCCATAGATACATGGTTAATTCTGCTGGAAGGATATTTTTCAGTCCATAATTTTTCCAATAGGAAAAGGATTACTTTTTCACTCCTCAAAGCTACCCCCCACATGAAGGACTGGTGGGAAATATACTGTGAGCAGAGGGAAGTGATGAGCCCCATCATTGGGTAATTATATAGGCCTCAATTCACCTCCTAGCTTATTCAAACCAACTATTCTCACAACTTATTGCATACTTTTGATTATATTTTTCTTATGAGATGAGTTAGAGTTGGATATTTTTCTTTGTGGTCTAATGTGCATTTAATGCAGGATTAAAGGATAAAAATAAGGAATTTTAGCAAAGACCTTGGTCAAAACTTGAATGGGAGAAGGGAGAGGAATTATAGGATGGAAATCCTCCTCATTTACTACCCCTCCATTCGAATATTCCTCCATCAACTCGGAGTGCAACCAACCAAATCATGAGGACTAGAAGGCAGCCGAGAAAGTGGAAGTCAAAGCACTAGTTTATCTCTAGTTTGGGATCCGAGCCTCTCTAATTTTAAGGAAGTTGTTGGAGACTTCAGTCGTATAAGTAGAGAGGCGTATGACCTCAGTAGGATTTAAACTTTTGATTGTAAAACTCTACTTTATTTTCGAGCTGCAAGACCTGTGACAGTTTTTTTATGTAATCCATTGTTTTGATAATAAGAATGAGTTTTGTTTTGAGACAACACTAAGTTAACTCAGAGGGCTAAAGCTCTTGGGTTAGGGCCCAACCCTAGCAGCCAAATCTCCTCTTTATTGTACATGTTTGTTAGCATAGATTCATGGTTTAATTATTCATTTGCTTAAGTAGATGCATTTCCATTATAGCAGGGTAGCGCATAGATTCATGGTTTAATCGTTCATTTGCTTAAGTAGCTGCATTTCCATTATAACAGTGTAGCATAGATTGGTTGTGTTTTAGTTTGCTTCCGTTTGTGCCTTTTTCTTCAGTTAGCAGGTTATCAAGGATTATACCCGTAGATTTCCTTTCACAAAAACCCTGACCAACCACTGTCAACTGCGTGTCACATAGCTTCTTCGGATTCATTTCAACGTTTGACTTTATGCACTCCAAATCTCCACCTTTGATCTGCCTAGCTTGATCCAACGACTATCGCGTCGTCTCAATACTTTATGCGCTCCAAATCTCCATCGTTGATCCATCTAGCTTCATCCAACGACTATCGCGCAATCTCACATGGATACTTGCACGATCAATATCCGACCGAGATCACATGAGAAAAGTGGTTTTCTCGTGCTACGTGTCACCTAGTTAGGCTAATCATGTAAAATTTTAGAATTACTCTTACAGCTTTGAGGGCGCGTGATAAACTGCTTACCACCTACGAAAACCTGCTCCATCTTTTTACCCTTTTGTCGCCTCGTGACCGTCGATCTACCTCGCTTGATCTGATGGCTATCGCGTCACCCACTCGCCAACTAGCTTGGCTGATATTCACCATTGATCAACCAACTCATGATCCAACAACTATCGTGCAATCTCGCGCAGATTATTGCACGACCAGTATCCGCCCGAGAGCACTCGAGAAAAGTGGTTTTCCTATGCTACGTGTCACCCAGTTAGGCTAATCGTGTAAAATTTTAGAATACATCTTACAGCTTTGAGGGCACGCGATAAACTGCTCACCACTTACGAAAACCCACTCCATCATTCCGCACGTTTCTTACCCTTATGCCGCCATGTGCCTCGATGTGATCCATCCATCTATTCACTTCATCTCCACGATAAGATCTCTGTCATTCATCTTTCGATTACTCCTATTTGTCCATCTCTTGACTTAACCTCCCGCGATAAGATCTTCGCCATTCATCTCCCATTACTCTTGTTCGTCAATCTATTGACTAAACCTCTCGCAACAAGATCTTTGCCATTCATCTTTGGTTAGTCTTGTTCGTCCATCTATTCGCGTACTCTCCTGTGATAAGATCTCCGCCGCTCATCTTCCATTTTTATTGTTCATTGATCGATCCAATGGTTCCTATGCACTTCTGCTTCATTACGTCCTCCTTTCACTGATTTCGATCTTCGCTTGCTCTTCCGCTTGACTTAAACAGATTTAGTTTAGTTTCCTTACTTACAAATTAGTTTGGTTTGATGCTCTTAACTTCTTTAACTTAGATAGCAGCATTAGGTTAGTGTTGATTTAGCAATTCTACTTAGTTTAGTTGTTTAAATGGTTAATTAGGATATGGTGTGATTTAGCATTACATGTTGTTTTCTTCATTACTGCAGTAGAGTATCTCTCTTAGAATAGATTTTCTCTCCTTCCACCAAAGAATCAAGCTTCTTCTAACTCTATAGAAGTCTGGCTTGGAACCCCTGGGGTCTCTTGCTAGATGAACAAGTGACAACAAGCAGGACCTTCACTTCTACTTGTGCATATAGCATTTTCACCTCCAAGTTTGTATGAACCCCAGGTTGATAAGTAAAGCTGGTAGCATAGGAGTTGCAGCATCCTTGTTGCAATACTAGTGCTCATAAGGAAGAGAAGGAAGCCTCACTATTTTTAGCCACGCCCTATTGGAATCATTTCTAAGACACCATCAAGGAACAATATTACCTTATCAAAAGCTACAAAGATAAGTACATAAAATGAACCACCCTGTGGCTAGAAAAGGACAAAGATGTGCTAGAGTTCACAAATAATTGCAATACCCTTTGCAAAAATTTGAGTATCAAGGATTTTGAGCAATATATAGTACTTATGTATCGTAGTTATCTGTAAAAACACATTTAAGAAAATATGGAGTTCTTGGAAATCTCCTTGCTTGGCGCTGCATGTCGATATTCTATCAAGACCGAGCATATATCAAATAAAAGAAGTGAGACTTTGGATCTATGAATCCAAAGTAGGGAAAAGGCACTCCCTAACCAAAAATAAAAAAGATAGAGCCAAGGTGGATTGAATTAGGACAATCCATCGAAGCCATAAGCAAAGAATAGAAGGAAGACAAAGAAGGAAGTATGGAAATGGTCTAAATTCCATAGGAGCCTCACTCACAACACAAATGAGTGTCGCACAAAGCAGTCACCAGTGGCCAAGTTGAAAGCTTCAAAGTTAGATGTATGCTGCGACCCTGAGTCAAAACCCAACAAGGGGAATGAGAAGAGGAAGCATGTTATTGATGTAGAGCCCAACACCATCCTTGCCACCACCAAGGTCCAGAAGATTGAGCTTGAAGATCTAGAGGAAGGGGGGCATCTTTTCCACTCATAAATATGGGTGAAATGTTCTCCACTACAATTCATTGTCAACAGTGGGAGTCAAAAGAACCTCGTCTCAATTGAGGTAGTGAAGTGGTTGAGCCTCATGAAGACACCACACCCACATTTTTACACCATAAAATGGCTCCACCAAGGGATATATCTCCACATTAGCGAATAGTGTCGCCTACCCTACAACATGAAACCCTTCGCAAATGAGGTATTGTGTGATTTTGTTCCTGTTGAAGTTTGTTGTGTATTATTAGGCCAACCATACTTGTGGAAGAGTCATGTTTGTATGAGTCTAGTCGTCACACAATTATTATTTCTTTGGGAAGTAAGTTGTATAGGATACCAGAGGTAGTTTTGCCTATTGCCATTTCTTTGATCTCTACTGAGGAATGCAGTAAGATCATATCCTATACTAGAAAATTTGTTTTCTTTCTTATTTTTTCTCAAAGTAAGGGGAAGATCATGGCCACATCAAGGAAAATTTTAGGGGCTAATTTTTGCAAGTGGGCTAATTTTTCATGTTTTTTCCACAAAAAAAGATTCGCTAATTTCCATTTTTTATAAAAATGTTTCACCCAAAATTTATAGCATAAATTTATTTTACCTTAAAAAATGCTAAAATGTTATATAGAGACTATATAAAAATATTATAAATTTGAATATTGTTAGAGAAATACCACCAGACATTTTATATATGGCATATCATAGACTAGTGAGTTTCGCCAAGGTTTCTAAACAATAAGATAAATTTTCATCCTTAAAATTTTCAGTAGGCCACATCTATGGTCCCTTGGAAGGTTTCCTCCATGCAACAAAATAAGGTGGATAAGGTCATGGAAAAATATAGGGAAACATTCTCCTATCCCACAAGGGTACCTTTGCACTATTAGCTGAAGCATTATATCAATCTGATTCCCGGAACATCTCTACCTAATGGGTCAATATACTATCACTCTCTTCTAGAAAATGAATAAATTTAGAGGTAGATCCAAAATTTTCTACCAAAAAGGCGCATATGATCAAGTTCCTCACCTTCTGGGAGCCATATTGTGCTCGTACGAAATAAGGATGGGGCTTGAAGACTCTACGTTGATTATCAAGCACTATATAAAATCAATGTCAGGAACAAGTATCCAATCCCATGGATTGATGACCTTCTTGACCAGATCAAGGGGGACATGTACTTCAATAAGATTTATTCAAAGTATGACCATCACCAGGTTCCAATAGAACCCATAAATGTACATAAAACTACCTTCAAATCCAAGGAGGGCCATTTTGAGTGGTTGGTCATGCCTTTCAGGTTGAAAAATGCCCCTGCAAATTTTATGAGGTTGATGGATGACATTCTGCGGCCCTTCACCAACTCGTTCTTCATTGTGTATCTAGACAACATCCTCATATTCACCAAGATTTTGGAAGAAAACTTGCAACATATTCGACAAGTTATTCAAACCCCGCAACAATGCAAACTATGTTCCAACTTGGACGAATGCACCTTTGGCATGAAGCGGGTCCAATATCTAGGTTACGTCAATGATGAGCAAGGCATCCATGTGGACTTGGTCAAGATCCAAGTCATTCAGGATTGTCTAGCCCTGACCACAGTAATAGAGGTTCAAAACTTTTTGGGCCTTGCTAATTTCTATAGAAGGTTTGTGTTGGGGTTCTCTAATATCACTTAGCCTTTGAGTCAGGTTACCAAGGGTGGAGAAAAAGAAAAAAAAAAATATGGTCTGGGTCCCAATAGAATGAATTTATTCATCTAAAGCACCGCATTTACTCTCCCCCAGTTCTCACATTTCCATACCTACAAAAACCATTTGAAATTGAGACATATGCCTCTGACTATGCTATTGGTTCTGTTTTCACCCAATAAGGGCATCCGTTGGCCTATAATAGTGATACACTCTCTGATACAATTCTAAAATACCCCACTTACGATAAAGTGATGTATTCCATTGTGCAGGCTTGCCAACAATGGAAGCATTACATTTTAGGGAAGGATATGATCATCCATATAGATCATCGACATATCTAGTTTATACAAACACAAGGGAAGTTGTAGAATGATCGCCATTAAAAATGGTCCACATATATGCAACAGTTTCATTTGAACATTAAGTACAATAAGGGAGACGCCAATAATTTTTCAATTTCCTAAGTTTTCCTCTGATTGTGGCACTGACCAATGTTCTGAAATATTATGGTCACGAGACTTCTAAATCGACACATATTTACAAAAATGATAAAGAATTCATCCCGCATACTAGATTTTGATGGATGGTAAGCAAGTTCTAGACTTCCACCTCCAGGATGCACTATCATGATATCTATGACACCTTTGTGTTCGTTCAAGCAAGCATGCCAAGATGATTTTGGAGGCAAACTATAGTTGGGTCACAAGACTCTTTGGTGTAGGGAAGGCAATGGAAGTATTGTAGAAGTAATTTTATTGGCCAAATATTTCACATAATTTTGGAAAATATATCAGATCCTGCACTTCTTGTGCATTGCTAACCCAACCATTAAGAAAAAATGCATGTATACTCCTCCTCTTATACCTAGTTGGCCCTAGGAATCCATCTCCATGGACTATATGTCTGACATTCATTCTACCAAGCATGGAAACGACTATGAATTTGTGGTCATCGACAAATTTTCTAATATGGCCATATTGGCTACCTGTAAGAAGAGTATCACATTAGAAGCCACTACCAAACTAATATTTGAACAAGTGTGGGTACATTTTGGGATCTCGTAGACCATTATATTAGATCAAGATAGAAGGTTCCTAACCACATTTTGTTTGATCCTTTTTCATTGTTGGACACCAAGCTCACCAAGTCAACTGCATTCCAGCCCCAGACTGATGGCCAGATTGAGGTCGTCAATAGGATGATTGTGCACATACTACGCATGTACAACTCCAAGCATTCATGAATATGGGATGAGAGTCTTCCTTATTTGCAACAAAACTATAATAGAGCTCTCCATAGCTTGAATGGCCATAATTCCTTTCATGTGGCCATGGGATTCCAATCATTATGTTCCCTTGAGGTTGCACTGCCTTTTGCAACTACATAAGAAGAATATACCCATGTTCAGTCCAAAGCTGATAAAGTCAGCACGTTTATTGAGTGCATTCAATACATCTTATAGCAGGGTCATGACATCGTAAATAAAACCAATTCTAGGTACAAAGAATGAAATGATCAACGTCGAGTGCCACATAAGTTTTAGGTTGGGAAAAAAGTTTAGTTGCATTTACAAAAAGAACAACTTGCCAGAATCCATCAGAAGCCTCAAGCACTCTCATATGAGCCTTACACCATAACCAAGGCTATGGGATACAATGCTTTCTAACATAGTATCCCCTCATTCCTTGGATTGCACCCTATATTCAATGTGGACCACTTTCAACCATACTTTCCACCATTGTTGGACATATTAAACATTAATGAGCAGTTGACACCAGCAGAGATCAACCCATACTACATTGAGTAGGCCACAACTAATCAGATATTGGATATGTTGATCAGAACACTCACAAATAGATGATCCAACTGTATTGAGTTGTTAAATTTGGCTAGCTCCTGCACCAAGGCAAGTCTCTCACTAGGGACCAAGTTCGACAAAAGTTTCCCCATCTCATGGAGGCACTCAATGCAATGGGGAAAATTGATTCCTAAGGGAGGAGGATTAATCCAGGGGGATATTGGTGGCTACTTTATTATTCCTCTTGGGCCCACAACATTTTTTCTTTTCAGTTTCCTTAATTCTAGCAGAATTTACTATTTTTTGGCAATTTTTTTGGGCCGTGAACTTCCAGAGCCATTTTGATGCCCTAAACTATGTTCTTTTATAAACAAAGAAAACCTATATCCAATGGCATGGGTTTATAGTTGACTTTTTTTTTCCTTTGATAGATAATTCTAATGAGATAACATATGAGTCAAATGGAGATTGTATGCCAAAGTTACAACCATGGTAAATTGATGTACGAACTAACCCAATGGGACCCACAAACTTTTGTCGCTTCATCTCCTAGGGTTAGGATTATGGATGTTATGGTTTTCAATTGTTTCTCAATAATAAAAAGGCCTTTGAGCCTCATTGTAACATATTTTAGAAAGCTTGTAGTCATCGCATATATTCTCAGAGATAAACTACCATCACCCGAGCTAGCTTGTTTCCATTCTGCATGTAAACAATTTTTAGTATTTTCTATTAATTAATTGAAGTTTAGTTTTCACTGTAAATTTTCTTTTCTATTTAAATATGTATTTCGTTTCATTCCTACATAAATTTGGATCATTTTGGGGTGAATGTTTTTTTTATCACACTGAGAGGATTAATTGGACCAACGCCAAGATTTATTTATTGAAAATGGAGTTTTATCAGACGAGGTGCATGTTCTTCGAAAGGAAGAGCTAGGGTTTTCATTGAAAGCTTGAATTCACTTGGATTTTTTCTTGAATATGGTTTTTATAGGTTGAATCTATGAAAAGGGGTGAATTGACAATTTAAATGTGTGAATTGGAGCTCAAAATGGTTGTAAGAGGGAAAATTAAGTTTATAAACATGTCAGGTCGACTCAGATGCTGAATGGGACCACGAGGGATTCACTCAATGAACCTTTGACATATCATGTGAGTTCATGGAATTTTAAACAATACCCTTAATTTGAATACATATTGGAAAATACCTCTAAAATTCACATTATTTAACCCCCTACCAATACGAACCCAATACACCTTCCCAATTTAAAAACCCATACTTTCACTAGATATTTTAGGTATCCAGTTTTTCATTAACATTTTTTATACCCATTTGTATTTTTTCATTAACTTTGAGCTCCCTTTTTTATACCCGTCAATATAAAAATCCTTTAACCCCTATATATCCTTCAATATATTATTTCATTTTTTCCTCAATATGTATCCCCCAATATGAATGCACATGGTATGATATTTCTACCCCAGTGAAGCCCCCATGAATAGGACTTAATGGAAATAAAATGGGGCCCGTTCCCTTGTATAAAAATTTGGCTTGACATGTGTCAAGACCTCATTGGGTACAAAATTTAGGGACTATGTCATACTGGAGGTGGAAAGTCACATCATGAAAAGCGGACCATGCGATGTGTCATGAGGTGGTAGGTGATTATTAGGTGCAAAAATGACTCAGCAGTGTGGCATGGTTTGACGCATGGCAGCTGGCGTAGGAGGTCAACATGGAAAGTGATCTTGCATGGAAGGTTGACCTAGCACCAAAATGGTGATTCCACATGGCTCCCAAACTTGAATTTGAAACTTTGGATGGGGTGCAGAGGGCGCAAGGAGCCAACATGTGGCCTGATCTGCACCACTCTATTGGGTTAACCCCTACGCTGGTTGGTGGTGCAGGGTAGCATATGCCATTGGATGTGCTTACACGCCCAATGCCATATCCTAGTGTAGTGCATTTTTCCCCATGCGCCTACCAATACATTACTTCCACCATTCTCTTCAAGTTCCCACTCACTGATACCCACATGTTGGCATTGTCGGGTAGGGTTTCTCTTGATTCAACCTATCTTCTTTGCATTGTTATGAGCCTTTTGCCAAAATATGGCCTTTTGGGCCTTCAGGACTTGGAGATTCGAAAATTCCTTAGAAGTGGGGCATATTGTTGCTATCATATTCCATAAAGGTTCAATCCCTACCATCCACTTATTAATTATTGATAACTATATTAAAATTTTGGAAGACCTATTACAAAATAGACATGATTATGCACATTATTATGTTGATAGGTTGTCTATTTTGGAATAGGGATTCTATAATTTTAATGTAATAGGGATTCCATAATTTTAATTTAATTATCAATAATTACGCTAGTATTTGAAATAGGGCTTCAAAATTTTAATTTAATTATCAATAATTATTAGGTGGATGGTAGTGATTTAATATTTGTATAATATTCTTGCATATTCTTAGTAATAGTGTGTTGTCACTGTGACAAACACCCTCCAAAATTTTGCCAATACTTGAATTTTGGATCCTACTACAAATCTTGCAATTGATCGTTCCATAGTCACTTCTTTGTCAGTCGATGCTTTGTTAATTCCTTGAGCTTCCTTCTGGATCGTAAGTGTTGAAGTCACCTACTCACACATGATTAGTCTATAATGCATTCATGAAAGCATTCCTTCACGTAAACTTGAACAAGCATGTCACAGTCCACTAAGACAATGCTTGTGCAATGTTCAACCAATTTTAGTAGTCAATGCACACTATCATTGATAGTCATTAGGGGATTTTTGAGGTCTAAAATGGGCCTCCTAAGGAAATTATAAAATAATAGTGGAAATAATAAAATAAGATTAGATGACATTATCAAATTTTAGAGGGAAAAAAGAAATTATTTTTCCAATTCATATTTTCAACTTATCTCCCTATGGGTTTACTGAAATTTCAAGCGAAAACACGTGTTGGATGCATAATTTGATTCCTCATCCAAGGAGTACCCATGTTGCATACTTTTGATGGACCCTTCTAAACAAAAACTGAGAAATACATGAAAAACATGATTGCAATCACATTTTTTCATGTATTTCTCATTTTTCTTGTAGTAGGGTCCATCGAAAGTATGCAACATGGGTACTCTTCAATGAGGAATTAAATTGTTCATCCAACGAGTACTCCTTCTCAAAATTTGAGTATAATCTTAGGGAGATAAGTTGAAATTACAAGTTGAAAAAGTAGTTTTATTATTTTATTATTGTTTAATCTTTTTACATTTTTACACCAAAAATGGTGAATCATCCCCCATGGTTGACATCATCATCTTGAATCCTATTGGTTCTTATAAAGTTTATTTTGGTTGTACATTTTTATTAGGAGGCCCGTTTTAGACCTCAAAATTCCCCTAATGCTCTCTCTTTGTTTGTGACCGTACTTCCGTTTTGGTGAGTTTCTTCAACTGTCGCCTTTTGTGCACTTTCATCTTCCCGAGTGTCATTTTCATGCTTAAGATTGTTGTTTTTTCTTGCGTTAACTTTAATTAGTGTCATTTTCATGTTATCTTTGTCCTCTTGTGCCGGCTTAATCACTTTTTAATTTGACTAGACCACAAGAGTTTAATTTTCAACCATTGTAGGTCTGTTTATTTCAAAGGTGTCTACACTATCTGTGCCAATACATAACATCTAGGGAAAGAAATTAAAGAAATATGTCATTGAACACAATTTTATAACTCAAAGCACTCATGTAGAAATTCAAAAGTCATTCTACGCAAGAGAAAGTTACTTGTCACACTTCATGTTTTTCTCAAAGAACATGTGCACCACACATCACTAGTAAAACTGCATTAGTTAATTAAATATTATAGTTCTAACCAATCTTGTGTAACATCATATAATGAATCTGGAAACGTAAGTGCATTAGTACTATAATTCATACAACAAAATTAATAAATTCACACTTAAAATAAAGATAAACTAAAAAACTAAGTTACTACTATTGCAATCCCTACTAAAGAGGAGGGCCCTTCCTCCCTAGTAGGGCATAGGGATGAAATGGAAACTAGTTAGAACTCAACACAAAATTTGTATGAACATCATCATAATTGTTTATGAGATGGGTTTCGGCGAAAATCACATCAACAATCATTTTTCAACGCGTTTCGAACCAAAAAGTGTGGTTCATCGTTAGGAAAAGTTGAAGAATCAAATCATGGCTACATGTTAAATATAGCCATTGGATGAATCAGTCTATCATAGTTGTTTGCTAGTCAAATATATACGGTGGATGATCTACTCTCTCTTTTTAACATGCAGCCATGATCTGATTCTTCAACTTTTCTTGATGACGAACCACACCTGTTGGTTCAAAACACGTCGACAAATGATTGATGATGTGATTTTCACTGAAACCCCTCTCATAAACTGTTATGGAGCACAGAAGCCTAAATTCAACAATCACCATAATTGTTTTGTATTAAAAATGACTGGAAATTACAAGATCAAAATGTCGATGTTGTTCTTGTCTTTCCGTCCCATTTTCATGGAACCAAACCATTTTATAAAGTTTATAAGCCTCGAAAATTAGGGAATAGATCAGTCATGAGAATCTCATGTTTCTCATGCTGATCAATATTAAGATAAAAATAGAAAGTGTTACAAACAATTTTCCAATAAAATACCAATTCAAGTTACACCATCTCCACAATCATAAACATTGAGATCCTTTAACCTTCCATAGATGATTCATGATCCTTGAATACAACAACCACGGTCTTTGGCAGTTGCGATGTAACAAAAACTCGAGGTGTAACAACAACTCAAGATGTAACAACAACGCGAGGTGTAATAGTAAAAATCTGGACTATAACAACAAATCCTAGAAGGTAGTTAGCAAGTAATAGCAGCAGTTGTCCATCCTTAGTCCTTACTTGTAGGCAACACCTAAAAGAAAAAGAACCAGAAGCTTATCCCACAATTACCTTGGTTAGCCATCTAAAAAATACATCACTTCATTCGATATTTAACGAAAGATGGAAAAATAATATGTTGAGAATGGATTTCTCTTATAAACAGGGAAAATGGTAATTGGGACATAAATTTCATAGGTTTATATAGAGAGAAATATCAAAAATGGGGAAAGGGGTGTCTAATATATGCTTAAAAATTGTACCCAACATCTCCCCCCAACTTAAGCAACTACATGTCCTCATGCAGAATATTTAGGTATTGTTGTTGTATCGTTGTTGTAAATATGTCAAGTTATAAACACTAGTAGTATATTCATCAACTGGTTTGTAACCCTTATTAGCCATCAGCTGATGCGGCCATGATTCCTCTTCATAATTACATAATCGGTAATGTGGTTGGTATTCTTCAACTGGAAGCCAAATTAAGGGATACTTAAAACTAAGCCCTATCTAGAAGGCTCCCATTTAATTCCCAATCCTGGCATATTATGGAACACGTGTAATAGCAACCATGAAATTAGGAAACCCAAAAGGGTTACACTCCTACAGACTTGCACTACTAGTCTTTGTATGATTAAGGAATCCAATCAATACTCAACTTTTTAGCAGTGTAAAGAGGTTGAGGCAAAACCAACAATCCTCCTCCTACAGATGGTTGATTGTTCCCTTATATCAAGGGTACTTAGAAACATCCTAAATTTGTGCCTCAATTCAATAGCCATGCCTGGTTCTGTTCTTATCCACAAGGTTTCCTTCTCTTCATTGGTGTCAGATGACTTCATGGCCAGATGCCATTCTACTTTATTTCTCATGAAAGAGGTGAAGGCACGCAACTACAAGTCCCCCATGTAGGAGAAAATTCATACAACCATATGCAGGCTAGCGTATTCAAAAATAATATTATGTAGAAAAAGCTCACAAAGTAAGCTTTGCTCATCAAAATCACATGCACAAAAAATGTCTAAAAAAGTCTGGGTAGAATTACCTAGATACGGTCTATTCTCATAGAAACTTTTAACTGAAACAAATAAAATATTTCCCAAAGAAAGATTGGATAGGATGGGGAAGGCCTTATACACCCCAAGATGTTCAGGGCGAGTCCGTACATCTTACTTTTATCATCTGTTAAGTTCTGAATTTCATGTTGTAACTCTTGCACTCATTCCTCCTTTTCCTTCTCAGTTTTTTTCCCTTCCCATCTCGTCCACTCTTCCATCAGCTTCCTCTTAGACCACTATTCTTTGAGAGTATTTACAAATTTTTGATGTTCCTCTAGAAAGATCACTCCCTTTTGCAAAGAGAGCACCAACAGCTTCCATTTCTATAATTATGATATCAACAAAAGAAATTCTGAACACCATCCTACTTCAGGATCTCATGTTCTCTGACATGCAACATCAATAGCAAAGGTAACAACATCTTGAGATTTGATTTTTTCTACTTCAGCTAATGCTTCTTGTGTAACAACAACTTCATCAACAGGTTCTTGTGGATTGGTTATCCTTCTTCCTGAGGGACCTTTGCCTTAACTTCTGGTTCTTGTGTAACAGAAGTATCATCGGCAAGTTCTTGTGTTTCGGCTTCCAGGTCGATCACCGTGGGATGCTCCATTTTAGCTGTTGGTTCTTGTGTAACAGTAATGTCGTCAAAGGCTTCTTGTGTATCAACTTCCTAGGGTTTAGTTTGGGTTTCTATCGAGATGACACTTGCAGCACAAACTTTCTACCTGACTGTCTCCAAAATCTTAGCACATGTTGAACATACAAAACCTGGTGTAGTTTATGCTCTCATCTTATCAACAGTCTCCGCCAAAGTGTGTAGACCTGGGACCCTTGTTTCTACTTTACTATCCTCTAATTGTTGCCTTAATTCTTTATTTTCTTTTTCTAATTCTTCAATTTTACGCAGCAGGGTTTGGGTCTCATCCTTACCTGATAAAAGAACCTCTTCAGGATGGGCATGTTCTTCTTATTTTTGCTCCCCTACCTCCTTAGACCTGCTTGACCTATTTCTATATGGAGGCATGGGATCTGGCTAGGTGTTGACTCTAACCCTCCTTTAGGTATCCTGCCACCTATTGGATTTTCTAGTGATCTTTTCTTGATTCTTCTTCCATAGGATTTCCCTTGCTCTTTAGTCACCCTAGATTCCTTTGGAGCATCAGCAGGGGTTTCAACTTGCTTCTGGCATGAATTCCTCATCTTTCTACTCATAAACTCTTCCCAGATCTAGCCTTGGCATTCCATGGAATCCATTATGATTAATTTTATAAGGCCGTGATTGGTGACACAAGTTTCCAGATGCGCAACAACCTTCACAACAGCAAACATATCCTTCAAGTTCTCCATCAAGAAATATGGAAGGTTAACCAATTGCCTGTGTCAGAGATGGTTTAATAATGGGAAATGATAATTAAACACTATTTATTCCCATCTTTTATAAGTAATTTATTTGATAATGTATAACGCAACATCTCCCCATGGCTGAGGAAGCGACAATCGGTCAATTCCCCGACCCTTCTCCTCCAGTTGTTTCTCCCCTTGCAGAAATTTCGCCTTGAGAGAAGGATCGTTGATTTTCTGGTTAAACCACATTTTTCCTTCAGATTATAATGTTGACTCTCTGGCAATTACTTCTTCAGTGACTTCTAACTTCAACCCCCTAACCTCCGTTTGATTCTTTTTCAAGTTCTTGGCAAAATCCAGGGAAACATTTTCTTCCGACCCTTTGAGTCATTCAAAGAATTCGAACCATCTTGCCTCTTTAAAATTCTGGCATGCCTCCGAGAAATTCTGCAATGCCTCTGTGGAATTGGGCTTGTGCCTGACCACTACTCCTCCCATATCTACTTCAGATAAGACCCTGTGTTCTTTGTCTTCTTGCTCTTCTGATAATTCTATGAAAAGAAGATGTAGTGCTTCGTTGGGATACATATTGGGCCAATAAAAGCAGAGAAGTAAAAGTAGTGATGTCAGATCAGGGGATCACACGATATGCGTTATGGTATCATTATTAATCCAAGGTATTGGAAATATATTTTAAATGTGATTTAAACCTATAACACGCTTGACATAAAAAGATGATAATGATTGCAGGATTTGCCAATGATTACAAGGTCTGTCACTTTAATGTTTGATAGAAATTACAGATTGTGAAATGATTCACCCTCCCCCCGGTTTTTAATGGGAATTTTGTCCTCGACCATCATATAGAACGTCATATTAATTTCCATAATCGTTAAATAAAGAAAAGAAATATACCTTCCGAATGACTCATCAACAGTGATGTGGCGGAAAAGTACTGGTGACGTGATTGATTCCATTGGCGACATGCTGATTAGGTCCTTTATTCCGGTGGCAACATCCTAGTGATATCATTTAGTGAGGCAGATGATTGTGCCCATTTTGCTACTGCAGATTGCTAGCTATTACAAGTGTAACAACATATGTAATCGCTCATGCTACTCTTTACAGCAGAAATATTATTTACAATACTTTGAAAAACTTTTAAAGAAATAAGGAAAAGACTTAAGTGTGTAACAACATAAGATAACATGTATGAAATAGGTGATGTTGTTATAGGGAAAAAATGTGTAACAACCGCCACATAGTGGTTTTCAACTGTTACCACTATCTACATGCACCCCTAGAAGACGTTTTCACAAACAAATGTTTATTTATATATTATTATTTTATTTTATTTATTATTATTATTATTTTTGGTGTATCAGCTGCCAACAGAGTGGGTTTTCAGCTGTTACACTTATTGAGGATTAAAAATTTGGCAACGGAGGAGAACTTTCCCCTCTCATATAATTTGAAGATCAAATTCTAAGACAATGTTGACAAATGAATCCTTTGACGCTGGTTTGTGATATAACCGAAGACAATTCCCATTAGCAAGTAATGGTGTCCTAGCATTGTTGATGGTGACTAAACTCACAGTCCCATTGTTAAAGACCGTATCAACTTCATAAGGACCTAACCATCTAGTGCAGAGCTTCCCCTTGAAATCCTAGAATCGTGAATCATATAGTAGAGCCCAATCTCGTTTCTGAAACACCTTCTTTTTGATGAATTCGTCGTGCCACTTAGCCCTCTATTGTTGGATGATAGCTTTTTGTTGAATGGCATCTAACCTCTTCTCATCAAGTTGATTTAGCTTATTTAACCGTTGTTTATGTGTTGTAGCCAAATCTAGATTCACTTTTAGTGTTGTTCTTAGTGTTTTTATTTCAAACTCTATTGGAAATAAAGGATTTTTACCATACACTAATTCATATTGTGAGAATCATGTAATATTTCTCCATGTAGTCCTATATGCCCACAACACTTTTGGTAGTTTATCAGCCCAATTCCTCTTGTGGCTGGCCACAGTCTTGGTGAGGATTCCCTCAATAACCTTATTGGTGCTTTCCACTTGGCCATTTTCCCGTGGATGATAAGGTGAAGTAATCCTATGGTATATTTGGTATTTCTCAACTAGTTTCTGGATCAAATGAGATGTGAATTATGTCCCTCCATCTGCCACTATTTCCCGAGGAACCCCAAAGCAAAAAAAAATGTCTTCAAACAAAAAGTCTCAAACAACCTACTCTATAGCTCTAGTTAGTGTCTTCTCTTCAACCCACTTTGTGACATAATTTATGAAAACTAGGATGTAGGACTTTTGTTGAGATGGAGGATTAATTGGCCCTATAAAATCCAAGGGCCACTTCTCAAATGGCTCTAAAACTATCTGAGGGTGTAACGACATCTCATGTGACTGAAGTGGTTGACCCATTCTTTGACAACTGTCACATCCTTTCACAAATTTCTTTGTGTCGTGAAATATAGTAGGTCAATAATACCTTGTTGAAAGCACCTTATACCCTGTCCTTTTATCTACAAAGTGCCCCCAACAAGGTTATTCATGACAAGGTTTAAGGATATCAAACATTTCATCCTCCCTCACACAATGCCCGATCTTGATCTCACCCAGTGTGATAGATTTTTCCTTCAATACAAGAGTATCTTGTACTTCGTTGAACAACTCTTCTCTTCTCGTGTGAGGATAGGTGTTGTGGGAGTCTTCCTGCACAAAGATAATTAGTGATGTCTACATACCATGGTGAGTGAGTTGAAATAGCAAAAATATATTCATCGAGAAAATAATGTTCAACACACATGCATTCATTATCAACAATCAGCCTAGAAAGAAAATCAGCCACTACATTATTTTTCCCAGGTTTATACAGGATTATTATGTCAAATTCCTGTAACAACAATAACCAACCCATAATCCTACTATTAGTGATTGGTTTTTTCATTAGAAGATGAATGGAAGAGTGTTCATTATGCACAAACACTTGATATCCCATAATTTAGTGTCGAAATTTGTTGATGGAATGCACTACTGCAAGAAATTCTTTTTCTGTCATCATGTAGTTCAGTTCAACTGGAGTCAAATTCTTGCTTATGTAGTAGATAACATATGGTTTTCTATCCTCTAGCTGACCTAACACAGCTCCCACAACAGTATCAGATGCATTTGTGGCTATATGAAACGAAAAACTCCAGTTTGGTCCTCGCAAAATAGGGGTTGCTGATACACACTTTTTCAATTATGTAAAGGCTTGTTTGCATTTCCCTGTCCAAACAATTTCCATATATTTAATAAGCAGAGAAAATAAATGGGATTAAATTCTTGAAAAAAATTCTATAAACCTTCTATAATACCATGCATGTCCCAAAAAACTACGTACCTCTTTCTGCATTTTAGGGACTAGATTTTCAATATTACCTCTATCTTAGCAAGGTCTACTTTATTTCCATCAGTAGAGATAAAATATCCCAGAATAATTCCTTCATTTATCATCATGTGACATTAGTTTGTACACATTGTTCTAGTACTTTTTCAAGATTAACTAATGTTGTTTCAAAGACATTAGTATAAGGTGTAAAGTCATCCATGAATATTTCTAAACAGTAATTTAAAGATCTAATAATATACCCAATATCACCTGTTGGAAAGTTGTTGGCACATTACAGAGTCCAAAAGGAAGAACTCTGTATGCAAAGGTTCCCCAAGGGCAAGTAAAGGTGTTTTATCCTCATTTTCTGGGCAACCTGTATCTGATTTTAACCACTAAAACCATCTACAAATGAAAAGAATTTCTTCTAGACAAGGTGTCAAGGACCTGATCTATGAATGGAAAAGAGAAATGGTCCTTTTGGGTGGCCTTATTAAATTCTCTATAGTCTACATATACTCTCCACTTGCCATTCTTTTTAGGGACAATGACAAGTGGGGATACCCACTGACTATCAGAAATTAGATAAATGAAGTTAGCATTTACGATTTTTTGCAATTCTTCTTTGACTACCTCCTTATGTGATGGGTCCATATGTCATTGTGGCTATCTATCTGGATTTCAACCCTCTTTTAGATAGATATGGTGGGTGCACAAGCTAGGATGAATTCCTTTCATATTTGTGTAATCCCACAAAAATGCTCTTTTGTACTTGTGTAATAGTTGTAACAACATTTTGTTTTGTTTAACAGTTAGGTTTAGGTTAACATTTAGATTTTTTTCCTAGTTCTATTTGAACTAGGCTGCTCTTGATGTTCGAAGTGGTCTTCATGTGTTCAAAGCTCAAATCCTCCACAACCTCTTCCTCCCCCAAGTTCTCAATAGAAGTGACAAAAAGAGGATTATTGATAAAACCATTTATAATATCATCTTCTATCTCATCCTTAAATTATTGGACTTTACCAAGGGTAAGAACTGGATGGGAGTTATCTAATTCAGGTTTGAAATCATCCGCCAAGGGGTTTTCCAACTCCCTACTTGGCTTTGTAGGGGGATAAAGGTTGAGGTTTTCCGTAGCCCAACCATCTAAAATTGTCATATAGCTTGAACTACAACTTATAAATGCATCCGCAGTTGCCAACCAGGGTCTCCCCAGGATCGAGGGGTGCCCCCCTAAATTTTATTTGGGTTGCAAGATAAGAAAATATGTTAGATATCTCCAGGAATCCATTATAATAACTACGTCTTCTAATACCCCTGTTGGCTTAACATGGGACCTGCCCACTAATTCAAGTACAGTAGGTGTTTGTCTTAGCCCCTGCAAACATAGGTTGGTAAAGACTTCTTTAGTCATTACGTTAATTGCTACCCCTAAATCAATTAGTGTATTTGGGATAGGCATCTCATCAATGTAAATGATAACTGTAGAATTCCCTAGATCATTATATTTAGTCAACGTAGATTGACCAATCATTAATTCTAAAAATTTCCCCATCAAATGGATAGTGACAAGGTCTTTAGGCTTTCTTCTAGGTTTCTAACACACAGGTCCCGTACTGTTTTCGCATAGATGGGAACGTCCTTGATAGCTTGTAGCAGGGGAATCCTGACATGTAGATTTTTCAACTCTCTGAGAAAATTAGAGTCAGACTGTGAAGTCATCTTAGTTTCTGATAATATTTGCGAATATGGAAGATCCTTACTTGTTGTAACAGTTGGGTCAGCTGATACAAATGTAACAACATTATTCGGGTCAGATGTTACAGATGTAACAACATCACCTTCACCTACTATAGTAGTACTGTGAGAGTCTGCGGGACCACCCTTAAGAGATTCACATTCTTCCTCAATGATGACTAGAGAGGTTTTCACTACTTTTCTCGAACGCATATGGATTTCATTACATTCAACGGGAGTGATGTAGTAAGTTTGGAAGGAAGCAAAAGCTTCTAAAGCGTAGGCTACCTTATTATTTAGGTTAGGATTAGGTTGTACATGTAATTGGGGTTGTATGGGAGGTGTAGAAATAGGTGTTGAGATAGGTCGTAGCTGTAATTGTTGTTACATTGGTAACACAGAATGGGATGGACCTAAAGAATTTCCTCTCCAATTTTGGGTCCAAGAATATGGCTGAGATGGAGGGTATTGAAAAGGTGGAGAGGGAAACCATTGGTTCCATGGTGAGGAAAACCGAGCTGGAGGAGGTGAGGAATATTGCCATGGAAATTGTTGTGCATTATATACTTTATTCCATGCATTAAAAGAAAAATCTTGAGGCATACCTGGTGGTCATCACTGCCAAGGCTTCCTAGACCCAATGAAGTAGGAGGATTGGAATTCCTCACTTGTTGTAACAGTTGGGTCAGCTGATACAGATGTAACAACATTATTCGGGTTAGATGTTACAGATGTAACAACATCACCTTCACCTACTATAGTAGTACTGTGAGAGTCTGCGGGACCACCCTTAGGAGATTCACATTCTTCCTCAATGATGACTAGAGAGGTTTTCACTACTTTTCTCGAACGCATATGGATTTCATTACATTCAACGGGAGTGATGTAGTAAGTTTGGAAGGAAGCAAAAGCTTCTAAAGCGTAGGCTACCTTATTATTTAGGTTAGGATTAGGTTGTACATGTAATTGGGGTTGTATGGGAGGTGTAGAAATAGGTGTTGAGATAGGTCGTAGTTGTAATTGTTGTTACATTGGTAACACAGAATGGGATCGACCTAAAGAATTTCCTCTCCAATTTTGGGTCCAAGAATATGGCTGAGATGGAGGGTATTGAAAAGGTGGAGAGGGAAACCATTGGTTCCATGGTGAGGAAAACCGAGCTGGAGGAGGTGAGGAATATTGCCATGGAAATTGTTGTGCATTATATACTTTATTCCATGCATTAAAAGAAAATTCTTGAGGCATACCTGGTGGTCATCACTGCCAAGGCTTCCTAGACCCAATGAAGTAGGAGGATTGGAATTCCTCACTTTATTCTTTAAGCACTGCTTTTAGTTTGGGAAGCTCTGGACAATAGCCTATAGAATGCTCCATATCACAAATGATGCACAAGTTGATGTTGTTGACTCTATAATCCATCAAGGAATGTTTGTCCTTACATTTTGGGCAAAATATAGCCAAATATTTCTCGTTTTCTTCCTGAGCCTTTTTTACTTATGCAGTTGTCAGTTGGGAAAATAAAGCACTGAGGAGGTCAATTTTAAGATTCTCAAACAAGTTCCTAATCTCGGCTCTGGTCACACCTCCATTTGCAGATTTTTGTACTTGAACGAAGGCATCCCATGTCATGCTTCTTCCTCATGATGATCCTCTCGAGCATCTTAAACAAAGTTTTATTATCGCATCAAATGATTCTTGAGATATATCTCCCTTCCCTAGAAAATTCAATGTATCCAGGTCGTCATCTCTCGTTCCCTGTACGAATATAGTTTTCAAGATCTCTGCATCCAAATCACTATGTTTAGATATTTGTAGATTATAGTGGAATCACTCCACATAACCCTCCAAGATTTCTTCTTCTTTTTGTGCCATCTTGAATATTTCTTCCCTCAAGTCCTTAGACCGACAATAGTCCTAGCTTTTTGATAGAAAGGCAGTTTTCATCTCTCCCCATGTCCAAATAGTAGCAAAGCCCAATCCCATGAGCCATCTTATTGTTTCTCTCTTTAAAGTAGCAGGGAACAATTTCAGCTTCTGAGCATCTAAAGTATAATCATAGCTCCTGCACAGGACATCAAATTAAAACAAGAATGTATCAAGATCTTCTACAGTCATTCCTTGAAAAGATGGAAGAGATGATAAGGGAATGTTTTCATGGGAGCTTTGCCCCTTATATCACTTATTGGAAATTCAAAGGTGGTAACAGTGGCATCAATCCTTGTATTATCATTTCTATTATTGTTATTTCCTTCCATTGCAGATTCCCATTTTTCTTGTTTTTATGAGTCCTCTGCCAAAGATGATGATTGTATAGGTTGCTCTGGGGCTGGCGATTTCATAGCGCTACCTGAATTTGGGTATTGATAAGTAAAATAATTTTTTTCCAATTCTGGCTCTAAGTGCTCCTCGTTGGTTTCCCCTTGGCCTTCAGACCCAAAGCCTTGGCCACTAGTTTCTCCTTGTTTCTCTTGAATTGAATCTACAATCTTGGGAGTATATATACTAGTTTGAGGGTGACGAGGTCCTAAGACAGAGGAACAGGATGCTTTTAACCTTAATATGGGAGTAACAATTTTCTGTGGTCCTTCTTTTCTTGTATCCTTTTGTGAATTTGACTGTTCTCTCTTTAATTTTGAAATTAATTCTTGAATGGTTTTTTTCCTCCCTAAATCTGCGCTTTTCTTGTTCCTTTTATGATCCGTTTTTCCTGTGGGTTTATTAGATTTATTATTTTCTATGTCTCTTATGTTCATACAATCTACATATGGACCATATGTTTAATTATTTCACACTCCAAGTGCCCTAGTCGTTACAGTGGTGAGCCCGCTCAAGTATGTTAAAGCGATGCGCAGGTTCTTACCTCTCGTCTTACTGCCCAACATCTATAAGACTGAGGACACTTCTAAAAAAAAAAATCAAAAGTTAACACACTCTAAGTGTTCTAATGCTCATAGTGGTGAGCCCGCTCAGGTGTGTTAGAGCAATGTGTAGGTTCTTACCTCTCGTCTTACTGCCCAACACGTGTGTACTAGAAACACTATACTAACAAAACACATTAGCTGACTGTATCGACAACTGCCTCCTCGGGCAACAATGACAAAATGTTCTGTCGATTTAATCACTATTTAATTTGACTGAACTGAAAACATTTAATTGTCAACTAGGGTAGGTCTGTTGATTTCAAAGGTGCTTGCATTATCTGTGTCGATACATAACATCCAGGGAAAGAAATGAAAGAAAAATGTCATTGAACATAATATCAGAACTCAAAGCACTCATGCAGAAATTAAAAACACATTCTACAAGAATGAAATTTACTCATCACACTTCATGTTTTTCTCAAAGAATAGGCACACCACACATCACTAGCAAAACTGCATCAGTTGATTAAATATTATAGTTCTAGCCAATCATGTACAAAAGCATATAATGAATCTTGAAAAAGAAGTGCATCAGTACTACAATTCATACATCAACATTAATAAATTCACACTTCAAAGAAAGATAAACCAAACATATAATCTACTACTATTGCAATCCATGCTAAAGAGGAAGGCCCTTCCTCCCTAGCAGGGTGTAGGGATGAAATGGAAACTAGTTAGAACTCAACACAAAATATCTATGAACATCACCATAAGTGTTCTATATTAAAAATGACTGGAAATTACAAGATCAAAATGTCAATGTTGTTCCTTTGTTTTCGTCCCCTTTTCATGGAACCGAAGCTTTTTATAAATTTTACAAGCCCCAAAAATTAGGGAACAGATCAGTCATGAGAATCTCATGATTCTCATGCTAATCAATATTAAGAGAAAAATAGAAAGGGTTACAAACAATTTTCTAATAAAATACCAACTCAAGTTACACCATCTCCACAATCATAACCATTGAGATCCTTTGAACGTCCGTAGATAATTCATGATCCTTGACAACTGTCTTTGAAGGCAACAACCATGGTCTTTGCCAGTTGCGGTGTAACAACAACTCGAGGTGTAACAACAACTCAAGATGTAATAGCAACTCGAGGTGTAACAAAAACTCAAGATGTAATAGCAACTCGAGGTGTAACAACAAAAATTTGAACTGTAACATCAAATCCTCGAAGTTTAATCAACAAGTAATAGCAGCAGCTACTCATCCTTAGTCCTTAGTTATAGACAACACCTGAAAGAAAAATAACCAAAAAAATTCTCCCACAATTACCTTGGTTATCCATCTAAAAAAGACATCACTTCATTCGATATTTAACGAAAGATGGAAAAATAATATGTTAAAAAAGGATTGCTCTTATAACCAGGGAAAACGGTAATCAGGACATAGATCTCATAGGTTTATAGGGAGAGAATGATCGAAAAATGGGGAAAGGGGTGTCTAAGATATGCTTAAAAATTGCACCCAACATGTCCTAGAATGTATTTTTTTCACCATCGTTCGCATATCGCAAGTGTCATTCACACTTTTCTTGTCATATCACAAGTGTTGTCTTTTTTCATGGGAATTACCTCTTATCACATAGAGTGGAGTTTTGGCTTGTTTCAAGGGGAAACATTTGTTACAATTAGTTATTAGTATCATATAGACATGTTTCACACTCGTTTCCAAAATCTCAAGCATTGTCACACAAGTGTCGTCATTGTCATCGCAAAGCGTACCTTTAGTGTCACACTTGGGGAAGTCATCATAAGGTTGACGCATTGAGGGAGGTATGTTTTTCATGTATTTTGAGTCATCAATGTTGTGTCTTCAATTTTCTAAGTGTGTGATCATGCTCAATTTTTATCCTTGTTCACTTTGGCCGCTGATTCCACACACAACCTCATTCGAAAAATTTCACTCCCAAGGAACTTGACCTCACTCAACCTTCCTAAACTGTGCATTGTACAGTCTTAACCCTCAAACCTTGAAATTTCCTCTTGGAACTATGCATTGCACAATAACAGTGCCTAGCTTCGACGCTTGATCTCCATAACTGAAGAATTTCTTCCTCCTAGTCAGTCTTAACTGCACATTGCATAGTGTCAAGCCTCAGGCTTCCACCCTGACACCTTGAGCTACACAACTGTGTAATCATTGAGACTATTCTCCCTCTAGAACTATGCATTAGGAAATTTCAAGCCTCGAGCCTCAACCTTGAGCCCTTGAACCCCTAAACAACACAATCTCCCATCTTGTTCTCCTGTCTGGATTGTGCTTTGGGAAACTTCAAGCCTCAAGCATGACCTCCTATGTTCCCCAACTACACAATCACTTAGCCCATGCCCTTAGAAATTCACACTACACAATATAAAACCTCAATCCTTTATATTGAGCCCTTTATTACCCTCAAGTGTGTAGTCCCTCTGTCAAGAACTCCTCAACTGTGAATTTTGTAGTCTCAAGGCTTAAGGCTCTAGCCTGAGTCCTTGAGTCCGTCAATTGTGCAATCCTTTGACCCTAGCCATCCTGAACTCAGCATCGTACAGTATCAAGCCTCGGTCTTGGAACTTTTCCTTTGGAACCGTGCAATCCTTGAGTCAATCACTTAATTAGTCACCAATTCTAACCTTAACAAGTGATTTTATGAAGCATCTTAGGCTAGGGGTTTACAAATTGATGTTGTCTTGTCATGAGTGGTTTGCAATCACAGGTATTCTATTATGTAATCAAAGGATGATGATAAAGGAGACGGAGAAGGAGACCATTCTAGAAGATACCCTTATAGTTGCAAATACAAGTTTACCCATCAAGATAAGACAAAGGGACATCAATTTTCAACAACACCTAAAGACCAAGACCACATTGGAGATTCCTTATCTTCAAGTCATGAGGAGGAAGAAAAAGAGCATGTTCCATCTTTCAAGAAGACAGAAAGGAAGAAAAAACAAAGAGTGACTTGACACTACCATGTCATCATGTAGTCCACATCACCAATTTCACGTCATGCCATGTCATCAGTCATCATCTACCATATCATTTTATGGAATATGTAATTCAACGTTCGAAAATGTATTGTAAAAGTGGAAGTCCAAGAGTCATCTATGTAATGTCAAGAGTCATGTAGGAAGGTTAAAAGTCATGAAAAGTCAAACAGTCATGAGGGTAGTCCAAGAGTCATAAGGGAGGTGAAGGATCACCCCATTTGTGATATATACGCCCTCATTATTCATGCAAATGACTTTTCACCTTGGAACCTCCCGCAAGGCATCAAAGACACAAGCTAGTTATTTTCGGGAGAAAGTAGTGTCTCCAACGCTCCACTATTGGAGCTAGTGGTGTTTGTTGTATACATGTGCCTTGGGACTTTTACTTAATATATGAAGCCTGATGGCCAACACGTTCTTCATGCATGGATTATGGATGTTTGTAAGACTCTTCCGTGAATGTTTAAGATACATATTTGTTTTCACCTGTACTAAAGTAATTGAAATATTTTGGTTATTTTAGTGCTCTTAACATACTAGGAATGTGTTGTAATGGTTGCAAATCTCGTTGCATCTTTGTGGACTATTCCCCTGGATATTAGACATATATCTCTTGATTATGTGTGTTTCTACCAGAGTGGTACTATTACCTCTCTCTTAGAGGCTCACTTTATTTTCCCTCTGCAATAGAAGAGCCTTGACACACCTATAACCGAACGCTCACCAAGCACACTTACTTTATTATCGAAGGCACACACGTGTTCCTCTCTCTTGATGATAGTTAGAGCCAAGGAAAATCTAAAAGAATACATGGCAACTAGGCTGATACTCTGGATGGGGCTCCTATTCCAAATGGTGTGAGGTATAATTGGGACTTCACATTGGGGAGACCCCCTTGGTTGATAGATTTCCAGCACCGTCAACATAGTGATAGATCAAACTATGAGATTTCTCTTCTCTTTTATTTATGTTTTTTATTTAAAAGAATGATTATATGACCATCACTTATGTTTTTTTGGGGATGTTGTATTAGTAAGGCATGGTATTGTCACAAAGCCTATTTACATGTTAGGAACCTCCAAGGTTAAGAATATTGTTACACGTTTTTTAAATGTATATATATCTAACTCATATATTAATTATTTTTATAATAATAATAATAATAATTCAAAATAAAGTTATAATTTAGTTTTTTTTAATTTGTTTATTTTGGTAAAGTCAGATGTATCATGAAGTAAGTATTTTAATGCCTAGTTATATTTAGTAGCCATTTATTTTATATGGTTGCATTAGTTATTAAGTGGATGGTGGTGATTTAAGCTCCATAAAACATTCTTAGTAGTAGTAATATTTCAAAGGTTGAGATTTATCTTAAAATTAATTATGACTCTTTTGCCTTTTTATTTAAATTGATTAATTAGAGAAAATGTCATATGAACATGTGTGATATAAACATGAACTATGGTTTTTAGGTCAAGTGGCATTAGTAAGCTATGGTATTGGCTCACAATATTGTAACAAAGTATATTTATAGATTAAGAATCTCCATGGTAAAGTGGAGTTGAATCTCAATGGTTAATAATTTGGTTACATGTTTTTTTTTAAATGTATATATGTTTAATTCATATAATTTTTTTATAATAAAAAATAATAATAATAATTTATAACTTAGTTAATTTTTATGATTTTTTTAATCTTAGCAATGTGAGATATATCATGAGGTAATTGTTTGACACCTATCCATATTTACTGGTCATTTAATTTATATGGTTGGGTTAGATATAAATTTCAATCATGGATCATGAAATAAAGAATGAATCACTCCTAGCTTATGGAGTGTGCTAAAAGTATGATTATGTTAACTATTTTGAAATGGATTTAAATGGTGAACTTCTTATGAGTTTGAATCAATTACTCCCAAAATTTCATGACCATAAGAGATTTATTATGTTATTTTCTTATGTTAGGCCCTATGAACAAAGTCTTGTTTTTTTGAATCCACTCTCTCTTGCATCATAGGAAACCCTAATGATCCTTATGTGTAAGCCTAGATCTCATTTACATTATTGTTTCCTATGCTCTATGAGATAATGTATCTTTAAAGCTCCTTTACAATAATATCACTTCTATAATCGTGGTTTTATATTCATTGGTTCCTATACTTGGTATTTTTTCATAAGATAATCAAAATAGAGTCGAGGTCAATGAGGTAACTTTCTTCCAAGAATTTCGACAATATTGTGAATTTTAAAGCTTCATTTCAAATGAGTTCTAGTGATGAGATACAATACGTATAGTTAGGTTTTGTGATGAATATTTTATTAGTTTCACGCAATCATGAATATTTCAATACACTTGATTTCATGTAGCGACTTCAGCTCAAGCTCCTTACTGATGCTAGGGTCCGACGAGGAGAAGTAAAACCATTGACAAGTTGAATCAAGGTATAAATCTAAAGTATCATGTGATGTACCATCTAATGGTTTTTCACGGGTAGTTGTAACATTCCCCATTGGTATTGGATGATATAATTTGAGATCAACATAGAATTTTGTCTCCAAATGGACTTACTACAAGGAACTTTATGAAATGGATATCCATGGTAGAATATAATGATAATGATTTGAATATGAAGAATAAATACAATGATTAAGAAATGAATATTACACCAAGCATATCATTTTCATTAAATGACAATTTGATCCCTTGAATAAGTTGAGATTCTTCTATGAATCCAATTCTATTTTGTGGGGTGTTATCTACAAACATAAGCATATTGATGATTTCAAATTCAAGTGAGATATTTCACTTGTAGCAGTGAATTAATGAAATTATCAACATCTCATAACCATTCATCTTCAAAAAACCTACCTCCCTTGATTTTTAAGTGAACTTTTATTTGATTGAGATTTCAAGTAAGCTTATAATTCCATTGCATGGTATCATAATTTTTGCTACCTTTAAACACTACTCATAGTTTGGTACAATTACACATTCTTTTTTAGTTTTCTACAAATTGATTCTAGTACTATTTCTTAGGAATTTCTTGAGGGTATATATTTCTTGGATTAAATTATAAAATAATAGTCACTTGCAAGCTATAAATGTGTGCATTTTCAGTTCAAGTTGACACCATTCAGTTGTTGAGCTTGATTTATTGACAAAATGGCTTGACTTGATGATTTATTAGAGTTATTGAATACTCTAATACTTTCTACATTTGAAAATATAGTCACTATTGACAGATCAATTATAACCAATGTTCAAACCTTCTTACAAAATTCATAGGAAAAAATCAAGTTTCTCAAGCTCAAATCACAACTTAAATGAGATGAACTACAACAAAGGAATAAACATTTTAAACTAGTTCTTGTTTAGAACAATTCTTTATTTGAGATCGATTCCCATCATGTTACTGACACCACTTTAGGAGTAAATTCACATGAAGTTGAAAAAGTTCAACTTTCACTTCAAAAGCCCATCATCAGAACTTGGGAAGAGGTCATCAACAATAGGAAAAAAACCAATCTTGGATATAAAAAGGAAGTGAGATTTCACATTCCAAAATACTCCAAACCAATTTAGTTTTAATATGTTGGATTATTTAAGACAACTTTTTTTCACTTACTCCATATCCTCTTGAGATTATCAAATTTCAACATTATGACTGAGTTGACCATGTGTGCAATCAATGTTTTGATCTTCACTCTTGTGAGAATCATGAAAAACATACTCATCATTTAGATATATATTCAAGACACTGATGGGATGTTGATTTGTCATCATTTCACCATTATTTACAAATATCGTTTTAACCATTTGTGGCATTCTTTCATCCATGGATTACTATATTTTCCCAATTTCGTGTAAAAACATCACAAACATATCTAATACTCAAAGTGGTTAATTGTCATATATTTTATTTGCCTTTAATAAATTAATTAGGATTTTGCTTGGTTTTACTGATCATAGTATGACCAAATCAATTTCCATAGCTTCGTCCAATTTTTTGGAGCCATCTCCGTGATCAAGCTTAGCTGGCTCTTTGGAGGTACATTTAAAAAATATGTTCCTACTATTATGATTTTGCTTTAGTGGAAGGATTTCATATTTGATTACTGATTTCTTTGTGTAATTTAGTCTCGTACTCCAGTAGAAGACCACCTTGTTGTGCATGAGCATAATTTAATTGCTTTAATGTTAAGTTAATTTTTAATAGTCTACTTTATACTTAAATTTCATGTTCAGTTATCATTGCATGATTTTCCTCATTCATTTCATTCGACTCTTGTAGATATCAAGCACTTGAATAAACACTCTAAGACCACAAAATATTTACCTATTCTTTTTGCTACCAGTCTCTTATATTTTGCAATCATTTGTAGTCTCAAATTCAAAGATACAATAGAAAATTTTGCATAACACTTGTAGTGCATGAATGAGACTCTGAATTTTGTACACACATTAGTAGTTTCTCGTAATCAATTTCATTTTCAAACTAATTATTTTTATGTCGTGCTCTTCATAGAATTATCTCTATTCTTTAATTACCTTGTGTATAATAAGATAATTTACTTTTTTGAATAAATTTCATAAAAGTAGAACATGATTACTGAGTGTAGAATTTCTTTGATTTCTATAAATTAAATTTATCCCTGCCTTTCATAGATTAAAATTTTATTTGCAAATAGTTAATCTTAGATTTACTAGACTTTGTTTCTTTTCTAGAATAGATGCCTTTTGCTTCCCTAGAATACAATAGATGGTTTTTTTACCAAATAATAGTCATTCCTTTCTCTACTTTTCCATCTTTTATTCAAAAGTGTGTGTATGCTTTCACTAGATTTCATTTCATAGATTTTCCTTGCATTTTTGGTCTTTAAAATTCAATTTATTTTTAGATTAACATTTCATTTTCACTCCATCACATTATGTTTGATCCATTTGCATAAGTTTTCCACTCATTTTTTCCATTAATAAGATATAATTCTTCTTTTGAAATTAAAATTGAAAGTTGATTTCCTAGCACATATTATGCAAGAATACTTCACAAGTATACAAACCTAGATTGACATTTTAATGAAAGTATTTTAACTTACAATTAAATTACCCTACATTTTTGGAGTTGTTTCGAGGGAAGTATACATAGGAATTAGCTTTCAACCTAGAATGTATTTTTATTTACACAACTATAGCTAGGAAGAGTGATAAGAGGAGAGGTAAAAACCTACGCATCATGATTGTGGGGTTCTCCCTAACCGAAGTTGTTGGATTTCATCTCATTTTTAGTTGCATTCATTCTCAAATGCATAAACGTTAAATTGCATTCATTTTAGAGTGAATTCTAGAGGAAGATTCATTATAGGAAAAAATTCAAAAAGGCTTCAATCACCTACCATCCCCACTAAATCACGTGGTGTGGTAAGAGCCACACTTCCGCATCATGAATTCTTATTTTTGTAGGTAGAAGAAGAGGTGAAAAAGTAGGTAGAATAAAGTGATGGAGATGATGACAATGAGGAAGATCCTTTTAGATTTCCCATTCAGGATACAAATATAATTTTCATACGAAGAAAATCCCTCCATATGTAATTCTGAACTTCCTTGGTATGAGATCAGAAGACCTGAAAATGAAAATGATATTTTTAGAAAAATACAAGGATTATTGTGTACAACATGACCTTAAAGAAGAATTTTTTAACATGACTAAAAAAAAGATGAGAGCTTTGAGGATCTGGTAGAGATATTTACGTATAATGTTTTGAGGAAAAAAATTGCATAATTCAGGCTTTGATACATTAAAAATCGTCTTACTTAGAGAAATTAAAGATGAATGGATTGATATCCTTAATATCATGGGTAAAGGAGATTTTACTCAATTATCATTTGAAGAAATTTGTGAATTATGTATGTACATATCAAGAGGAAAAGAAAGTATGGTAGATCCCCTCAAGATCCTGTTATGGCAAGAATAAGGAAGTCAACATCAAGGATGGTAAGTCAATATGAACTTGGTAATTTTCTAGGCATTCTTATATATTTAAGTAAAATGATTGATATGCTAAGAATTAAAAACAAGAAAAGAGTTGAGAATTTTGCTTCATTTGTATTTTTCCCTCAATGTAGAAAGAAACATGCTTTTCATGAGTTTCCACTTGATAACATTAAAACTTGTGTATCTGTGTATAATCACATGATGCTAAATATTTACTTACTAGGGTTGAAGGAAGTTTACCAGGGAGTAAATGAAACAATCAGATAATATTGTTATTTAGCTTCAAGAAGACCATGGCAGCCTTGTCAACCTGATATGATGCAAGATCCTAATTCACAATATCAAGGTTATGCAAAACAATCTCGAAGTAATTGGAACACATCCTTACCATGAAAACCTTGGCCATCTTAATCCCAACCTCAAAATTAATCCTAACAACAAGGTTGGAAATTTCCTTACGAAATAAATCCACCATATCCTCAATCTTTTCCTCACTATATGCAATATGAATCTCAATGCTATCCATACCATTCACCTCCACCACAACATAAGTTTCACCATAAATCGACCCCAACTCAATCTTTCCCATTATCTCCTACACCAGCACCCCAAAGACCCGTTTCCACTCAACTACCTACACAACCATTTCATATCCCCAACAATAAAATACCACAATCCACTTACAATGTTGAGATACAAAATATTCAAACAAATCCTCTTGATCTAAATGATATTCTTCATAGATCAAGAGGAGTATTGCAAAACAAATATTCTCCATCTATCTTTGAGGAACAAAGTCGAGAAGAAGAAGAAGATCCAAAGAAGAATGAAGAATCATGGTCCACATCTGATGGAGGGTAGGTGTTAGAACCTAAGATAAATAAATTTCTATTATGCCTTTCATCAAATAATTTATGTAGCCAAGAGATCAAACATCCCATAGTAGAAGATTTGAATGGTATGGCAGAAGAAGACATACAAAAGGATCCAAAGGAGAAACTAAACCAAGGGCATCACAACTATATTGAACTTTGGTTCCAAACAATCATTAGCTTGGAGCATCACTCTCTTCTTCATTTGTTCTTGGCATCATCTCAATCAAAGTAGTTAGTGTCTCATATTCTAGTATATATCAAAGAATATCTTTTAAACCTGAATATGAGTTTATTTATCATAATGTTATGTACATGGTTCCATTGGAAGTATTCCTACACTTGAAAGGCATTTTCTTTTTCAAAGCAGAGTACGCGAAAAAATAAATGGAAAGAGAAAAACAAGTCCTATTGTGAAAATTAGCTTACTGACGCAATTTGACATGAGCTTTGCTTGAAAATTACGCAACTGGCTAGAAAAGTTCACAATAAGTTATTCAATTTCATGATGATTTCAATATTTTATTATGGTTCTTGAAATCAATTTTTATCTTATCCTCAAGTTGGCTGTTGTGGGATTCCTTAAGTCCTACCTTGCAATGGATATTTTCCCATCAACTTCAACACCTTATCTGGGACCAAGTGTAGAGATATTTTGAGGGCCTTCGAACTTGCGTACAATAATGGAAAGCCTCCTCACTGACAAAATAGGAATACAACAATGTCTCTTGATTATAAAATCTTGCAGGTGACTCGACTTCCACACATTCATTCGTCCCTGTCTAGATGTACTTGGGTAACTTGACATTAATTTACATTATTAGTGAGTTGTCACACATTGGTTAATGATTTTCATTAGTGATCGGTAACTCGATGATTTCTTTCCATGCTCGAATTTGGCACATTCATTCACATGGTAAGAATTGTACCATGGATTTTGGGTTTTGATGAAGACTATATGGTTTAATGAAATCAACAACAACTTGCAGCGATTCATTTTATTGTTTTAAAAGTTTGTTGTAGCAACATGTTCATCTTTTGTTCCAATAAAATTTGTCATACCAACAACAACATGATGGCACCACTACAACTCTTCTTCATTCATTTCCTTTTCTGCAAAATCATTAAAATTAGATCAATTTCAATCAGCATGCATCATATTTCATGGTCTCTTCTTCAACACTCAACACACAGTCCAAATCAGCAACTTAGCCTTAGAGAAAAAAACTTCCATAATAAAAATAGAAACATTTGTGGACAGATTGCAATAGGTATGGAAAGTTGTTGTAGAAACCTATTTTACGGCTATTGTAGCTTATTCCATAGTAGTTTTGCATAGAGATCACATGAAAATGGAGAAGAAATAAAAAATTCTGATACACAGGATCTTCTTAGAGTATGATAAATTGAGTAAGACATGGACATAATTATAAATAAATAAATAAAAATGAAGGACATTTCAGTGGGGTTTTAAGGTAGATTCTTAGTTTTCATCATTGTGCACAAATTAGGACAAAATTTGGTATTTTTTTCACAGCCCCTTTTCATTGTAAAAAATCGATTTTGAAGGGATGTTATGGTGGGAGAGCTCAAGATTACATAATTTATTTGCTAGTAGAATTGTTTTCTTCCAACACCTACAACCCTTACTTCAACATTTCAAGTTCTTCAAAAGGTAAACTTGAGTAAATTCACTTATGAAAATTTTTAATTTGTTAAAATTTTAGTAAATTATGATGAGAAACCACTATAAGTATAACATCCCTTTGGGAGATGGCGAACGCAGGGAAAAACTGTGCGAGATACGATTCTGAGGTTGCGGGATCGGCGTCGGTCAAGCACAGGAATTGGTTTTTGCATATCGCTCCGCAGGTGAAAGAGGGCTTCCGGGGCAATGCGAGTTTTCGAATGGATCTGGTATCCAGGGGCTTCATTAATCACATTATTTTGACATGCAGCGGTACGCTGATACAGATCCGGGGAAAAGAAACCCATGGCGACAAGACCCCGGAGGAAAGGAAACGAAAACTCAAAAATTTTGCACATCAGGATCCGGATCCGGTTTTATTTGTCGCAGATCTTGGTGAAAATGCGTCTTTCCGCCCAGATCGGGCATTTTTTTTCCTGATCCATGGCAAGGAGCTGAGATTTAGACATGGGATCTTAGCCCTGAAGCTTGAGATCTTCCCTGCGCAGGTAGGGTTTGGGGATCTCCAGATGAGAGATAGACTTAACAGGAGGCCCGATCTGGGAGACGGATCATCAGTTAGTGCCAAACATTGTAGATTCGGGGTGGATCTACCAGATCAGGCCAGATCTAGGCAGAAGCAAAATGAAATTTCGCCAGATCCAGAATACAAATCCGAAAAACGGGATCTGATCAAGGCAGACATAGCGGATCTGAAACAAATCTTCATCAGATCAACAGAAGGCAGACACGTTTGTGTGCAGATCTGGGAACGGATGAGTGTTTTGGAGCTTAAAAAAGAGATCCAGGACAAACTGGGAATTCCAGTTGCACTTCAAATCCTAATATTTTCTGGGATATGTTTGCAGGATCAACACACACTCCAGCATTACAAGGTTGCAAAGGACTCAACTATTATCCTCAATCACCGATTGCGAGGTGGATCTAAGGGATCTACCTCAAAACCTACAGGCAACTATCGCGATGCAGCCAAAGGGAAAGAACCTCCAAAGGGGAAAGAATCCACAGCTGTTAATATACCTCCAGGGCAGTATATCGTGGATCAAGTGCCAGAGAGTCCCTCCATCTTGCTGGATACTCCAGAGGTAAAGTGCATATTCTCATATCTACAAAAAAATGCTGTTATTTGTAGATTTAACGGTTTTTGGCCTAGAACGGATGCTTTGTACCAATGGATCCACATGGTCTGGACAAAAAACTGCCAGATCCACCTATGCTCGAAGGGTTTCTTCATAGTAATCTTCCTCGTAGAAGGAGAAAGGGAAAAAATTCTCAATGAAGGACCATGGTTCTGGGGCAGTGCGGGATTGTTTGTTACCCCATGGTTCCCGGAGTTTGATGCAAATACTATGGTGGTATCAAGGATGCCAGTATGGGTAAGGTTGCATAATCTTCCGATACATTTTTGGCACTACAAGACCTTATCAGCCATAGGGAATACCCTTGGAAGAATGTTAAAGATTGATTCAGAGAGACACATAAAAGGAATCTTCACCTTTGCTAGGATATGTGTCGAGGTAGACCTTAGCCAAGGATTACCTGAAAGCATCATTCTGAATTTCAACAATTCTCAGTGGAAACAACCTTTGGACTATGAGAATACAGCATTCAGATGCAGGGGATGTCAACAAACAGGTCATCTGTTCAATGCATGCAAAAGCCTCAACAAGAGCAAGCCACAACAAAGGAAGCCCAAAGGATGGCAGAACATAGATGATGTTGTAAAGAAGAGAGCCGCGGAAAAGAAAGCCCCTTCGGTAACAGAAGATGAAGAAACAGAAGCAGAAGAGGATGATACCACCATTGAGGAAGTTGAAATAGAAAACCAGAAGGAAAATATAGCAGACAACAAGGCCTCACAGTCCCACTCAAATCAGGCAGAAACACAGCAAAATCAGGCAGAGATGACAAGCGGGGATCAAAGCATGGGAGGCATCAAACGGCATCATCACTCAGATACTTCAGACTCAGACAAAGAAACAGGGCCTCCGAATGCAACAACACAGTTAGTCATTGCTTCGATCGAGCCCACTCAAGGAGAGTGGCGCAAGGTCGAAAAGAAAAAGGGGAGAAAAACTTGAAGCGTGAGTTTTACTCACAGCCGGAATTCAGGTTTTTTAACCCTTTTTCTTTTTCTTTTCTCTTTTCTTTTCTTATTCTTTGTGCACGTTAGTCTTCTAACGTTGCGTGGGGTGCGAAAGCACTTGAGCCCATGTGGCAATTACTGAATGCTTCATTGCATCTGCTAGTGTAACTTTTCATTAATTTTTTTAATAAAAGGTTACTGTTTTTTTCCTTGGAAAAAAAAAGTATAACATCCCTTTGCCATAATTTCATTTTTCCACCATATCTTTCATTATTGTAGACCACCTCATACTATCAACCATCCTTTTCATTTTACTCATTTTGATTGTATTTTCCTTTCATCATAAATTTATACTTTGTTTAAAAAAAAATCTTTATGACAATAATAAGAACTCAACATACAAGGATGCAATAAATGAATTCAAAAGTTATGATGAAAATCCTAAGAAGTAGTTCATTTTATTTATTATGGAATAAGTAAGGCTAGTGAAATCAAGAATGTGAAATATAATACAATGACTTGTAATTCATCAATCTATACTTATGGTTTTGTGGAACACCTAGAAGAGGCATTGGAATTATTGAAATGAATCTGAATTTATTTTCATGAGGCATTAACAATTATTGTGGATGACAAAAATCCAGGAAGTCACATATTTCTTTTTGCAAATAAGGAAGTTGGAAGTCAAAAGTTAGAAGAGACGCCAACATCAACATAATATTTGAGGCAATTGAAGGCAATCAAGCAACAACTATTGAGGACCAAGTTTTGATTCAGCTTAACTCATTTCCTTGAATACTAAATGTATAACATAGTTAGAAGTTCAATGGATGATTGAATATTGTGCTTCATTAAGATTTCTCAGACATCTTCTAATTCTCAGGAATTTTATGGGTATCATAATTCAGTTGTAGTACGTATCACATCATTTGTTAGAATTATGAAACGTTTATTCATGAGGATGTTAGCATGGCAATTTTTTCATTTACCTTTGATATGAAGTATTGGAATTGTTTGAGGTTCTTGGAAAACGAAAGATTTATATAGTTGAACATAAGGTCCAACATTAGATAGCAACTACCAAAAAGCTTCAACAACATGGTGATCAACCACATCAAGGCAAATTAAATCAAATATCATTTTGTAAGACATAATTTTCAAATTTTGTCAAAGGTAAAAACGCAACATTTATTTTTTTTGAAGTAAACTATAGAACATAGAATATGTAAAAATTAATAATATATCTTTTTCAATTGTATGGCCTCTAGAACCTATCATAGCCCATTAAAACCTATGATGTCTCATGATATTCCATTTTTTTCGAATGAAGAGCAGACACCAAGGTTGAATAATTCACTTGTTTTATCACCTTGTTGACCTGGTTTTTATCCTTTTTTTTTGTTTTAGAAAGCCACTCCATCCATCCTTTCATATCAACAAACTGTCATTTGTGCATACATGTGTTACATGAGAAACAACATTATAAGAGCCAAAATTCTAAGTTAAATGTCCATATTTCTATCTTTCTTGTGTGTTTCTTCATTGAATAAGTTAAAATGTGTGAAATTGCACAATTTGACATTTTCTGTAGCAACCTCCAACTTCTGAAGTGAAATCACAGGTTGACGAATGTCCTAGAAATACCATAAAATGGAGAATGTAGAAAAAATATTGAATAAGGATATCTACCCATTCAATGCAGCAAAGGAGCACTCTTCTCACTCTAACAGCTCAGTCAATGCCTTAATCAATAGGGTGAGCTAGTGATAGAGTTCACAATAGATCCAAGTGGCAGGGCATACTAGATAACTATTGAAGTTTGCTAAGAAATGGAATAAGTAAGCTAACTCATTCTCAAAGAAAGAAGGATACATTTTGGAGAAAGTGTGTTAATTAGTTTTATTAATTTCCTTCATTTGCATGTGGACGTGCAATGATATCAATGTGGGAGAGATGTTGGGCCGTTGATTTGTCATCATTTCGGTGTTATTTACAGTCATCCTTTTAACCATTTGTGCCATTCTTTCATTCGTTGATTAACTTATTTTCCACAATTTCTTTCAAAAGCATCACAAACATATCTAATACTCAAAGTGGCTAAATTTCATACATTTTATTTTCATTTAATAAATTAATTAGGATTTTGCTTGGCTTTACTGATGATAGTTTGACGATTTAAGTTTTTGTAGCTTCTTCCAAGTTTCTTTAGCCATCTCCATGATCAAGGTATTAGTACCATTATAGAAGGATATCAGGCACATAAATTTTGTTTCTAAAAGCTCCAATATGGATTTGTGTTGGTAAAAATTTCACCTAGCTCGCACATGTGAACCTCGAGCAAGAGATCAAAGGTAAAACATAGTATTGTTGACTATTCAACTTTGGATACATTCTCTAACCAATTGAAAACGAATTTGGAAAACAAAACATGGGTATTCTTCATAATGAGCCCAGTTAGTCTCCCCATGGGCAGTCTTGTCAATTCCATTACAGTTTGGGACATTTTCCTAGTTCTTTTGACCCCTATTTTTTGGACTACGTGGACAAATGTTTTGGTTTTTCAACACCTAATCACGAAATTTTATGTAGTGTATCAAGGAGTTATAATTCAATTTGTAAATGGAGATTTGATTTTCTTAGATTGCTAGCATCTCAAATAGAACTAAAATACATAGATTTCAATTATATTCAGGATTGCTAGCAGTCAATTTCTCAAAAGTTGTTATTGTAAACCATTATAAATATGCTTAAGGAGGAAGCAAATATATAACACAATTACATAAATACTCTTTAGTTATATGCTAGCTCTTCAGATGTACATTTCAAAAAAGATTTTCTCGTTGTTATACTTCTGCTTTAGTGGAAGGATTTCATATTTTTTTTTCTGTTTGTGGAAAAACCTGTGAACAATTTTTGAAACCAACGTTTCGGACTAGCTTAGTGAGTCCATCATCAGGGCAATGTGATTTGTATTTGAGAAGAGAGAGCGTGAAATCATGGAGCTATTAATAGTTAATTGAAAAATATTTGATATCTTAGCAAGCTAAGTGGGCTTGATTGTGGGGAAAAACTCCACAGTTAAGCGCGCTTGAGCCAGAGGAGTTCTGGGATGGGTGACCTCCTGGGAAGTCCTGGTTACCGGGTGCAAGCCCCGGAAGTGATGATTGATGCTATGTGATTCGTTCTCCACATTTCACTAGTTTCAATCCCACTTCTTCACCCCTGTGAGCATCACCCGATGCAATGAGTGCTAAGTGAACTATTCAAAAATCATGAGAAATTAGTCAGTTACGACTACCTCTCATGGAAATGGTCATACGTTTGAATGACTTACTTAACGCAGTTGAATCCCAAAAATGATATCTAATATAATGCACTGCGTAAATCCCCCATACTTAAATTTGATATCTTCTTTTATTGTCGGCTTTCACTTGACTAACTGATTAATAATTATTTATTTATTTATCTATTTTATTATTATTATTATTATTTATTTTTATTTTTTATTTATTTTTATTTTTTTTACATATATTTAAATTTATCTATTTATTTATTTATTTATTATTATTATTATTATTATTATTTATTTTTCAATTGGTGATTGATTATGTGTGTGTATATATATATATATATATATCTAGATATATTAAATGCTTTACAAGTAATGTATATAATTTTAAAGTACTAGTTTGAAGGTTTATTTAAGTTGTCTTCTTAAATTATATTTAAAGGAGAGTTAGGGTTGGTTATATATATATATATATATATATATAGAGAGAGAGAGAGAGAGAGAGAGAGATTTATTATTTATTTATGAATGTTTGTATGTCTGTTTTTATTTTATTTTATTTAATAAGGGTTTCCAGGTACTACTTAATTTTAGCCCGTCATCTCTATTCATGTTGTTGGAGGATTTTTCAATTTCAATAGCCTCTTTCACCCTTCTTTTTAAATAATGGTCTTCCTTGTGAATTAATTTTGCTTGTTCCATACAAATATAGTGTGAGGAAGAACATGCATGTTCTGCCAGACCTGATTTTTCCAACCTGTTTCTTGTAATATCATTAATGTGTTCTTTTAACCTTATGCCAAAGGATCTCCCTGTTTCACCTATATATACTTTTCCACATGAGTAGGGAACCGAGTATACTCCTTTGTGATTTTTTGGGTCTATTACATCCTTAGCAGAATCAAGCATGTTTTTGATGGTGTTAGGGGGTGTGAAGGTAACCCTAACGTTATGCTTGGAGAGAATTTTGGCAATTTTGTCTGTGGCACCTTTTATATAGGGTAAGGAGATTCTAGGGTTTTTCAGGAGTTTTCCTTTTTTTGGTATTGGTTGTGGATTCCTTAAAATTTCTTCCTCTAGATGTTCAAGGTCAGGGATTCTAGAAGCTCTGGTTGCTAGGGTTTTGATGACACCGACTTTTTGCTTCGGATGCTGGTGGGAATTTGAATGAAGATATTTGTCAGTGTGAGTTTGTTTCCTGAAGACTTGGTGGCTTAGTTTGCCATTTTCCTTGGTAAGGAGGACATCAAGGAAGGGGAGTTGGTTGTCTTTTTCAATTTCAATAGTGAATTTTATGTGTTCAGAGAGGTTGTTTATGTGTGATAAAAATTCTTGCTAACCGGTAAGTACGTGAACCTATAGTGTTTACTGTGGGTCTCAATGGGACTCCAGATTTATGGTTTGGGCACACCATAAATTCTGGGGATGATGGCGTTATTAGGTATTAACCTATTCTTAATCGTAGAATCAAGAGAGGAGTTTTTTATTTTGTTACTAACTTGGCGAAGGATTTTGTTGCTAGGGTCCTTGTTAAGAACTCTATAGTAGCCACTTTTGTTAAGGTGTTCTTCCATCTTATTATCATAATCTGCCCTATCCATAATAACTGTGGCATTTCCTTTGTTTTCTTTTAAAATTATAATTTTTTTGTTTTCCTTGATGTTTTTTAAGGCTTTGGATTCTTCTTTGGAGATGTTGCTAGGAGGAGTTCTGGCATTTCTGAGAATTCTGGCAAACGTCCTGTCTTATTTCTTCTGCAACATTTTGATCTATGTTTTTGATGATGACTTCAATGTTGTTTATGATATCATTTATAGGAATTTTGGCTGGGGATAGAGCAAAATTTAGACCTTTTTATAGAATCGATTTCAGGTTATCTTCCAATGTCAGCTTTGAGAGGTTGATTACAGTCGAGTTTCTGATTGAGTTTCCAGCTAATTTCTTGATGTAGTCAGTGGCAGTAGGTTTTTAATCCATTCTATGAAAGAAGCTAAATCTTTTATGTAAGAGGGAGTGTTACCAGATAAAGGTCTAAGTTTGTTAGCTATGAGAAGTGTCATCAATTTTGTGTGTTGTGATGTTGTTGGATTCTAGATTGTCAACCTACGCTGTCATGTTCTATGTGTAGTTTAGTCTCATGCTCCAGCTGGACGATCCACTTTTGTGTGCGACTGTAATTTAATTTCTTTCACATTTAGTTAATTTTTAATAATTTATTTATACTTAGTTTTCATCTTCACTTATCATTTTAGGATTTTCCTCATTCATTTTGTTTGATTCTTGTAAACACAAAACACTTGAATAAACACTCTAAAACCACAAACTATTTAACATTTCTTTTCACTATCAGTCTCTCACATTTTGCAATCATTTGTAGTATCATATACATAGGTACAAGAGGAAATTTTGCATAACATTTGTAGCACATGAAGACTCTGAAATTTGTACACACATTAGTAGTTTCTCATAATCAGTTTCATTTTGATACTAATTATTTGGATTCCATAATCTACATAAAATCAGCTTTGTTCTTCAATTACCATTTGCAGAATAAGACCAGTTACTTTCATGATTAGCTTCCATAAAAGTATAACACAATTGCCTAGTAAAGAATTGCTTTGATTTCTTATATATTAAAGTTCTCCCTTGTCTTTCATAGATTCAATATTTAATTGAAGATAATTAAGCTTAGGTTTAGTGGACTTTGTTGTTTTTCTAGAATATATGTTTTTTTCTTTCAAAGAATAGAATAGATGTTTATGTTTTTTTTTTTTTTTTGCCCCAAAGAATAGTCATTCCTTTCTCTTCTTGGACATATTTCATACAAAATTGTGTGTGTATGATTTCACTAGATTTTATTTCATAGATCTTCTTTGCATTTGCGGTCTTTAAAATTAAATTTCTATTTAGATTAACATTTCATTTTCTCTCCATCACGTTCTGTTTGATTCATTTACAAAGGTTTACGTTATTTTTTTTTTCCATTAATAAGATAGAATTCTTCTTTTAAAATTAAAATTGAAAGCTAATTTCCTAGAAAATATTGTGCAAGTGTACTTCACAAGTATATGAACCTAGATTGACGTTTTAATGAAAGTAATTTAACTCAATTAAATTAAACAATAAACACGACACTCTTGCAAGAGTAAAGATTCATCTTGGATGGATCACTTCTTGGAAATGGTATTCAATAATTAAGAAGATATATTAATCATGTCGCAGAGTTCATTCTTGAGTATTGAAAAGTATTACAATGGATATATCTTCATCTTCTCACATTATAACTATGAAGGAGATAATTCATATTCACCTACTCACTTTGAAATCATGTATGATGAACTTGAGCCAAAACCAAAACTAGAGCTTCCAACTAGAGCCTAGAGCTAGAGTCAAAGGTGTAGATAGAGATAGACTCATGTTCCATGAGCGTGATTTGATTGGTGTCCTACCTTAAACCATCATCAGTAGAAGACTTCATCTATTGCTACCCATTTCATTAGTTTGTGGTCATTTTAAAACCATAATTAGTGATCACTTGCATCTCACAAAAGACTTCAGATTCTAGCCATATTTTTGAAGTGTTCCAGGAACTTCTTCAAGTCAAGTTCCAAATTTGACATATAACAAGCCACCATTAGTTGAAGACTTTGACTTTTGCTACATATTTTTGTTTTTGATCTTCCTTAAACCACCATATTCAAGGAGAACACATGTGTTATACATCTATGTTTTCTGTAATTTTTCTTACAGTGATAAGGTACTTTAAACCCAAAGGCCTACCCAAGGCCTTTCATAGATAACAATTTCCTAACTCACTTAACTCCATGAAACATGCATGAAATTCAAGAAATAAACAAGAGTAGAAGATTAAATTATCCACCTTTTTCCAAAAGGTGCATATGTGGTGAAGCTAGGGTTACTCTAATGATCTTTGCTCCTAATCTCGCTACACCTATTTATTCCACACAAACAAAATAACTAAAAAAATCTATCGTCCTCCAATACCCATTAACATCAACACAATAAACCCAAACACAAGCATATTAATCATTAAAGAAAAATAATTTGTTGGGGGGTGGGGGGGAGGGAAGTAGATTATTGGGAAAATTTTAGGGGCTAATATTCGCAGGTGGGCTAATTTTCCATGCATTTTCCAAAAAAAATATTCACCAATTTCCATTTTTCTAAAAATGTATTCACCCAAATTTTATATTATAAAATTATTTTACCTTAAAAATCACCATTGTTATATAGTATAATATAAAATAATTAGAAATATAAACATTTTTACAAAATTATCATCAAACATTTAAAATTTGGATATTAGAGACTGGTAAGATTCACCAAGGTTGCTAAAATTTAAGATAGACTTCCATCATACATTACTTAGATTGATATATTTCCATTCAATTTTAGTGAGCATGGAAAATATATAGAAAATTACTTAGATTAATGTCTTTTTCATGAGTTCTATAGTGAGACCTAGAAAGAGATAAATGTACACTCTTATATTTCTTAATGTTTAATGAGCATGAGAGTAGATAACATTTTGTTCACCAAGTTTGATCTTGGATAATGACTATGAAAGAACAAAAAGAAATTGGTATTTTAGATCATTTAACAAGTGTGACACGATGGCAAGAAAAACTTGGGATTTTCATTTTTTATTAAGTATGAAAAGAGGAACAAAACAAATTTCATTCCAAAGGTATGAGTGGTATAATAATATGCATCTTATTTTGAGGTTAATGGAATTGACCTAAGTAAAGTGGGAGGTAGTGGAAAAGTGTTAAGCAATGGAAATCCAATCATCATAGTGATCTCTCTCAAAGGGTTATATGGGTTGCAAGATGGAGGAAAGACTGATGCAATGGAAAGAGGTCAAGCCTGACTGCAGGGTTGGTAAGAAAGATGAAGGAAAGTAACATTATGATAGCATTTAGCAAGACAATTAATAACATAAGCATAGTTGATCAAAATGCAATAATATAAAAAGAGTGGGGACTCCCTATAAGGGTGATATATGGTCAAAACTAATAATAAATGAGAGATATGAGGATCAATTTTGATGTCATAGTGGGTTCTAAATAGGATTCTTGGACCTACAAATGACACATCATAGGCATGAAAATGATAATCATGTGTTATTCTAGGGTGCCCATGAATGGTAGGGTGTACCGCACAAGTTACGACATGCAAAAAGACATGGTTAATTATGCAAACTAATGGGGTGGGCCCTAAGGCATGATGAAACAATGTGTAAAGGTAAAAATAAAGTGTGAAGATTGATGTGTATCCTAACCCTATATGCTAGTTTCAACAATATACCTCAAGGCTACAATAAATGGAGTGAAAGATTCATGTTCCTATTCAAGAGATAGCCAAAAATTCCTGACGTAACCATTAGTAGCATAATAAAGTAATAAAAACACATGAAAAATAGCCCGAAGAATGAAATTCCTAACATAAGATGCATGGCCAATGTGAAAGTAGATATTTTTTACCCATTGCCCCATAGCAAAGAAGAGAATTTTACCATTGAGTTCATTTGTTACCCATGAGGAGAAAATTTTAGGAGAAACCCTCTTGTAGTTAGAATTTGTTTTTCAAATCCCAAAATCATTATGCCATGAAATGAGATTTTGTCACCAACAGGTCAAAGTTCTTAACCTCCTCTTTCATTTGATATAAGGTTTTTCTTGTTTTTCCTTGAAAACATTACGTAGATATCCAAGTCAAGTGTGCTCCAACACACTATCATGGAGCAAAGTGGGAGTTGGTAAAGGGAGAGTTCTTAGGCCCTTAAACAATCCTTTGTGAGGAAGCTAGATCATTGTTAGGCCCTTTAACTCTCCTTTTCATAAGTGGCAGATAATTGAAGGAAGTTTTTTTCATATGTAGAAGAGGGAAAGTAGGTGTTGTGATTTGCTTTTTTGTATATGGATGTATTCAAATGTTTTCTATGATGGGTTTGTATGGATTAAAAGATGTTGGAGTGGAGGGAAAGAGAACATGAGCCATATGATTAATTTTCCATGGAAGACCCTAGGACATTAGCATCCTTGCACAACTACAGTATCCTAAATTTCTTCGGGACCCAAAACATGAGAGGACAACCTTGACTAGTGGAAAGGATCATCCAATGGTGGAATCCTAATGAGAAATGATTTGAAGTATGGGGATTGGAGTTAAATATAGAGATATAGGCCATATACTTTCTCGTGTCCTATTGAGATGACGGGGCCCTGCCAAGGTATTTGAAGGTAGATTAGTGAGAGAGAGGACCATGGAGGATGTGATGGTACAGTATTGCAGTTCTGCTGCACGAAAGGCAAGTGAAAATATCCCAGTTAGAGACATAGTGGACCTCTATCTCCAAACTAACTTGTTAACTATGAATTTAGTGGTGGGTATAGTTAGTCCCCACTTGGAATCTGAAATCTAGGTGGACACTATGGTTTGGTGTATGGCTCTGATAATATTTAACTAGTGTGAGGGACTGCTAGTGAACTTAAAAGAGAAACTGAAAAAAAATGTAGGATAAGAAAATAGAGAATGTTTGGCTATAGAAATATCATAGTTTCTTTCCTATTCGAGAAAATGCCAATATTGTGCCCACAAATATCGACACGAGGGCTAGAGAGGACAATGCCATGGATGGACTAGTGGACCAAGTTGATGTTTAGGATAAGAGGTAGGGCACATAGTTGGGCACATTATATTGATCACTTCGACTGGTTTGAGGAGTACCTCACTGTGATCAATGACTATGTGTATGTGGGGACTAATTTCTACCATGATCTTGACTTAGTTTTTCTGCCTCACAAGTAGTGGGGAGACTGGGGTAAGTAAAGTGTTTTCTTTATATTTAAGTATTTTTTATTTTTTTTGGTGGTAAAGTGAACTAATCATTAACATATTTGATGACAAAAATGTCACACCAAATAAACCAGAGGGAGATTTTCCCTATGTCCGTCAACGAGCAATCAGAGTGGTCGAGCCACATACAACTTGAGAGGATTTAGGTGAGGATGAGGAGGGAAACTACAATGAGCTGAGGTAGGTGCAAAAAAACCTATAGGGGTTGATGATGGGTATACTATTCGCCCATCTAGAGGATGTACTATGTCACATGTAATGCCACACTATAGGCGTATCCAGTAGGATGGGTCGTCTGTTACACCATGTGGCCAGGATGGTTGTGTGTTATCAAGAACAAAGAGAATTAGATGATGATTAGTTATAGTATACCTCTATTAACTATGTGTGCTCCCTTTGGGGAAATTTTGACATTAGTGTAGTAGTTTTGGCATTATGAACCCTGGTTTGCAAGCCCATTTTTGGCACAATACCAAATTATGTATTTTGTTATGGCATATGCAAACTATGTTTTACAAATATACATATGTGGTTTAGTTTTTACTTATGGATGGGTCACAATGATGATACAAGTGGTCCCATGTGTTTTATGTACATGCATGTTTAGTTTTCATGATTTTATATGTGTGAGATATGTCATTCTAACACGTAGTTATGCAACTAATTATCCAATGAATTAGAACTTCTAGGGACATGTTGATCAATGATATATCCAAATTAACACTCAAGAAGACGTATCCTAAGATAACAAAAAAATAGCATAAGATGATGTACATGTTAGATGCAATTCAACTCAAATACGACAAGCTAAGAGTCCAAATTAATCACCAAATTATAGACACCTAGAGCTATGGACTTGGTTAAGAGTTCAATGACAACAGTGTATTATTCTACGTTGTTAGTGGTAGGGCCTAGAAAGATACCCTCAAAACTCAAAATTTCATCATTAAGTGAAATGAACACATAAGCCGTGATAGTAATGCCTTGATAACTATGGCTAGTACCATTGTCATATCCTATGTAGATAAAACCTACAAACCAAGTACCAAACATGATAAGTAGCGAACCAAAACATAATTCACATGCAGAAAGGAGTAAGAGTATACACTAAATATATATGTATAATGTACCACATCTAGAGGCCTAGACACATCAATTTTTCAAATAGAGTTCATTGTGGGGCTTAACAAGAGTTCCCCCATCATAGGCGATGAGCATATTTTCCCCCTTCATTAACGCATTTTCAACAATCCATGGAATAATACAAAGGGATACTAAATTTCGCACACTGAATTGATCATGTTTCTAATCATAGACTACGACCAAGACACCTTTGGAGAAAATGTAAGGTAAAATAGACTTGAAATAATGAATTTTTATGCTTTTTTGGTGTGCCTCACCAACTAAAAGAGCATCACAACATTGTTCGTCAAGTCGAGCAAAATAAAGGAGGTGTTCTTCCTTAGACGAAGTGTTAAGGAGAAGCTCATTAACAAGTTTTAATGATGGTGTCTTGCATTCAATTTGCAACATCAATTATGCACCCTAGACAAGATGAAAAGGAGTAAATTCCACAGAGGTCTTGGTTGAGGTCTAATAAGCTCAAAGGAATGAAAAGAAAATTAAGTGCCAATTATGTTTATGGTTCTTGACCATGTGTTAGATCATAGTCTTCAATACATGATTGATGGCCTGAACTTAATTGTTAGCTTGAGGGTAGTAAGGAGAGGAGTTCTCATGGTGGATCCCCAACTTGGTTACCAACTAAGTCATCATGTGATTACAAAACAAATATCCATGATCAATCATAATCTCTTTGGGAACACCAAACCTAATGATGTTACGATTGAAAAATATGATAGAGTCATGGTGGTACCATAATTTGAGTAGATAAGCATAGCCTCAACCCGCATAGTGAAGTAATATATGGTCACAATGAAGAAATTATGACCACTAAATGAGGTAGGCTTACACTTCATGAAATCCATGCCCCATTTTGCAAAGGTGCTAATAGAAACCATAGGATAAAAGGAAGTAGGATGGCTGAAAATTTTATGGGAATTTGACAAGGATGACATATTTGGACCACATTGATACAAACCCTGAAGATTGATGGTTAAAAGTACTAAGTGCAAAAAATTTTATGGGTAGTGGCTAAACTAGATAGATGAACACCACATTCTTCCACATGGAAGTCATTTAAAACATATTCATCCTCTTCATGAGTTAAAAATTGATGTAACATCAAGTCAACCCTTGGTGATAAATGGTATCATATGTGATGAGGTATTATTTGGCATTGTGGTATACGTGTTGACGGTCATCAAAGGACAACTCGGGTCAAAAATTTTGAGTTTGGAGATAGAGTGAGATATACTCATACCAAGGATAAGAAGTGCTCATGAGGAAAAAATAATCACCAGGAAACAAATTAGTAACCACTATTCCATTAGTAGTAGGAGGAAGGCTAGAAAATATATTTGTAAATACCAATGATTTCTTGGATTTTTCAGCCATAAACTCCAAATCAAACTCATTTAAGATAACAATTGACCTTGAAATATTTCTCTTAATGATTTTTTTGTTAATAAAATGGCATGTGGGGTTGGATTAACAATGATGATTGTATTATTCAGGATAATGTAACGTCTAAGCCATTGAACAATGAAGACAACATCTAGAGCCAACTTTCAACATACGAATAATAAAGTTCTGCCCCCAGTAACCCTTTTCTAAGGTAGTAGATGATATTCTTGTTGTGATCCTCATCCTCTTGGACAAGAGAAATTTCGAGAGTTCAATTAGAGGCTATGAGATATAAAATTAAATATTGACCACAATCAGGAGGGATCAATAGTGGATATGAATAAAGGCATTTCTCAAGGAATTGAAATCTTATTGCACTTGTTCATCCCGTGCAAAAGGTAAATCCATTTTTAGAAGGAGCTTGAAACCCTTTATGATCTCAACATAGTTAGAAATTAATTGATGTAAGAAGTTAATTTACCCTGAAAACTCTAAAGTTGACTGATAATGCGAGGAGGTAGATTGATGGTCACCTCAACCTTGAGAGGATCAAAAGTGGTCCTGTAATTGGACACCATGAAGCCTAAAAATAATTTGGAAACAACACAAAATATGCATTTGGAAACAACACAAAAGATACATTTATGGGGATTCAAATAAATATTATAGTAGCAACAACACATAAGTGTTGGCATTATTGCAGAGGTGTGGCGCTATGGTACAGGTGTTGTCCTTGATGGCAACTCACTTTGGTGACAGATCTCAGTTCAGGCTCTCAGGATGAAGGAAATCTTGTATACGCAGGTTCACCTTGCCGAAGACGTGTATACACGTGGGTTAGACGTTCAAAAGTCATGTATGCGTATACACGCACTTTCATGCACATAAAAGCGCGTACATGGTGGGAAACTTATCTTTTGGTCCGTGGTCGTTAGTCCTTGGAATTTGAACCTATGGTTTTGGACCATGGTATCTCGTCAGAAGTGTTGACCCCAGGTATTGGGCCCTTGGTATTGTTTATTATGGTTTTGGAACGTGGTATTGTGGAAGGCCTAAAACTATAAAAGAGGAAGGAGATCATGTGGCAATGGATTATCTAATTTAATTGAATATCTGATATTGTTCTAGATCTGGAATACTAGTTATTGGGTTATGGTGCAGATCTAGATTTGAATGAAGGAGGAACCTGGGCGTAAGAAGGATAAGGACTATTGATGGATCAAAATCTCAAGGCTTGAACATTGGTATCTCTGTATGATTTTGATCTGTTATATGTGGCGCTCTCTTGATTTATAAATCTGATAATCTGGGTTAACTAATGACTGAATGTTTTAAAAGAATAAATTATCCTTTATAGATCTGTACACAGGTTTAGTTAAGTGCAGGTGCATATACATGCTTTTTCTGTGAATGAAAGAAGCGTATATGCAGGTTGGTTGTGGTACAGAGGTGTATACACGCAGATTCATGAATATTGAAGTAGCATACATATCTTGATTTATATTCTTGCTGCTTCTGTTTATTGCTGCAATGTTCTGGGTTCAGATTTGGTGTGTGGTACTATTACTGTGATCTGGGTACAATAGTCAGAGAAGTGTTTATCTTGATTCAGTTTTGAATGGTGAAAAGGTGATTGGTTGATGCAGAAATTCTTGATTGATGTTATTTGTGGATCCAGTCTGAAAATTTATGAAACGTGGTCCCTGAAAGACAGAGAAGGTTGTAGCCTTCTGTAGGCCAGCACCTACGTACTAGTATCTTAGCTAGTGCAAGAGCTAAGGGGGTCGTAGCTCCCTTCCAGGAGAAGCTGGAAAATGAGAGAGGGTTGTAGCTCTCTGCAGGTTGCAGCCTGCGTACTGGTAAAGGACTGCACCAGTACAATTGTAAAAAGAAATTTCTAATTAAAGAGAAGATAGAGATGAATTGCAGCAGGTGATTTTCACCCACATTGGGTTTCCACCTTATATCTTGTGTTCTTGTATGCGATTGTCTCTTTGCTCTGTTTTACTGGTTCTGGTTACTGGTTATTTGCTTCTGAATTACAGATTAACAATCAACATCAGAAAGATAAAGTAAATTAAAAGGTTTTCATTATATACGCGGGTTTTCTTCTGCATAGTTGCGTATATACGCGTGTTCAATTAACTGAAGTAGCATATATCATTTGATTTTGATAAAGGAACATTTGACTTAATAATACTGATTCACCCCCCCTCTCAGTATTATTTCTAACAATTGGAATCAGAGCCAAGTTCTTCAGAAGAAGCTTGATCGCTTGAAGAAAGATCTTGCATCATGAGCAACTACGAGAGGGAAGCATCAATCAGGCCACCGATTTTTGATGGGACAAACTTCGTTTATTGGAAGGTAAGAGTTACTGCCTATCTTCAATCTCTTGGTACAGAAGTCTGGGATATCATAGATACAGGGTATACTTTTCCATCAGCAACTCCTACAGATCCGGCTGAGAAGAAGAAATATGAAACAAATGCAAAGGCGGTCAATACTCTATTAGGATGCCTATCTCAATCATAATTTGTCAAGGTAATGCAGTTTAAATCTGCAAAAGAGATATGGGACAAGATTGTTCTGAGCTATGAAGGAGATGATCAAGTAAAACGAGAAAAACTTCAAACCCTCAGGATTCATTATGAAAATCTCAGGATGTATAATGATGAAAGTGTGGCTAACTATTTTCTTCGTGTAGATGAGATTGTTAATTGTATGAAAAATTTGGGTGAAGAAATAAAAGAGGCTGTTGTGGTTGAAAAAGTTCTAAGATCCTTGTCCCCTAGGTTTGAATCTAAAGTTTCTGCAATAGAAGAAAAAGAGAATCTACAAAGCCTTAAAATGTCACAGCTACACGGAATTCTAATTGCTTATGAAATGAGGAAAGGAGGTCCATCAGACAGGAGAGAAGCTGCCTTCAAGGCTTCAGGAAAAGGCGAGTACTACGAGTCAGGACACGTGTTAGAAGAAGAAGAAGAATCAAATTTTGTCAGAAATCTTCAACGAGGTTCTAGACGGTTCTGAGGTAAGTTACCTTTCAAATGCTTTGCTTGTGGAAGATTCGGTCACTATGCTGCCAAATGTCCTCACAAGGATAAGATTGACAAAGGGAAGGAACCTGTTAGATGGAACAAGAAACAGAATGCAACTAAGAAAAGTTACTACACTCATGAAGATAGTGATGGCCTATCAAATAGTGACGAAGATGAACGAGGTAATGAGTATAAACTTTTAATGGCTTCTGAAGATGATGACTACATGGATGCTATATTAGAAGGTTTTTATGAAGAGATGTCTAATCTCAAAATTTGCTTAGAAGAGAAAAATGAGATTATTGATTCTCTACAATGTCAACTGACTGAAAGGGAAAAACATCTTGAAAAATTGGAATGTGAAATTGTTGGTCTTAGAAAGGAGATTGAGAAAACGAAATCTATTAATCTTAAATTTGTTAAAGGATCTGAAACTCTGGATGAGATTATCAATGTGCAGCGTTCTCCACTAATCAAGACAGGTCTGGGATATAATGGAGAAACATCTCAAGCATCCACCTCCAAAAGTTATCTTGATGCAGCAAGGAGGAGCGAGCAAAGGCCTAATAGAAATCATCAAGTAAATCAGGGACAGTTTACCTCAAGAACGAACAAAGACTATCAAGAAAATCGGGGGCAAGCTACCTTAAGGACAAACAGAAGCTACAATTAGCCACAGGTAAAATCTTCCCAATTTGCCTCAAGAATGGATGTCAGTAGAAACTACAGTCGGTTGGATGATAGATTTGATAATCGCAGGCGTTTCTTCAATGGCCAATGTTTCTCTTGCCATAACTTTGGTCACAAAGCAGCTCAATGTGTTGCCTATAAGACAATCATGACTAGAGAAGCTCAAAAACAAAGGAATATGACTGGAATCACGAAAAGGACTTATAACAATTTTTCATCCCTTGAAAATGAAGTTGCATGTTCTATTTGTAATAACTTTGGCCATGAAGATTTTGAATGCAGGAGCAGGTTTTGAAAGACAACTCAGAAGGAACAAACCTCAAGTGCCAGAACATGGAGAATGAAGGAACCACAACCAGAAAGATGTGGGATAGCTTTTTATGCAGAAGGACAGGAAAATCTATGGTATATCGACAGCGGATGTTCGAAGCATATGACAGGGGATAAAGAAAAACTTGAATCATATACTGCATTAGAAAAGGGAAAGAAGGTTTCTTTTGGAAACGATACCCCTACAACCATAAAAGGAAAAGGCACTGCTCAGTTGAAAGAAAAGGTCAAAGCTGGAAATGTTTTGTATGTTGATGGCTTGAAGCATAATCTACTGAGTGTTAGTAAGATGTGCGATCAAGGAACCGAGGTAGTACTTTGATCAAATGGATGTAGTGTTCGTGACCTTAATACAGGAAAAACAGTGATCAAAGGCAGAAGAACTCCAAATAATCTATACATATTTGAAGAAGGACAACAACAATGCTATTTGAGCAAGGATGATGAACACTGGTTATGGCACCAGAGGTTGGGGCATCTAAGCTTTTCACAAATAAGGAAAGCATGCAAATACCAGGCAGTTCGTGGTCTTCCAGATATCAAAATTCCAGATAACACCATATGCAAATCATGTCAGTTTGGTAAGCAAACCAGAACTAACTTTCCTGAGAAGGAAGGATCAGCTAGCAGGCCTCTTGAACTAGTTCATATAGATGTATGTGGTCCATTTAGGACAAGGTCACCTCGAGGAGAAGAATACTTGATATTATTCATTGACGACTTCTCCAGGTTTGTTTGGTTAGGACTTATGAAGCACAAAGACGAAGCATTCGAAAAATTCAAATCCTTCAAAGCCTTGGCTGAAAATGAATCAGATTACAAAATTAAGTGCCTCAGGTCCGACAGATGTGGGGAGTTTACCTCAAATGAATTTTTCGATTTCTATGAAGAACATGGAATAAGAAGGGAATTCTCTACAGCTAGGACTCCTCAGCAAAATGGAGTGGTGGAAAGGATGAACAGAACAGTCCAACAAATGGCTCGTGCTATGCTTGATGAGTCTGGAACTCCCGCAACCTTTTGGGATGAAGCTGCATATGCTGCGGTTGTTATTCTCAACAAAACAAATGTCCGAGTGAACAGCACTCAAACTCCTCATGAGCTCTGGTATGGTGAGACTCCTTCAGTAAAGCATTTCAAAAATTTTGGAAGCAAATGCTATATTAAGAATTCTGATGAACAGCTTGGCAAACTTGAACCTAGAGCAGATGAAGGCATTCTCCTTGGTTATTCTCCCCATAGCAAAGCATATAAGTGTTACAATAAAAGACTTGGAAGAATTGTTGACAACATTGATGTAGTGGTTGATGAAAAAGGATACATCCCTAGGCAAGTAAATCATGAAAATATTGAAGAGGATGAAGACTACTCTCCAAATCAGACAGATGATGAAGAAGAACCTCAAGAGGCACCAGAGGAACAGATAAGGATAGAAGAGAAGACTCCATCCAGATACGTTCAGAAGAATCATCCAGAATCTCAGATTTTGGGGCAGAAAGAAGCAGGCGTACAAACAAGAAGAAAAATTGCAGAAGCTTCAAGCTATTTGGCATTACTCTCCTCCACTGAACCACAAAATGTAAGAGAGGCATGCAAAGATGAATGTTGGGTCAAGGCTATGGATGAAGAACTTGAGAAGATCGAAAAGAACAACACTTGGGAGTTGGTTCCTAGACCAAAAGATAAGAATGTCATAGGGACAAAATGGATCTTCAAAAATAAGTTGAATGAAAATGGGGAAGTAATTAGAAACAAGGCCAGACTGGTTTGTAAGGGTTATGCTCAACAAGAAGGAATAGACTTTGAAGAAAATTTTGCTCCCGTTGCTAGACTTGAGGCCATCCAAATGTTCCTTGCTCTCTCAAGCTTTCAGAAGTTCAAAGTATTTCAAATGGACGTGAAGTCAGCCTTTCTGAATGGAGACTTAGAAGAAGAAGTATACATCGAGAAACCAGATGGTTTCATTCTTGGGAATGATCCAAATCTTGTATGTAGACTAAAAAAGGCTCTATATGGTCTTAAACAAGCTCCAAGGGCTTGGTACTACCGTTTGGACAAATATCTTCATCAACAAGGTTTTTCAAAAGGATCAGCAGATAGCAATCTTTATATAAAAATTGAAAATGACAAATTGCTAATACTTGTTGTGTATGTAGATGATATTATCTTTGGCAGCAATGAAGAGGCTATGAGTCAAAGCTTTGCCTTGGTGATGCAGAAAGAATTCGAAATGTCCTTGCTTGGAGAACTGACATATTTTCTTGGATTGCAAATCCAACAAAATAAAGGCGGTATCTTTTTATCTCAAACCAAGTATCTCAAGCAGATCTTGAAGAAATATGGCATGGAAGATGCAAAACCAGTATGTACCCCCATGGTTACAGGATGCAGTCTCAGTGCAAATGATGAATCAGCAGCAGTGCATCAACCAACCTACAGATCCATGATTGGAAGTCTACTTTATTTGACAGGTACCCGACCAGACATCATGCATGCAGTGGGAATAGTTGGAAGATTTCAGGCAAATCCAAAGGAAACTCATCTTCAGGCAGTCAAGAGAATCTTCAAGTACCTTCAAGGAACTCAAAACTATGGCTTATGGTATCCTAGAGATACAGATCTCACACTTCATGCTTACACAGATGCAGATTGGGTCGGAAGGGTGGATGACAGGAAGAGCACAAGTGGTGGTGCATTCTTTATGGGGTCCATATTAGTATCTTGGTTCAGTAAGAAACAGAGTTCGATTGCTTTATCTATAGCTGAAGCAGAATATGTGGCTGTTGCATCTTGTTTGTTATAGACATTTTTGTGCCTTACATCACTGAGCATGAAATGTCAATAATTAAGGGATCCAAAGTCCCTAAACATGTTGTTCCTACCCCTAGAGGAACAAGGCCAGCAAACCACAGCAATTCACAAAAGTTCTCCACCTGAAAACACTCAAAAACAGGCCATTTCTGGATCATGTCAACTGCTCCACTGAGCATTTGCGCTGAATGTCAACTGCTCCACTGTCTACCTGCGCTGAACGTCAACTACAAAGAAGGCTACCTGCGCTGAGCGTAACTGGACAAGTGGCAGACTCATTTCTCAAGGTGTCAATGCCCAGGAAGCTTCCAAAATGACACTTGGATCAGGGAATTCGACTGGTGATGAGTAAGAGGTTCCAAATCTCCAAGTGGAAGCAAGAACCTCCAAGTGGACTCAAGAACTGAAGTGGGAGAGGACACTAGTCAGCTCCATCCTCAAGCTGACTCATCCTTTCTCCAAAACTCCTATATATAGATCTCTCTCAGGAGGTCATAGGAGGCTGGAATATTGTGATTTGCAAAGAATTGTTGTTGGTTTGTGGTTAGATCATTGGGTGTTTATGCTTTGAAAGGGGTTGAAGAAGGAATTCCATTCTGCTGGGAAGGAGATGCTGGGTTGGAACCCTTTGGGTTGTATCTCTTCCTGAACCTTGTTTATCAATCAATAAAGCTTCTTGGTTCTTTCCTATATGCTGGTGTTTATTGTATGATTTGCATTAGTGTATTTGATTTACTTCTAATCCTGAATCATTTATGAATATGTATATTTGCCTTTGTATTGTGTCCTTCTCTTGTTGCATGTAGCTGTTCTCTTGTCACAGGTAGCTGTTCTCTTGTGATCTCGTGGGAGCAAAAGCGAGAAGGCAAGTAGCTGTGGATACACAAAGAGGAGAGGATCTAGATCGAGGGACAACCGAAAGATAACGGTAAGTCTACCAATCTCCTCTCTTTCATATTTCATAAAGGAAGAAACCGAAGTAGTTGTATTCGTTTGTTGCTAAGGTACTGTCACACCTTAGGTGGATAGGATCGTCCTGCATAGGCATTTTTCCCCACAACAAATTGGCGACTCCGCTGGGGAAGAACTTTGTTTTAGTCATTTTGTTTGTGTTTGCATCATTGTTTACCTCATAGACTTAACAACAACAATCGAACTGCTTTGCAAAGTAGAATGTTGCTGCTTTGATCCTTCATTGGGTTTTTGTCTATGATCTCAACAATGGACACACAAATGACTTGATGATCCTTTGTGATAGTCTTTAGTACCCTCTCAAAGCATCCCTCTGTTTATACCTTGCTTGTGTTTCTGATTTGGCCTGAAACCGTTGATTTTTGAGCATTTTATGACCCGGAACCCAAGAGAAACGAGAGTTTCTCCTTTAGCGCGACTGCTGTGAAGGCATTCTGCATTTCAGCGCAGGTCCCGTGAAGGTTACCTGCACTGAATTTCAAAACCACAGTGTTGAGGTTGCGTTGAACCAGTTTTGCCTTGTGCAGCTGGGGTTCTCTGCTGTCTTTTGCCCGGTTTTGATCTCTGTTTTTGCAGCCTTTAACCAGCATAAGTACCAGTCTGATAACCCCTTTTCTTTGCTTGAATTCCGCCTCATTTTTGTACAAAAAGACTGTAAGTGCTTTTATGTGTTTGTGGCGTCATTTACAGTTTTCCTTTGCATGAGCGAAATAGTCATCCTGTAGCCTTGATTCAGATCTGATTGATTGATTGATTGTGATCTTAAGAGAGAGTTCATTGGCTGTTTGCAGTTTGATTATACATTTGCTTTTGCTTATTGGTTTGAGTTTGTCACTTTTGAATGTCAATACAAGTATTCATTTCGAAAATCGCAAAGTGATTGTAATCTCTTCTACCCTTGTTGATTTTGGAAAAAGTAAACTTGTTTGTTTTAGTCATTTAAAAGCAAATTCAAAATTGTACAAAAAGCTTTCTTTGTAGGCATTTATACTAAGAAAGTGGAAAACAAACACCTGCATTGTGCATTTGCATTTTGATAAGTTTGCATGCTTGGTTTAGGAAGAGTGCATTAGAGTGTGTTGATTGCTCTTTGAGAAAAGATAGTCGCTCTCTTTTCCATTAGTAGCTAGGATTTTCAAAGTTGAAAGATTATAAGGCTGGCTTATCATCTTAGACTGCATTTAGGATTTGTACCATACATCTCGTGGTGATCCTGAAAGACAAACTTTAAAAAGATCAACTTAAAATAAACTAAATGAACCTAACAACGCTTTGCAACATAACGCACAACATAGAGGTCTAGGTAGAGACGTGTTCCGGTGTCGTTAAACCTAGTGACTGTCGATCTCGGGGAAGGTGGGTGATTCCTCCTGAGGGACGATAGCGCTAATACGGACTTGTGCTCCCACGTACCGTCGCGTATATATTGGGAGACCCCTATAGGCATATATCCTTTATCCTTAGGAAGCCGTGTCGGCCGCCCTACTGATTGCAATGCAGTGAACACAGCATTCACGAAGATCGACCACCCGTACCGTAAAAAGTATTCTGTGGTTTTGCGAAAAGTTTGGCACACCCTCTGCCTAGATCTCTAGAGCAGTTTCTTTTGGCCTTTTTCAGACTCTATAACAGAAAAAGTCCATCCGAGCATTTGTCACTTCGGGCTCGTTAAAACATCGAAGGAGACTAGAGTCATCTTTAGCTTTTTCTCGACTCTTTAAAACTGAAAAAGCAAGTTGTGTCTAAAGCGTCGTTAACAATTTATTTTAAACGGAACAATCGCCCTTTATTCCTACGTTGATCTTCGAAGTTAGTCTACCTTCATCACAAAGTTCTTGTAGAATCGCTAGGAAATCTTTTGGATAAACTAAATATGTCTGAACAACCGTCGACATCCAGGACTGTGTCATCCGACACAGCAGCGGCAGAGCCTCCTGCTGCTACTCCAACGATGTTCACTGGTATACCATCTGTCCCGGCAAATTGTCAACAACAAGCTGGAGTCCAATCAGAGACTGTTTCGACGACATGGTTAGTTCCTATTTCTTCATCCGGATTATCATCTGGTATTTCTTATGTTGAAACTCAACAACTTGATCCAATGTGTCTTCAAAGGCCAATCTACCCTTTAAGCACTGGATTGCCACCATATGGAGGGAAATATGCCTTTTCATTGTTCCCCCCCGGAGAACAACCATATGGGAGTTTACAACAAAGTTCAGGTCAAACTGGAATTACATCCAGCGGATGGGTACCAATACTGCCTCAGCAACCAAGGGTTGCATATTCAATGCAACCAGTCCACCCTGTGTCGAATGTAGCCACTATACTTGGTATGTTGATTGCGTCGCAAGTACAAGCGCTACCTGTTGTATGTCAACCCCAAGTTTCTCAGGTTGCCATACAACAACCTCTTGTCTCGACAACTCAATCACAACCTCCAGTTAGTGCCTCCTTATCTGGAGCGACTCAGGCTCAAACAAGTACTATGACTCCTCATCTTGGTCAATCATCCAGTATTGGACAACAGCAAATGGTCCAACAACCGGAGCTGGTTCAAACTCAACAACCGCAATTCCAGCAATCATATCAAGGACCCGAGCAACAAGTCTTTGTAAGTAATGGGCAACCGTATAATAACGGTTATGCCCATCAAACTTGTCAAAGTTGCCAGCATCAAATACATTACGCTGGTATGCAAAGACCCACTGCTCAGGCGATTCCATCTTATCCTGGGTATGCTCCGCCTAACCTGAATCAACAATTGCCCTTCGTAGCAACTCTAGAATTACCAGATCTAAACCGACTGACGAATGATCCAATTGCTTATGCCCCTTGGTGGCCAGCGATTCCGCATAAACTTCCATCGAACATTCCTAAATTCAATGGAAATCCAGGTGAAGACCCATCGAATCACGTCATGACTTTTCATCTGTGGTGTTCGTCGAACACCCTGAACGATGATTCGATAAGGCTTCGCCTTTTTCAGAGGACATTGATAGGTCCAGCGGCTAAATGGTATATTGAATTACCTAGAGCCTCTTTCGACAATTTCAGTTCCCTAGCCACGACTTTCTTAACCCATTTTCAATTACCGATAAGGTATGAAACTGGAACGAAAATCTTAACCAACTTCAAGTAGACGATGGCCACACATATATCCGATCATATACATGAGTGGCGTCGTCGTCGCAGGATGGTAAAGACTTATGTTCCAGATCAGCTGTTAGCTGAATGGTTTATAAAGTCGTTACTTCCTGCCATAACGGAAGATGTGGCCAAGGGGGGAGTCGTAACGGAGGAGCAAGTTATTGCTCGTGCACAATATCTAGACTTAGTATATACTCAGTCCGGCACGCTCTATGATAAAATACCTGATGCCCCTAGACCGGAATTTTCAATTCCTCCTCCTCCTAAATCAAATAGTGACTCTCATGCCGGCGATGGCGTGATTGGCGCAACAGACATGAAATCGACAAAGGCTATATCTAAAAAGGCCCGTATGATTTCCGGTCAAAATGCAAATGGGGAACTTCTTGCCTCGGAAGTAACTGCCGTGTCGGACGACAAGGGCAAACGACTGAAGCAACCAGGGGGCAAGAAGAAAAAGAAAGGGAGAAAAAGGAAACCCCCTACGGGGTCTCATATATGCGATGAGGATCATTGGACAGCAGATTGTCCATACAAAGCTGAGCTTAAAAGATTCTTTAAGAGTTCGAAAACCTCAGCTGTGTTGACTGATCCGTTTCCAAGCCCGAGAACCGAACTGGTTGCTAATCAAAATGCTTCCCGATCCCAAGTGCTTATGTTGTCTGTATCAAAGCAGCAAAATGATGCTTTGACGAGGAATAAGGATTACAAGAATCCAAAGCTGTCGAACAACAAGGCTAATGAACAACCTAGTAGTTCGACAACAACTTTGACCGAAGTTGTGCCACCCATCGTCCCTGAGCCAATGATAAAGTCACAAAAGGGAGCAGTACACAAATCGACATTTAATCCTTGTGCGAAAATAGCACAGATAGAGGACCTGGCCCAATCGCCGTCCGTTATGTCGACACTTGAGGTACCGCAAAATTGCTTCTCCCAAGAGCAAGCTTTATTATCAGCAATAGGTGGAATTGACCCAATGGATTCCAATCTTGTGGCCTTTGATCATAAAGGATATGACCCTCAGTTACCAGCTCAACTAGCTTTCCTTATTCAAGTGAAAGCCCTCAACAAAACTGTTCATCAAACAATTATTGATGAGGGGGCATCTACATGCATTATGTCGATGAGTTGCTGGAAAACTTTAGGATCTCCAACCTTGTCGAGGTCTGCGACGACATTAAAAGCATTCGACGGAAGGACATATACCCCATACAGTATACTAAATAACTTGAAAGTTGAACTAGAGGGAAAAACGGTAGAAATAGATGTTGAAGTCATCGATGGGAATCTTGATTACAACATCCTACTAGGAAGACCATGGATATATACCATGGCAGCTGTTGTGTCGACCTATTTTAGGAAGATTGCATTTCCCTTCCAAGGAGGAATTACAATCGTTGACCAACAAAATTTTCTCCCCAACAGTTCGCAAGTTACGGGAAGCATTCCAATGATCCATGGAAGGAATCATTCGCTCCAAAATATCGGAGTAGGTCTCCTAAAAGACCCTGCCTTAATGGGTACTTTTGCCCTACCGCCTCCGAGTAAACTGGCGGAAGTGGCCACAGTGGAATATGAAACCTTCTACATCTAATGGATTTGGACGTCGAGGACGGTTCTTATCTTGTGTCAACCTCATTAAAAAATGAAACAAATCCCCTTTCTCAAAGGTAAACCTTCATTCCAACCACCGAGTTGAATGCAATGAAGCTTGGGGGGCATGCACCTCGATTTGTGTTATTATGCTGGGGGCATGCAAACTTATCAACGAGCAGTTTTAGCATAAAGTTCATGCTCGTTAAAAAATAAACGCAAGATATCGAGCAGTTTTACCGCGGAATTTATGCTCGTTAAAAAATAGAAAAGCGAGATCCGAGCGGTTTTAGCACATAGTTCATGCTCGTTAAAAAATAAACATAAGATTGAGCAGTGTTTTGGCGCATTCAAGCTCGTTAAAAAATGAACCCATCCCGGTAAATAACCATTGAAGTATGTAACCTGATCAACCATAAAAGCCTTGGTCGTGTTTGTGTACCGTCACCTCCACTTTTCATTTGGCCGATCGTTTACCTCCATATGATTGTTTACCCATTTTGAGGAACAGCTGCGAAGAGTGATTTCACCTAGCCATCCTTGTGACACTGCCGTGATTGGAAAATTCCAACCTGTACCTGGAATCAGCTGCTAACCCTGTTCATCACTCGTTCCTCAAAAGACGAGTCTTCTTTAAGCTCTTTTCAACTGACTCGTAAAATATGAAAAGATTGCCGAGTTTTGGCCTTCCAGCTCGTTAAACGACTGGAAGAGCTATCCCTCCTCTAGATTTTAATCTTTTTGGACCTGAGGGATTATTGCACAAAAAGATCGAGCGCTTGTTTTGTTCATCTCGTTAAAACTATCGAAAACTCATCTCTTCTGTATTGTTTTATACTTTTTCGGACTTAAGGGATTAGATGACGAAAAAGGAATTTTGGAGTTAACTTTATGTACCTTTTCAGACTCTCTAAAAATGAAAAGGGCCAAGTTTTCCTTGTCGTTAGACTCGTTAAAATCACTAAATAGCGACAAACTTGTCTTTAGACGAGAACGAGTTTCCCTATCTCTAGGCTCGTTAAAACATAGCGATGGGCTTGCCCGAAGGGCAGGTTATAGAACAAGCATATGTTATCCTCCTCAAGCTTGACAAAAATAAAGAGGTACTGGTCAGCAATGACTGGGGAAAAATTGGGAAAAATCAAGAAGTCTTTGATGGTAGCAGGTCGCTCTTGAACATGACACTTTTCCTCTGTACCACATCGGGTTGGGTTGTTTCATTCACCGGTCACATCACCATGGTCTTTGCCACACCATCCATACTTGGGGTAATGCTACCAATCCATCGCATCAGTGTCGCCATATGTTCAAGAGAAGTCGTTCAGAAAGAGTCAACCAGGTCCCATCCACTGCCATACATTATCCTTCATCCATTTCATGACCGCCACCCTGAATCATATATCACAGATTGTTTTCACCTCCATTAAAATCATTAGCTCCGTTCCATGTCACTGATGTGGGATCCATTAAGGCCCTCATTTGACGGATCGCTTCTTGTCGACATCAGCTCATTATCCAAGAAGTTGATCTAGAAACAACCCCTTCAGTACTTTGAAGCTTGCATGCCTCAATGGCAAGTTTCTCACTTCCGGCGACAGGTATACATCAATGACCTTCGACCAAAAGATTTTGCGTGGTGTTCGACGCCAAGTCCTTTATTCACACCACGTGAATTGTACTGCAGTACCTTGAGGGTCATTATCATTATCGGTGATTCCTCTCGCGCTTGTTAACGGTTTACATCATTGACCGGTAATCAAGCGATGTCTTTCCATGTTCGACTTCAGCGCAATTCTCACATGGATCGACTTGTACTTAGAGTGAAGATCGAACGAGATTGAAGACCCCGGATCTAGTTTCATCCATCCGGGTTGCGATATATATTCAGGAAATATAAAGAAATTTGACATGTACATCATTGCAGCGGATGATCATCCTACTCAAAGGATGATAGTTTCGCCAGAATTATCAGTCTACCATCAGACGATCGTCTGTTCTATGTACCAAAATGTATTTATAAAGCTGAGCATGGGAATGCCCGCCTCAGCTAGATCATGAAAGCTGTATGAATCATAATGTATTGTATTGTATCTTATTACAGGCCTCCTCCCAGCAAATGGATGAACTTCGGACTCCCCTGGATAAAGCATTTCACCCGATAAACGGCCTCATACTTTAGGGGGCAACTGTTATAGACATTTTTGTGCCTTACATCACTGAGCATGAAATGTCAATAATTAAGGGATCCAAAGTTCCTAAACATGTTGTTCCTACCCCTAGAGGAACAAGGCCAGCAAACCACAGCAATTCACAAAAGTTCTCCACCTGAAAACACTCAAAAACAGGCCATTTCTGGATCATGTCAACTGCTCCACTGAGCATCTGCGCTGAATGTCAACTGCTCCACTGTCTACCTGCACTGAATGTCAACTACAAAGAAGGCTACCTGCGCTGAGCGTAACTGGACAAGTGGCAGACTCATTCCTCAAGGTGTCAATGCCCAGGAAGCTTCCAAAATGACACTTGGATCAGGGAATTCGACTGGTGATGAGTAAGAGGTTCCAAATCTCCAAGTGGAAGCAAGAACCTCCAAGTGGACTCAAGAACTGAAGTGGGAGAGGACACTAGTCAGCTCCATCCTCAAGCTGACTCATCCTTTCTCCAAAACTCCTATATATAGATCTCTCTCAGGAGGTCATAGGAGGCTGGAATATTGTGATTTGCAAAGAATTGTTGTTGGTTTGTGGTTAGATCATTGGGTGTTTATGCTTTGAAAGGGGCTGAAGAAGGAATTCCATTCTACTGGGAAGGAGATGCTGGGTTGGAACCCTTTGGGTTGTATCTCTTCCTGAACCTTGTTTATCAATCAATAAAGCTTCTTGGTTCTTTCCTATATGCTGGTGTTTATTGTATGATTTGCATTAGTGTATTTGATTTACTTCTAATCCTAAATCATTTATGAATATGTATATTTGCCTTTGTATTGTGTCCTTCTCTTGTTGCATGTAGCTGTTCTCTTGTCACAGGTAGCTGTTCTCTTGTGATCTCGTGGGAGCAAAAGCGAGAAGGCAAGTAGCTGTGGATACACAAAGAGGAGAGGATCTAGATCGAGGGACAACCGAAAGATAACGGTAAGTCTACCAATCTCCTCTCTTTCATATTTCATAAAGGAAGAAACCGAAGTAGCTGTATTCGTTTGTTGCTAAGGTACTGTCACACCTTAGGTGGATAGGATCGTCCTGCATAGGCATTTTTCCCCACAACATTGTTGCACACAACTCCTTTGGATGATGCAAATCTTGCAAGATTTTCAAATCACTTGTACTCCACATGTCTCTATCTTATGTGATAATAAAAGTGCAATCAGCATTTCAAAAAACCCTGTCATGCATTCAAAGACCAAGCACATACCCATCAAGTATCATTTTCTTCGGGAACAAGTGCTTGAGCAAAAGGTCAAGTTGGAGTATGTTCCTTCTAAGGAACAAGTTGCTGATATACTCACCAAACCACTGCCTAGGGAAACTTTTGAATACCTCAGACAGAAACTGGGAGTAGTTGATGCTTCATCCTGCTGTTGAAGTTTGTCTGTTTCAAAGAAAAATTGGTGTATGTGAGTTGGATGAGGGGTATCCACGTACATACGCAGATTTATGCAGGTGCAGTCGCGTATATGGAGTTTCTGAAGGAAATCAACAGGGACAGACTCTGGTTGCAGAGAGTCTGATATGGGTCTGTCAGAGTTGATCTGGCACAGGTTCAGGGGGAGCAGATAATCTTCTAATAATGCATTGTTGGCATTAACTTAGAAGCTCTTGGTTCAAGTACTCAAGCTGTTTGGTTCAGGTGGATCAGTTGCAGAAAGGAGAACAGAAGGAGAACATGGTTGTTGCTATTGTCAGATGCTGCTGATAGTAGTTATTGGTGATTTGCATAGTCTTCATATTTCGTCTTTATGTCATGTGTATCTTCTCTTTATCAGGGTCATGTAACGGCCTATTTTGGTTTCCGCACTATGCCTGTGATGATTAATGCAATGTAATTGGTTATCATATGTAAATTTCTGATGTATCCCCACTTGGTTGGGTGATGGATGTATGTATTGAGTCCTTTGGTGATAGGAAGGTCATTTATGATATGTAAGTCATGATTCTTTTTACAGAACATCTTTTTGTAGATCTTTCCTACAATCAGGGGGAGCATGTTTAGCACAGCAGAGCAGAGATATCAGCATGTACTAAGGGGGAGCATAGCCCTTTGCCCTTGATGACAAAGGGGGAGAATGAGGATCTTGGGTTGCCATCAAGTCCAAAGGGGGAGATTGTTGGCATTATGGCACAGGTGTGGTGCTATGGTACAGGTGTTGTCCTTGATGGAAACTCACTTTGGTGACAGATCTCAGTTCAGGCTCTCAGGATGAAGGAAATCTTGTATACGTAGGTTCACCTTGCCGAAGACGCGTATACACGCGGGTTAGACGTTCAAAAGTCGCGTATGCGTATACACGCACTTTCATGCACATAAAAGCACATACATGGTGGGAAACTTATTTTTTGGTCCGTGGTCGTTAGTCCTTGGAATTTGAACCTATGGTTTTGGACCATGGTATCTCGTCAGAAGTGTTGACCCTAGGTATTGGGCCCTTGGTATTGTTTATTATGGTTTTGGACCGTGGTATTGTGGAAGGCCTAAAACTATAAAAGAGGAAGGAGATCATGTGGCAATGGATTATCTGATTTATTGAATATCTGATATTGTTCTAGATCTGGAATACTGGTGATTGGGTTATGGTGCAGATCTAGATCTGAATGAAGGAGGAACCTGAGCGCAAGAAGGATAAGGACTATTGATGGATCAAAATCTCAAGGCTTGAACATTGGTATCTCTGTATGATTTTGATCTGTTATATGTGGCGCTCTCTTGATCTATAAATCTGATAATCTGGGTTAACTAATGACTGAATGTTTTAAAAGAATAAATTATCCTTTATAGATCTGTACGCAGGTTCAGTTAAGTGCAGGTGCGTATACACGCTTTTTCTGTGAATGAAAGAAGTGTATACGCAGGTTGGTTGTGGTACAGAGGTGTATACACTCAGATTGATGAATAGTGAAGTAGCGTACATATCTTGATTTATATTCTTGTTGCTTCTGTTTATTGCTGCAGTGTTCTGGGTTCAGATTTGGTGTGTGGTACTGTTACTGTGATCTGGGTACAGTAGTCATAGAAGTGTTTATGTTGATTCAGTTTTGATTGGTGAAAATATGATTGGTTGATGCAGAAATTCTTTATTGATGTTATTTGTTGATCCAGTCTGAAAATTTATGAAACGTGGTCCCTGAAAGACAGAGAAGATTGTAGCCTTCTGTAGGCCAGCACCTACATACTAGTATCTTGGCTAGTGCAAGAGCTAAGGGGGTTGTAGCTCCCTTCCAAGAGAAGCTGGAAAACGAGAGAGGGTTGTAGCTCTCTGCAGGTTGCAGCCTGCGTACTGGTAAAGGACTGCACCAGTACAATTGTAAAAAGAAGTTTCTAATTAAAGAGAAGATAGAGACGAATTGCAGCAGGTGGTTTTCACCCACATTGGGTTTCCACCTTATATCTTGTGTTCTTGTGTGCGATTATCTTTTTGCTCTGTTTTACTGGTTCTGGTTACTGGTTATTTGCTTCTGAATTACAGATTAACAATCAACATCAGAAAGATAAAGTAAATTAAAAGGTTTGCATTATATATGCGGGTTTTCTTCTGCATAGTTGCGTATATACGCGTGTTCAATTAACTGAAGTAGCGTATATCATTTGATTTTGATAAAGGAACATTTGACTTAATAATACTGATTCACCCCCCCTCTCAGTATTATTTCCAACAATAAGCATGGATCATAGATTTCCAAGATGATCATCTCATTAAGAAAAGTGTGTAGCAAGGTCATCCAAGTATGCCTCCACAATTAACTTGATTTCATGAAAAGTATAAGACACGACCCATTAGAAAATGCCCCTAGAATTTTTAATACAAAATGGTAGGTTCCTATAGGAAGAGGTACCTAAAGGAAAAATGAAAGTTGTCTTATGTTGATCTTCTAGTTTAATGTGTATCTAATTATAGTTGAATAAACCATCCATGAAGGAAAATATTTCACTGCAAACGCTTTCATTGATTACCTAATCAATGAATGGGGTTGGGTAGTTATCTTTTGGATATGCTGAATTAACATCCCTATAATCAAAATATACATCACTAGTACCCTTTTTCATGACAAGAATGATTTTAGAGACCCATTCCGTTAAGGGAACGAGATAGATGAACTCAACTTTGAGTAATATTTCAACTTCCGCCTTGATGGAAACAACTTTGGGAGGATTGATCCAAACTATATTAGCACCTTCATAAGTGATTATTTCATGCTTTAAAATCCAAGGATTGATGCCATACATTTATTTGTATGAAAGAGAAAAAATATCACAAAATTCTTTGAAAGGAGCAATGTAGGTAGAAATATCATTTAGATTATAGTCCTCTCTAATCATAACATTTTCCATGACCCTAGGTTTCATGAAAATATCAATGGGAATGAAAGGAGAAATTTTTTCCAAGTTCCCCTCAGAGAACACATCATGTGTCATGATAGGATCTTGCACCCAATTAACATTTCGCAATGAAACAAGGTTGTGTAATTTATCATTCAAATGTTCCAAACAAGGGATGAAATATGATTGATGGTGAGATTCTTCCTAAGGTGGATTAGATATCATCATGGCTTCCAAGATGGCCTCATTAGATGAAATTATATTATCAAGGAATTCATAGGAACTAGAATGAGTAATAGACCATGTCGGCAACCAATAAGCATCAAGCTCCACATCATGTAAATAACCTCGCTTAGGGTCATTAGTCGCCCTTTCAATAGCTTGATATTCCAAATTGGTGGGGCTCAAAGGAATATGATCAATATACATGTCAATATTTGAAGGAGATTGGATTAACCATGGATCATCTGATCTGTCAAAATTGTGAGTGGCATACATGATCATGTTAATGGTATTGGTTAAATGTGATATTTTAGGAGGAAGCAAGGGAAAAATTCCCATTAATGAATATTGTTTGAACATGCCTACTACAATTCTTCCAAGAGTAGAAGGGTAATCTCATACAAATGGAATTGAATAACTATCATGAAAATGCAAGTCAAGCTTGCAAAATGTTAACTATTTGATATTACTTATTTTACATTGATGGGGGGGGGGGGGGGGAATCATTGGCATGGAAGACAGATGAAACAATAATAGTCATGGTGTAAAACCATCTTTTCCAAAGCAATAAGTTATATTCTAATGTGGCATTAATGACTTTAACTTTGTTTGATATCATTTTACCCCCAAGATTGATATAGGAAAGTAGGAAAAACCCCATCAGGTTGCAAGGTATTCCCATCAAAGACCTTTAACACATATTAAGCAATGATAAATCCAGTGAACCAATATATTTTCAATGCTTCAATGACATGATACAAGTAGATTCCCCTTCATCCAAGACCATCCAAGGAATGTGACATCCCAATATGTTGACCATAATCTAGAAGAGAATATGATGTGGAAGACATGTTTTCTAGGAGTATGGATGGAAGGGGATGAGATTTAAATATGAAGGATCTAATCCAACAATGGTAGTTAGAAGTGTCTTTATTTGTGTGGGGAATATTTGCAAAAATTCGAGTGAAACGTAGCAACAAGTTCTTGGGATAGATCCTCAACAATATTATAGTTGTGAGTGGCCATTAAATTGGGATTACGTGTAGTCATACAAAGTCTTCCTTTAGGAGGATTTAAAACAATGATAAAAAATGGTTTATCAAAATCGAGAAGACCAACAGGTTGAGTAGGGATCATGGGTTATGATGTGGAAGTACCACTGTCACAATTATCATAGGTATGCACTCTAGTCATGAGATAGATTGAGTGTTCCACCCTAAAGATATCCTCCATGTATGATGAGGAATTATTGGAAGAATTCCCCCCACTCCCCCCTTACTAAGTAGGTGGAAGGTTTACAACCATAAGTTGTTGTTGGGCTGTAAATTGGTTTGTTAAGACATCAAGTTGACAAGTAGCATTTTAATGTGAGAAGTAATGGTGGATCTCATCTATCCATGGACACTAATGATTAAGATGTTCCTCCCCATAATCCTTGAATGGAATTTTTTTTTCCTCTTTTGTGCCACCCCAAGTGGTATCTTAGGTTTGGGGTGCTCCTTGTTCATTGTTCAAAGTTTTATTGGAATTTTTCTTCTTTTTTCCTCCAGGTTGCTAAGGGTTCTTCAAAGGTATTGATTTCACATAATTCATATTAGAGGTTTGAACAAGAGAACTAGTAGTTTGAGTGGTAGGTTTAGTAGCAGAGGCACTAGAAGGGATGTTCATTTGCACCATCTAAATGGCTAATTCGCCTATGTTTCTTGAGGATATAGACTACACCACGCCATTGGCATGGGATCTAGGCTTTGCTTTCAATATGCCATTTGATGATTGAGGAGTGTTAAGAATGATTTCATATAGAGTATATGCTGGAGAACAGATCAAGTCCAATTGATGGACACACATGATGGCTTGTTCCTTAGTTTGGGCTCCTACCTTAGCAACATATTTAGTAATCCTAGGAAATAGATACTTAGTAAACCACTCATGTACAAACTCATCAGGACACTTGGTTTGGGATGTGCTATGTCTTTTCCTCCACTCATGGATGTGATTAGTGATGTGGTTGAGTTATCCTGATGGAAGTTAGTAAGTATATCAATTCCAGTTTCATACCTAACATGAAGATGGTAATGGTTAACAAAGGACTATGCTAAAGACATTAAGTTATAATAAGTGACACTTTCTAGATCAATGTACCATTTAGCAACAACACTGGTAAGAGTCCACTAGAAAAGGCACAACTTGATGCTATCCTCCATGAGCGATTTCGATAAGCACCATAAGTGGTAAGTGGTAAAGTGAGTTACAAGGTCTTCACCATATTTACCATTGAATTTAGGAATGTGAGCTGGTAGTTTAGGTGGGATCATTAGCGATGTAGGGTTATACTTGATGGGATCATTAATTAACTTTAAAAGGTCATGTAATACAAGGGTTTCTAAGAAAGGAAAGTTGAACAATGCCTGGGGGGAGTGGTTACCCATGCGAACAAGGTGGAGGTTGTGATATGCCAATAGAAATTTTTATAGAAGTGGTAGGGATCCTCGAGGAATTTTGTTGACTAGAGAAGTTAGATCCATCATCCATGGGTATATTGTAAATGTTATTTCCCCTAGGGGGATTCCCCTATTAGCGAAAGAATTCCTGAAAGGTTGTTGACCTCCAGGACAAAATGGTGTGTGAAGAGGAGAGTCTCCTATACCAAAAGGTCGACCAAAACTTTTTGTACCCCAAAGATTAAATGTAGTACTAGGGATGATAACCATAGACTCTTGGACATTCTAAATAAACGGAATTTTCTTCTGAAAAGTTGACCCCCCTAATGATTGATTACCCCAAGGAAATGTGAACCAATTGGAAACATAATTACTCCGAATTTTTCTAGGGAATGACATAGACTTAATATGATTATTCTAACGAAATGGAAATATAGCATTGGGTATAAACAAACTACCTACTAATATGACAGGACCAATAATGGGCCCTATAGGTGCATATGTGAATGTGGAGTTCAAACCTCCAACATGAATTAGGTATGCTACTCATAGTGGAATTAGAGATTCTTCTGAAAATGAAAAGGGGGGGGCACGGTTGATGATGTGGATGAACCCATAATGGATGAACTAAATGGAGGGAGATGGGATCCTAGGATGTTCTCCCAAAAAGATAAGATAGTCTTGAAGAAGGTGGTGTGGATAAGATCTATGATAGTAGAAAAGGGTAATAGTGACAACAAGCGTGGAAACACTAGGATATGTCATGTAAATGACATCAACTATAACGTACTCTTGGTAGGGATTGAGTGAGTTAAAATATATAGTCAAGTCAATATCTCCACGCAAGAAGATGGGGGACGAGATATGAGTCACATGGAACGAGAATGAGGTGGAGGAGTTTCATCAACCAATTTGTAAAATAGAGGTTAATCCCCTTGAGAATCACCCAAAGTGGCCCCTGAAATAGGTATGTCTAAAGTAGTGGAAGGGTTAATCTTACATCTATGGGAAAGTTGACCCTCTTGATTAGTAGAAAGGCCCTCAAGATGATGAGAATGATGTGAACTAAACTCAGCCATGATGGCAGCTAAGGATGTGCACAAAAGTGTAAAGTAAATAAAACCTAATAGACATGACCAAACAACATACACCTATCAAATGTGAGCAAGCATGGAAACCAATAGATCAAAGGTGTCTTCTCACAATTGGAGCTTGGTTGATTAGGTCTCAAGTTAGCTATGAATATATGGTTGGAATAATTGTGTTTTCCTCCTTCTTAATATCTCATCGATTGATACAATTTCCCTTAATTATGCGCGATCACCCTCTAGGGGATCCGAGTGAGTTCTGACCAACATCTATATGAAATCATGAATATGGGTTACACTTTTGGGCAAAATTTGGCAATGAAATTTCAAGTTTTTTCTCTTTTATCAAATTGTCCCCCTCAAAATTCATTTAAGAATTATGAATTTCGATTCGTAGTAAAAATACAATATGTGGAGAATTATGTTGTTGTCCTAATGATATTTTTTTCAAAAAATTAGCGTCATATAATCTCTAAATTTTCCATTAAATTCAATATGTCCTTGCAAATTTTCACAAAACTTAAGAGATATGTGTGTGTTCATGTCGCATAACTTATTCTAAAAGTGCAATTTAAATATATATATATATATATATATATATATATATATATATATATATATATATATATATATATATATATATATATATATATGAGAATGATATACATGGAGAGAACTAAGTTTTTCATATTAAAATTTTATTTTTTTAGCAAAATTATATATATCTTTTTTTTCAAAGTTGGCTAAGTAATATTTCAATTGCATTTTGGAGACACATGTGTTCACATAATATTTTTTTCAACTCTTTAAATAAACGAAAAAACCAAGAGTACCCTTTTGAACAAGGCTCGTAAACAAATATAGTGGTATTTTTTGAAAAAAATTCATTGTGTGTATATTTTATGTTATTGATTTCTTATTCAACCCCTTTGAAATTGTCCAAAAACATTTCAAGTGTTATGTTTGAAATAAATTAGATGAAAAATATCATATGAATTTGAAAGTGGAAAATTCATATGCCATTGGATAGAGGATTCTTTCATGATTCCAATGTGATCAACTCCATCACGTAAGGACAATTTCGGCCCTAAATCTAATAGGGTACAAAATGAGGTTGCAGAGAAATTTGTAGAAGATCAGGTGCTGAAATTGCAATTTTTAGGACTTCAAGAGCTCAATCGAGCACTTTAAATACTCGATCGAGTTCTTAAATTCAAAATTAAAGTTGCTCGATCAAGCATTAAAGAAACCCTCAATCGAGCGGCATATGTAATTAACCAACGGCTCGATTGAGCCTATGAATCGATCGAGCCATTAAAAACCTAGCCCAGCAATGACCTTACAAACTTTTTATTAATGGCACTAATAGTGGATCATGCATCTCAAGGGCTTGATCGATCCTATAGCTTGATTGAGCCTCTCAAGCCAAAAAATATTTTAGTTTATAAATTCAATTGTGTAAAAAATGCAACAATCATTCTTTCATAGAGAAATAATAGAGCCTAGAAATTACACAAAGATTCACAACAAACATGGGAAATTGGAGATTTGTATCTAGAAAAGGAAAGAAATTTTCATCCATAGAGAAATTATGAGAGAAATCTAGAGAAAGGATGAGAAAAAGACATCAAACATTGAGAGAACAAGAAGTTCATGCAAATACAGGTAATTCAAATTGTCTCACTCCTCATATTACTTGCTCCATATTGTATGCATTAAGAAATATGGTTAAAAACAAAAAACAAATGGAGAATGAAACAGTAAAATAAAGATAAAATAAGCATTGAAAGTAATACCATGTAGTTAAAAAATCAGATGTAACAAAAACTATAGAAAACCACTTGAAACTATATAAATTATTGAAACCATACAAATTATTGAAAACTACTTGAAACAATGGTTTATTGGAATTTTTTAAAACCACTTGAATTCATGAAAATTATGAATCGCCTTTGAATTTTAATTGTTTAAGATAACCCACAAAAACTAAGGATGTGATTTAACCAAAGAAAACCATTGGAACATAATTTCCATATATTATTTACATGAAATACAATTCATGGCAATTTATTTACAAAGAGGGATTAGAAAAATGGTTGTCAAATAGGTGATCCAAAACCTATAAAAAATAGTTTGATTAATGTGTTATATCCAAAGTATGAGTTAAAAGAGAGAAAATGTGGCAATATCTACAAGGATCAAGAATATCCCTACTTCCAATGTGCATGAACTGATAATACATTCTTTGTTAAAAATATATTTAACAACATTAAATTTTCATAACATTCATCATTGTATATAACTTTTAATGGTTCTTTGAATCCTAAATGATGATCCATACCTTTGAAAACCTCACAAGTTTCTTCTTTCAATTCTCACATAAAGGTTATGAGAATTTTAAAAAAAAAAAAAAAAAAAAATTTAAAGACACACAAAGTGTAGTGTAGATTCATGCTTGCACAAAAAGGAGTGTATTATTGAATATAACTATAATGCTCCATGGAAGAATCATGTGATTAATCAATATTAAATTCATAAATAATAAATGCAAAAGAAATAAATTACCATGCATGTGTTGATGATATTCTAGAAATGTTTACAATGTTAATCTTCTTAGACTATGGAAATCTAATGTCGATTAAATTCATCTAGTTGTTTCTCGACAAGCATAATCTTGAAATATATTGCAAAATATGGTTCAAAAGTAAAAAAGAGTTCTTTATTTTAAACTTTGTCAATATTTGATGAAAATAATTGAAAACATAAAAAAGATTGGATATTCATCTTTGCACATGCATAAAAAAGGTTCCTTGTAGAAACATGTAGTTTTTTAAATCCTCTTACCCCTTTTTGTGCCCTACTCGATTACTATGCTAAAATTTCCATGTACATTCTCCCAAAAGAACAGTCAAATCATTTGTGCCCCTCTTCACCACAAGTGATAATAATGTACATTCATTGTTGATAAGACCTTGAAGCATCGTCCTTGTTATCTAAATCCACTAAAACCTCTATGTATTGATGTCTTTTTGTTTTCTTATCAACAATTTGATTGTCCTTTTCATCCCACATTTCTTCCACTATTTATCTGGAATTGTGAAATTCTCTATAGTTATGATGAGTTCTTCCTTTAAGAATGATATTCTTACTAGTGTTTTATGGTAATTTTAGTTACACATTTTAAAACGTTAAATGATATGGTGCTTCTAATGAAGAATTTTTTTCCAACTAATTTGATTTTGTATAGCAAACTTTCAAATATTAACATACTTAAAAATTAGTTGAAAATGTTCCTTATTATATCATGGAGTGTGTATTTATGTATTGTATCTTATAGTTGATTAAATTTGTATGAATTTATAGATATAGATTTTGTTTTATCTCATGAAATAAATTTGGCCCTTCAATTTGGTAATCACTAGCTTGATTTTTCAAGAATCTCCCATTCTCTCAAATTCAAAAGATTCACCACATCATTAAGTTCTTTAAGTAATAATTCCCTTTGAACTCATTTCATGAGCCTTGAAACTGAAACCTAATTGAAGATCAACTCTAAAATTGATTCAATTAACCTAAGGAGCATTTGAAACATTAACAACACACATAAAGGTCTAGGCTAGAGACGTGTTTCGATGTCTTTAAACATAGGAGTTGTTGTTACTTGTCTGCGTTACATTCTGGGGGTAGTCGGTATTCCATGTATGTAAGTATATCAGATTTTTCTCCACGTACCTTCAGGTATATTAGACAACGCTCCACGTATGAAAAGTATATCGGAATACTTCCTATCGTACAAGACACATTAGACAACACTAACACAGACTACACTTCCACATACCTCCGGGTATATTTTGGAAGTCCCCACTAGGATGAAATCCAACCCTAGGTAACCGAGTCGGTCGCCTTGTTATTTGTGATACACCGAACACAACATTCAGGGAGATTGCCTACACATACTAGAAATGGTATTCCACAGTTCACAGTGACTTGGTAATCCTTATCTTCTAGTTACCCCTTTGTTTTGTTTTGTGTCTTTAAAGTTTTAAATTAATCAGTAAACCATGGAACAACAACACCCTCGTCGCTCGCGTAGGATGCAATATTTCCTCCTTTACCTCCTGAGGAAACACCTGGACGTCGAAAGAATAAGAAAACACAAACTATTGAGGGTACATCAGAAGTTACTCCCTTTGAAACCACATCTGAAGTTTATCAACCAGAGTTGTCACTTCCTATCAGTACCGATCCAACCTGAAGACCCGACATTATAACATCAGGTTAAATCCACACAAATGTGTCTTTTTTGTTCATTCTAGTAGAATTCTTGGATTCATACATGTCAAAACAAGGAATCTGCATCAATCCTGTCAAAGTGCAAGCGATCCTTGACTTTCCTACACCATCTTCACTTGTTTAGTTAACTTTCTATGGAGATTTCGTCCCCAATTATGCAAAACTTACAAAAATATTTGTTCACTGATGGGCCTCGAAAATGCCCATGTTTTCATCATGCAATATCACCATTCATACCCTAAAACCTTAGGTCTTTAACCCGTTTCGTACCCTAATTCCATCAACTTGCCGCTAAATCACATTTGATGTCTTGTGGTCGACTATCATTAGTTTTATTAGATTTTCTATGATTAAAGATGATTATTCCATGATTTATTAATGACGGTTTTTCTAAGCTCATTTTTCACAGGGTTCCATCGCTAAGTTTCTTCACAAGCTAGTAGAGTATGGAAATGACCAATTTTGGGCTTTGGCACTTTCGGCATGCTTCCAAAGAAACCGAGAGAGGTTATTGTCAAAAATAATGTTTTAATACCTTTACATAACCTAGATTTCACCCATGTCACTCATGTGGGTCTCTAGAAGGAAATTCACAAATTTTCCCAAATTTGCAATAAGTTTCAAATGGCCAACATCCGCCTCGCGTTTTGTGCAGTTGGAGGCGAATGAAGAAACTCAGGCACATGGGTTTTGGTCCTAGCATAGCCAATTTACTAACACTAAAACAATTTTCAAAAATTCCTTACAGTTTGGAAGATATGTGGAGTTCTCTGAGGCCAATTTATATCAAATATCCAGATTTGTACTTAACAGTCAAATTTGGATCTGCCTATTTTTATGCCACAGTTATAGCTTGATAAGTTCTTGTCCTCCATCCATGTATTGGTCAACGTCAACATGAACCATTAGCTATTCGGAGGCCATCTAGAGAAGTCAAACACAACATGAATTTGTTTGTTGTCCCATTTCATTTAGAATGTAATTAATCTCCCCTTCATCTACAACATGTATAAAAAGCAGAGCAGCAAGCACAGGAGGGGGGGGGGGAGTGAAAGCTATTGAGCATTGAAGTGCTGTTAAGAAACCTTACAATTATAATTGACTTTGTTTCAATAATATACATGGCCTTGGCGTGAGCGAGATCATTCCAGTTTTAGTTAGTTGTGAGTATTTGATTTGCATGTTTTAACAGTCTTCCTTTTACTGTAAGTTCCAGAGCTTCCCCAGGTGTGGCAAGGGCCCACCATCACCTGGGAGAAAGCTTCCTTGTTCATCTTAGATTGATTGTTGTATCTTGATTCATTCGTACTCAGTTAGATTTGTGATTGTTGTAGTTTAATTTACTTTCATTCAATTAAATGCTTGATTGCTATTCAATTCTTCATTTTGTTGTGTGAAAGCAGTCTGGAGTCAGCTTCTTGTAATTGTATGCATAACATAGTTATAATCTCTATATGTATTAGTTTCTATTTCATTGTTGTGTGAAACATTTAAGATTGCCTTCTGAACAATTAATTTAGTTTTCATTTTGATTGCCTGTCAAGTTCAATTTGATTATTGCATGTTGAATGTTTGTCAATTTCAATTAGACTACAGAGTGTTGTAGCTTTTGCTAAGTTCGATTGAAAGACCGAGCTCCATAACCTTTGAGAATTTCGTATACATTGGTCTCAAGGATCACGTACAGGTCACTATGTGTTGACTGCTTAACCTTCACAGAGCATCGCTCTGCCTCATTAGATTAGCATCGTGAATGCTTGTTGATGTATTAAATCCCTATACGCAGAGCATACTTAAATCTCTTATGTTGAACGCAAGTGTATCATTAACCTTTGAGCAAAACGAGGATTTCCTGTGTGAGTTCGATTGGTGAATTGTGAATTGGACCAAGTGTGAACCTCTGATGCATTGATAAACATAAATCAGAAACAGAGCATGATTTGGAGTTGTAGGGTCTTTGAGATTGTATCATAAGATTGCTTCTGCGTGTTTGCAACAGTAGTCATAAAATAGAGTCATGTTAAATCTTTAGCTAGGCAACAATACTTCAAATTATTGTAGTAATAGAATAGAACCAAATAGATTTACAACATGAGGATTGAATAGTACTTTCATTTGGCAGAATGTGGTCTTGGTTTATCAATTCCTTTTGCTAAGCAACGAGATATTTTGAGTTTAATAGGAATAGTGTGAGTGTTGTAGTTAGTCTGGTTTGATCAAATGCTTGTAGGATCTCAATTGTTTTGATAGATAGTCTTTGCATTTCAATGTTTGAGTGTCTTTTAAATTAGGACTCCAGAGCTTAGATAGATTAGATAGTTTCCATTTAATTAAAATAGTTGAGAAGTGTTGATAAGTGTGAACGTTTAAATTTCATAAGTAGGAATGGTTTTGTAGTCTTATCATAGTTAAAGTAATAATTTAGCTTCAAATAGGTTTTGAGTACAGTATTTTCTTTGGTTTGAGTAGAGTCAACTCAATTTGATAGCATGGGGCAATTTAAAATTAGTTCACTTTCCAGAATAGTAACGTAGATTTGGTTTTATAAGTAGTGTGACATCAATTCAATTTCGTTTATAAATTTAGGGCATTTCATTAAGATTTCATTTTGTTTCTTTAAAACCATTATTATTAAGGAAACTTATATACTCTAACCATTAAGCTGAGCCAAAAATGCAGTACAACTCGTGTTTACGAGTCCTGGATTGACAATTAAATATTAGGAGGATTAATTATCGATTAAAACTCCCAACACTCACCTATTGAAAAAATCGGTTCCCTTCCATTGGGATGATATAGCCCAAAAATATTTTGACGCTTTAAAAGATTCCCTAGTTCGAGCATCATTATTGTATCCCCCTAACTATCAATGAGATTATTTTATGTATCTTGTTACATCTATTACTACCATTATTATGGTATTGGTTCAAAAGGATGACCAAGGGGATGAAAATCCTATATATTACTTGAGTCAGAATTCGAATGATATTGAGATCAAGTACACTCACGTTGAAAACTTGGCTTCCAAATTTATTTTTATTGAATGAGGATGAATGTGTTTACCTTTCATCATATTCTACATCACCTTTTTTTTAATAGATGGACCGATACCTTTACTAGTGCACTCTTCTTCGACCCATATTTCCCTGAGCTCGAAACCCTTTTATTTCCATGTTTCAACTTATAACCCTTAGTCCATGTCAACTTTTGCTACCTAGTTTCCTACTATCAAATCATATCATGACCTTCCACCTATGGTGATTTCTTAAATAAACATGTGTATATTTACTATTCACTTATTTTATGATGATGATTCACTTGACTTACAAGTATATTTTGTATTCCACTATGTAGGGATGGAAATTGAACAGCCACATGAGGGAGAAGATGTGTCCCATCAAGCTGATCAACTAGATGATGATCAAGATGTGCCCTATGGACTTGATCAACCACTAGAGGAACATGTGCCCTATCAAGATGATCAATTGTCACTAGGGGAACAACATGTGCCATGTAAAGCTAATGTACCAATGGAGGAAGAAGATTTTCCCTATCAAGTTGATCAACCATTGGAAGAAAAAATTGTTTCCTCTCAAGTTGATAGGATAACAGGGAGTTGCAGTGGTTTGGAAACGAGTGGACCATTTGTAGAAAATTTGGATGTAAGCACAATAGAGAACCTTGGGGAGCCTATCCTTTCTCGCACTATTAGATACCATGTCAATAACATCATTTGACAACATTTTGAGAAACATTCAGTTGTTACACAAGCTCAGATACTACATGGGTTGATCAAACATAAGAAACTAAAACATGCCACAAAGATTTTGGGTGTCTAAGATGCTAAAAGAAAGAAGACACATATGAATGTCACTGAAAATATATCAAAGGCATTCACTATGTTTGGAAAATTAAGAAAACCAATGTTCGACTTGCGCACACAGACATTACAATTGTTATTGTTGCACCAAGTACATCAAGACAACAAAAGTTGGCAATAATGTCAAAATTGCTCCATGTCTTGAGAAAAACCTTACACAAGCATACCAAATTTAGGGTTTGAGTGAATGAAAATGATGAATCTTCTTGTTGGGCTCTTATCACTAGGAAACCCTACCAAGACATGCTTACAATAGGAATCAGAGAATTTGTGGTAGAGTTTTGGGAGATCCATTCCCATGCTATTCTAGATATAAAGCATGTTGTACGACATTGCATAGCTAAAGGTGAGTATCAGGAACACACTAAGAACATTGTAGAAATGCAGAAGTTGCATTGTTCGAGGAATTTCAGGAAAGCAATCGCCATGTGAAGATATCCATAAGAATGTTTTAGAAATTGAAGCCATGGTTTATTAGGCCTAATACAATTTGTGACACATGTTGTTGTCGATATCATGTTGAATTTCAGCTTCATTATGAAACTTTCTGGGAATTTGAAAAGAAGAACTAACACGATGACCATCCTCCTCCTATAGTGCGTGATTTTGTTTCATCAATACAGTGTAGAAGGGAGCCAGAAGAGTTGTATTACAAGAAAATATGTATAGGTGGGAGAAGATGCAATGAATGTGGTGATTTGACATTGCTCCATAGGAAATTTCTTATTGATCCTAACCAGTCTGGGATGTCAGATGTCATTGTCACATGGAATCATTATGAGTATGTCATGGGAAATCAACCATCTTCTTCAACTCTAGCGCCTAAGAGGATCAACTATGTTGAGGATGAGATTCCTATTTCACAATTCATGGGGGTGTTTCAAAACTAGATCTATAAATATATCAAACACTCGCACAGGTCCAGGTGGAAAGCATCTGAATTTAAGCATTCTCGTGAAGTATTTCAGCTAGGCACAATCTTATCAGTGGTGGAATTTGTTGAGAATTACACATTTTCTCCTCAGACAGAGATAAAAAGTGAGTATTATCACTCAGACCAAGTTTCCATATTAGTACATGTTCTATACAAACATGCACAATTGAACATTGATGGTAGGGATAACACTGATGAGTCATGTGATGTGATTAAGGAGTATCACTTTTACATCAGTGATGATCATGAGCATGAAAAAACTTTCATGCAACATTGCTTCGAACTGATTTATGAATCATTTTTAAAAAATGGCACATCATTCAGGAAGAATTGGATATGATCATATGGTTATGCAAGGAAGTTAATGTCAGCATGCACTTTTTATTGGTTGAGCCGGCTACAAAAGAAGACAAAAATCCAGCATACTTGGAGCTACTTTAAAACATGACATGGAAAGGGTGAGCATGATGGTGTAGGTGCTTGTGTGAAGCAAGAACTTAGGAGGTGACAAATAAGTCATGATGTAGATCAACTCAAATCATCACTAGACGTGGTAAATTGGTGTAGATCCCATTTAGGACATGAAGGTCATGAATCTACAAGGCATGTGCATAGGTTCTTCTAGAATATTGAGCTTGGCAATGTCAATAGATCCATTCCTTGGTATTGTAATACTGTAGAAGGAACGAGATAGTTACACTCAGTGTGGAGCAAAGACATGGGGTAATATTTGCCATTGAGAAGAAAAAAATCACATGTTTTTGTGAGTTTTTCATTGATGTTGATGGATGTATACTTGATCACTATGAAAAACATGGGTACATGAAGGGATGGAAATATGTCCCTCTTAATGCAAAGGGACCTCATCCATTTCTGACATGGCAAGAGACACAATGAAGAGGCCATCATTTCACTTGATCGTGATTGAGTCTATGATCTTGTAAGGGAAGATATGTGTCTCATCTATCATTAACAATTTCATCTATAAATTTAAATCTTGAATGTATTTAACTAATAAATATTTTGTATTTTGGTTGTAGGCGATGTTTTTTTTGTCACTTCCCCCATAGGAAACAAAGAGAATGTGGCCTACTATTTGATGCAATGCACACAGGTGAAATTAGGTTGGTGAGACCATATGAATATGGACAATTCACATATAAAATTGGTGACATGGTTGTGATGGGCCATTTTTTTGAAAAGGTTAAAAAACAGACTAATCACATCATTTATAGAGATTTTATGCCTAAATATATATCTTGTCAATACAGTCATCTAGTCATAGCATCTCAAATCAATCTCATAGAAATCAAAACAAAGAAAGGTGAACCAAGGAGATGGAAGATGACAGAATCAAACCATGAACATATTATGGAGACTTGCATTCCTATGAGCCATTGGCTAGATGAGTAGATGATGCAAATGGAAAGCCCTAAATCTGAGTCTATAACAGTCAAGTGTAATCTAATCTAGTATAAGAGATCTCAAATGTATGATTTTTGTAATCTATAAATGTGACAGTTGAATACTCTTGTAATTTTGTAATTTTGAATAGAGAAATGTTTCCCTCTTATCTAGGATGGATTCATAATGGTGACATTGTTGGCATTATGATACAGGTGTTTTCCTTGATGGCAACTCACTCATATGACAGTTCACAGTACAACAGCAAAGGATTACAGATCAGACCCCAAAGAATGAAGAAAGAGAGGTATACGCACGTTCACTTTGTCCAAGAAGCATATACAGGCGAGTTAATAGAACAAAATGAGCGTATAACGTATACATGCACTTTCACAAGAGGAAAAGCACGTATATGTTGGAAAACTAATTTTTTGGTCCGAGGTATTTGGTCCGAGGTATTTGGTCCAAGGTATTTGGTCCAAGGTATTTTGATCCAAGGTATTAGTCCAAGGTATTTGGTCCGAGGTATTGACCCTAAGTATTTGGTCTAAGGTATGGTTCCTAAGTAGTTTTGGTCCATGGTATTAAGAAAGGCCTAAAACTATATAAGGAGGAGAAGATCATTAGGCCAGGGGTGTGCGAGAATTGAATATCTGATGAAGTGTGAGATCTAGTATGCAGGTTATCGGCTTATGGTGCTTTGCTTGATTTGAACCAAGGATGAAACTTAGCAGTTGATGAGGGATAAGATCTAATGATGGATCAAGATCTTAAGGCTTGAAATGAATTATCATTATGTGGTTTGATCATGTATAGTCTAGATCCAAATACTGACGCATGTGTTATTCTGTAAATGTTATTATCTAGGTATGACCGAACTCTGGAATAGCTGCAAAATTATGAATTAATATTTGCAGATATGTACATAAGTTGGCTTTGATAAAAGCACGTATACACATTGGTTCGACACATATAAGTAGCGTACACATTATGAAATATGATATTTGAAGTTGCAATTGGATCTGGTTGTTGCTGCAGAATTTTGGTTTCTGCTCTGTGTTCTGGTGACTGTGTTTTGATGACAGTATTCTGAATCTTCAAATTGATTGATTGTGATTTGCTTCAGTGACGATGGGCTTTCAGTGATTCAGTTGTGGGTGATTCAGAGAATGATGATTGAGTTTCAGTGATTGGTTGATGCAGATGTATTTGATTATTGTTTTGCAGTAGTAATTGATTTTGAGCTTCAATGTTGTTGATGGGTCCAGTATGAAAATTGGATGAAACGAAGCCTTCATGTGTATTGTTGTGTACCAGGAGCATCTAGTCTGAAAATTCATGAAACGTGGTCCCTGGAGGAAGAAAGAAGGTCGTAGCCTTCTGTAGGTCGACGCTGACGTACTAGTAAACATATTGGCTAGTATAAGAGCTAGGGGGTTGTAGCTCCCTTCCAGTAGAAGCTGGAGAACGAGAGAAGGTTGTAGCCTTCTGCAGGTGGGTGCCTGCATACTGGCATGAGTCTGCACCAGTACAATATTGTAAATAGGTTTTTCTTATATTAAAAGAAGCCAAGAGCAGGTGGTTTTTGTCCCGCATTGGGTTTCCACCTTAAATCTTGGTATTCATGTGTGTTTCTTATGTGTGATGGTTTGTTCTGATATTACTGCACATTGTGACTGTTTATATGGTTAATGAAGTATAGATGCACTAATTAAAGATCAACATATGATGAATTAACTTAATAATAAGTTTGTTGAATATACGATGGTTGCCTAAAATACAATTGGGTGTACACGCAAGTTACCTTCATTGAAGTAGCATATATAAATTTGAGTATGAAAAGAAAAAGTTATTGATTTGAATAATACTGATTCACCCCCCCTCTCAGTATTATTTCCAATAGACATATATGTTATATAAGCTTTAGTTTCTTTTAGGTTCTTAAGTTTATAAAGTACACCAAATTTCAAGGAGGTGATTTAAAATCAATAGGGATTTAGATTTAGTTTTAATTAAAATTTGTCATCTTAAAATTTTTAAATGTCATGTGTATATTATCCATGTTGAACATGCAAGAAATTTTATAGATCTATATATATGTCATACATATCTGGTTTCTAGAAAATCCATTTCAGTACCTAATGACCAAGTTGATATGGTCTATTTTACTTAATATGGAAATTCAACAATCTAGATTATGAACAATATTGAAATATTTTATGTTATTCATAATAAATATGTGATGTGTCAATTTGATATAAAACATGCAAAGAGTTACACACATGCTTCGTATTGGAATGTAATAAGTGCAACAAATTACACACACACACACATATATAATGTTATGATTATTAATCTCTTTTAGATGACCTCAAAATAAATCAAATCAAATAAAACTTATTAGTAGTTTACATCTTGACATCTAAATTAAAATCATTGTAATTTTTAACAAACATTGATTGTGCACTAAAAGACAGCGTTTACAAACCAATATGACAATTAAAATTGTTATTTTGTAAAATTTTACTTCTTGAATGTTCTTAATTGAAGTTCTTAAGATAAAAAATTGATTGAAATACTTGGATAGACAAGTAAATTTAGGAAAGTGCTTAAAATTATAGAAACATATCAATAATTGTTTAAATTAACATACATTGACTAGTATTAAAGGACATTTTCTACAAATTGAATATTAAATTGATGTACATGATATATTTTAGTTCATTTTAAATATTAAAGTGATTTGCATCATAGTAATATTGTACTCATTTCCTTTGTCTATGAAACAAGAATTCAAAATTGTTATTTTGTAAAATTTTACTTTTTGAATGTTCTTAATGGAATGTCTTAAGTTAAGGAATTGATTGAAACATTTGATATCCAAGTAAATTTAGGAGTGTTCATAAAATTACATAAAATTATCTAAAAACATATCATTAATTTTTTTTTTGTATTTTAAATGCCAATACATATGACTTATATGATGTGTTATGACTAAGCTGTTGTAGATGACCTCAAAAGAAATAAAATTTAATAAAACAAGTTATTAGTTGAGCATTACAAGTTGAAGAGATTTTTTAAAATTGAATTTAAATTGTATTTCAATCATATTTGCATATTTCAATTGAACGATTGTTGAGTCTCTGAATTGTCGTATTTTCATCCTCTTTTCCTTCCATTATTCCTCATAGTTATCCATATTATATTTCTCCATTCACCATTTATCATACCATTTTCATGTTAAATATGGGTCTCCCTTATTATTTTCCAATTTATTTATTTTCATGCATGTTAAGTGAATTTATGATTAAAAGTTAGAAAAATAACATAGATTTACTTATACCTAAAGATGGAATAAGTTTGGTGACTTGTGTAGGTGATTTGGAAGCTTCCAAGACACACTTATGTGGCCTCAAAGGTTCAATTTCGAATTCTCTTCAAGATTGAAAGAAGATTTGGGAGGAGTCAAACATATCTCATGGGAGAAAATACCTCAATAAAGGATTATTCAAAGAGAATTGAGGAGATAATCATTCAAACCCATTTCAAGGAGAAGATCATGAGGATATGGATATCTCATCCAAGATTAATGAGATATCAAGTATTAATGGTCAGCGCCTAACCAGCCATATATCAAGTATTAAATGCACCCGAAGATGCACGCGACATAGCCCGTTAACATGCAAAATGCCTTTTTTTATTTAGTGACGAGTTTTCAAATTCGTGTGTTAACGGATTATCTCGCGTGCATCTCCGGGTGCATTTAATACTTGATATATGGCTGGTTAGGTGCTGCCTTGCAAAAATACCATGGATGTATTAATTTGAAGGTTGTTTGTTAGCTTTGCAAGGTTTTTTGTGTACTCCAGTTGGCCTGGCTACTGATAAAAGTGCATCGATACAACTAATCTTAGCGAAAAACAAAAAAAAACAAAAAACAAAAAAAAAAAATCTCACGAATTTTAGTTAAAAATGGGTATCGGATGGAGAAAGGTTCGAAAGGCATTGGGCCTTAGAATATGTACCTTTGCTGCCACAGAATTTATCTGGCAGTGGGATTCAAAGGCCAAGAGACTGTTGTGCAATATGCTTGGAGACATTAATTCTGGGGACGAGCATGCGATATTTACAGCAAAATGTTCTCATTCTTTTCATTTTCCCTGCGTTGTCTCCAATGTCAATCACATCAACTTGATCTCTCTAGTTTTCCGAGCAAAATGGAAGGAAGAGGATTCTAATGTCAGACATTTGCCAGAACCTTTACAGTTGTCGGACTTGGAGAAGAAGCACCGGCGTGCCTTGGGGTTTCACTTGGCATTACAGTTGTCAAAGGAAGAGAAGTGCAATTCACAAGAAGCAAAATTTGGGAATAAAATCCTCAAAAATCCATGAGGAAAATCAACCTTTCTATTTGAATTAAAAGATATCCTATTTTCAAGTGATTTAGTGTGATCTCTCTCCCCAGGATCTCGATTGCCCTAGTCCACCATTCATTCAAATATATAATTCATTTGAACGATATATTTAGAAGTCAATTGGGCCATTGGAGGAGAAAAATCCTCGAAACCCATCTGTCTATGAGAAAAATTGTGCTTATGTTCACATAATATGGAAGAGATCGCGCCAAGATTGACATTTGTCCTACGATGACAGCGTACAGAACTTACCAGCAAATCTATGATTATGCAAATGTCAAAGATTATAACAATGTTGATGCTTACTGTTTTGATTCCATGGACTGTGTGGATTTATTTCTATGTGCTTGATTTGATATCTCTCTAGAATATTGTGGCTCCGATAACATGTGACTCATTCTCATCTCATCAGCTAATGCACGCTAATGTCATTCAAAATTCCTTCTAACTTCTTATCTTCGTCTAATGGATCATGATCTCAAGTGCTCAGAGGCATGTTGTTATAATTTTTTTTCCATTATTCCCCTCAATTAATCATTCGATGGAGCCATGATGGGTGGTATGGTGACTTGACACCACAATGCAAAAAGTATTTGCAGTTATGCATTGAATTCGAATCCCAATGGACTATGTTAGATTTTAATAAGATATTTACATAATGAAGCATGATCTGGGGTTTGTTGAGAAGGCAGAGGAGCTGAAAGGAAAAGGGATCGACGAAATTTCTACAAAGCATCCCACTATAGAAGAAGGCAGTTTGTGGAGACAATTTTATGCCACACAGTCGCAACCATTACATTCACACAGACCATACACCACTGGCTCTAGATCTTTTTGTTCAATATGGCCTTACTCCTCCTCCCGTATTCACATGCCCACCTCTCAATTTAAAAAAAATGCCATGGTGTCCTTCACTGCCGGTAGGTAGTATTTGTTTCATATTTCCTTTAATAGTTTAGTGTCAATCATATGTCCACACTGATTATAGATTGCACACAGGTGAAATATGTTGTCACAATAACCAGACCGACCTTTACAAATTACAAAGAATATGTTCCTGCGTTTTTTTATTTTTGTTTCTTTAAGAAAGAGGACCAATGCTTTTCTTCCTTGGTTTTATGAGAGATGAGCAGAGCAGTGTAGCACAACATTGAGAATAATAATTGTTGGGAAAAATACTAAGAGGGGGGTGAATCAGTATTTTCAAATCAATAAATTTTTGCATTTCATATTCAAATTTCTATATGCGACTTTACTGAAAGGAACCTGTGTGTTTACGCGATTTTTCTTAAGACAATTAGTGTATATCCAGTGAACTTATGATTCAGTTAATCCATCATATGTTTATCTTCAGCCAGTGCATAAGTACTTTATTAAACATTAGATAAACAGTAACCATGTGTTGTAATAAATGAGTTATCACACATAAGCAACACACATGAACACCAATATTTAAGGTGGAAACCCAATGCGGGAGAAAACCACATGTTGTTGTCTCCTCTATCTTCTTTTTAATATAAATAAAAAGATGTTTACAATATTGTACTAGCGCATACTCATACCAGTACACAGGCGCCCACCTGTAAAAGGCTACAACCTTCACTCATTCTCCAGCTTCTACTGGAAGGGAGCTACAACCCCCTAACTCTTGTACTAGCTTATATTATTACCAATACGTAGATGCTAGCCTACAGAAGGCTACAACCTTCACTCGTTCTTCAGCTGCTACTTGAAGGGAGCTACAACCCCTGATCTGATCACGAGCTACTACTGGCAGGAAGCTTTGACTTCCTTACTGAAGGCTCCAACCCTCAGCATCCTCTATGGACCACGTTTCATAAATTTTCAGACTGGATCCACCTTCTTCAACACATCATAACTTGTAGGCCACGTTTCACCAAATTTTCATACTAGACCCATTATCAATACTTAAGTTCAATATCAAAAATCAAACTCTAACACATCCCTGTAACACATTCATCCATCATTAATACATTTGAATCAATCAATAGTTGAACCCAATCATCAATCTCTGACATAACTGAAACTCAATCATCACTTTTTGAATCAATCAATCATTGAAACTTCTCACACAACTGAACCAAACAATCACTGAAACCTCTAACATAACTGAATCACTCAATCATCAATTTCTGATACAACTGAATCAACCATTCACTCAAAACCCAATCAACCGGCACTTAATCAAAATTCAACCAATCAACTAGAATAGTCAGATCATTGTAACCAGTACAAAGAGCTAAACCCAGAACACTGTATCAACAACCAGGCCCAACTACAACCTCAATAATCATATGTCAGAATGTATACGCTCCTTCAATAAGGACAACTGTGTGTATACGCTACCTTATGTAACCCAACCTGCATATACCTCTAAAGATACTGAATCATAAAACTTCTGAACCAAAATTGTACTAACCAAAGAAATTCTGAAGATCTATTGTCATATTGTAGAGTTCTAAACAGATAGCAGCAAAGATCACCCTTCTTACTCAATCAATCAGTGAGACAGACTCAATCTCCTTATACAATTAGTTTAACTTCAGATCTAATGAAGACATCATTGACAAACAACAGTAAAATAGCAACACTGATCAAATAGATCAGTCATTTCTAAACAAAAATTCCTTCCTCTACATACGCTACTTGGAAGTGTCGAATCCACATGTATATGCACCTTCACCGAGGTGATCCTACATATAGATCTGCAAATAATGACTTATAACTTCACATCTTTTCAAGACTTTAGATATACCTAGATCATAGCATTTAAATGATAAAACATGCATTAGCACTGAGATCTAGCCTATCCATTATCATATCATACAATGATAAGTCATTTCAGGTCTCATGATCCTGATCGAACATTGTATCCAAGGATGCACAAGATATTTCAGACCTATATCATAACCATACCCCTTACAACACAAAATATACTTTAGATAGAAGTATTCATGAAAAACCTTTCGTTTGCACACCCTCACACTTTGATCTTCACCTCCTTATATAGTTTTATCCTTTTTCAATACCTCGGGTCAAAACCATAGTTATGCCGATGGTATTTTTTAACGGGATCAATATTCTTTGCCACACTCATTACTATGGGCCAATACCATGGTAGGAACCCCTAGTATTATTTAACCTTAATTTTCCATCCCTTACATGCTTTTCCTTCTATGAAACTGTGTGCATACGTATACACGCTTTTTATTTTGTGTACCCATGTGTATACGCTACTTGGACTAAGTTAAACAATGTATACAGCTTAAAACATTCTCTTTCCTCAATTTCTTAATTTTGATCTGTAATCCTTTGTTCCATCATCCTGTTCTTTTGTGTCATTAGTCTATTACCTATGAATTGACCTGATACAATGTGAGTTGCCATCGCTTTATCATTTCTGAACTGCCCTGCATTTTGTCACATTTGTAAACACAACTGCCATGCATTCTGTCACATTTTGTTTATACCTTTATCAAGTAGTCCATTCATCAAATAGGTTGTCATCAAGGAAAACTCATCAAGTAGGTTTCCATCAAGGACAACACCTAATTTCCCGTATCAAGCCTCTGATTCTGATCCGTAAACCTTTGACCCATTATTCTGTTCCATCATTTTGTCACCTCTGATCTGACCTGGAGATTCATATAATTGTTTTGTTACAAGTGAGTTGCCATCAAGGAAAACACATGCATCATAATGCCAACAATATCCCCCTTTGGACTTGATGGCAACCACTTTGGTGTTTGGTCACCACAACCTGTAAATAACATCAAGACAAGCACCAAGCTTTTCAAAACATCAAGCTACTCTCCCCCTTTGACATCAAGGGCAAAGGGCTGACCAATGTTAAATGAAGACTTCCATATCTAAACTGCTGAATATGAACACTGATCATGCTCCCCCTAGGCACATGTTGAATTCTCTGATCAAACTCCCCCTGAGCACATGTCGTAATCTCTGATCATGCTTCCCCTGAGCACATGTTGAAATATCTGACGGATAAAAAATGAAGTACATGACTCTATGAATTAACTGAGTATGACCTTCCTATCACCAATGACTCATACATACATCAATCTCCCAACCAAGTGGGGATACATATTTGACTCATCCACCCAACCAAGTGGGATTACATATTTGTCATGATCTTAAAAGTCCATACATGAGTGAATATGACAATTATTACATCATAGGTCTTTACATGACCTTTACATAAAATGATAGACATGACATTTATAACAAGGACCAAAGACCTAAACAAGATCATGATAATTATCAGCAACTATCATACACTATATATGATCTACACCATAAGCATCTGTCAACAGCATCAAGAGTAACAACCTGCATATGTCCATCATCAATTCACAAGATAAGACAATGTAACTTTAATATCATCAACATGTGACAAAGTATGTTGCATATAGATATCAACACATTCTCTTGACCTTATCAAGATCAACTTGCTTCGTTTCCTTATTAAAAAAAAACTTAACATAGCCTTTCATGAATCAACTATGCATATGTTATATCTCCAAGCAGTAATACAAACCATTCACATCATATCATATATATGTGAAACCACCATAGTCATCATCTATGACCATAACATCATCATTGTAGCAAGAACTACATGATATTTCCACAAGAACCCTCAATATATCAACCATGTATCATCACTAGGGAGTTTTCTAACATCCCACATTTGATAAGCATCAACCATGATAATCAACATATGTGAGTATCAAACCTATCATCATAAAGTAAGAAGTCATCATCATTATGTGACTAAGTAAGCCATGTCTCCAAATATCCATGTCTTCATGAAACCCAAAATAACAACATTCACTTGGCCAATTTTCTTCATACAAGAGGATCTCTTATACCAACATCACAACTTAAGTAATCATCCATGTATCTAGCACAATGATGGAAATATGTATCTAGATTCTCATCAATGTGAGAGGAAAACCATGAGCTCACAGTCATTTTGTCAAACTTTCTTAATACCATCAAGTGCAACAATCCTCAACCATGTGAGAGCTAAGAAGTATAGGAATCCTCATCCATAACTGCACCATATGAAATTTATGCATGTTTTGAAGGCATGATGGCAATAGCATAACAGAAATGAGTGACACTTAACATCATCAAATAATGAAGATGTGTACTCAAGCTTTTTTCTTCTCCTTGAAATTATGAATATCACCATGTAAGCAACATAACTATATGCATAATCAAAAGAGTCATCCATAAATCTTATCAGAAGCATCAAAACAACTAAGTGGCTCAAGAAAAGAATCATCTGTGATTTCATCATAGGAAATTCATGACCGCGGCATAGCATGATGCATCATTTAAACACTTCAACAACATAAGAATCATCACCATTAATAAGAATCATTATGTATCAAAGACTTCTAAACATAATGCCAACAATGCATTATTAGAAGCATAGCATATTCTCCCCTTGAACCTGTGCCAACTGTTCACTGTCAGATCTGATTATTGCATATATCAGTAAGAATCATCAAGGCATCATCATCAACTAGTTATACATCAAGTCATCAACAACTTATGAGGGTCAAAAGCACTTCTAAATAACATCCACAGACTGTAATCATCAACCATCAAAACAGAAAAGACAATTGATAATTGTTTGAACCATATCAGACCCTTTTTCTGAGTCTGTCCCACTGCTTCTTCATCAAACCAACATATACGTGACTGTGTAGTTTCAAACTCACATATATATGCCATTTGTCTTCATAAGCTCCACATATGAAAAGTGGAATACTGAAATTTCATACTTTCAGTTCCCCTTGAGTCTGTTCTGACTATACCCATTCCTAGAACTTTTGCTGAAACATAAATTCCAATAATATCATTATCATGATGGTTCTTCATCAAAGACTCCATTTTACTCTTGTCTCTAGTCATGTGATGAGAACATTTATCTTCGTCTTTGAATGAGCAGACAACAAGACCACACCTTATCAGATCTTCCTTTTCTTGATTCTTGGTGGACTCGTCTTTTTCAATTCTTTTGTTATAAATGTGCTTATTTGATTTCTTACCATATTGTATACGACAATCCATAGACTTGTTCTTGCATTCTTTTTTTGTATGCCCAAACTTGTTACAAGCATAACATCTTATATGTTTCAGATTCCTTCTATAGCAATCAATGGCTTTGTGACCAAACATATTGCAAGAAAAACAATATCCCTTAAAGTACCTGGAAGCTGATGATCTTTCCATGAGATGGTTATTAGCTTGAAACATTCTACTTCTGCACCTAGTTGCAACATGTCCAAAATTATGACAGATAGAACATTCAAAATTATTCATCAGAGGAAAGAATCGATTAACACTTCCATAGTTAGGAGTAAATGATTTTCTTTGAAGACTTTCTTTCCTTGGTTGTTGATAAGGTTGACCTCTTATCTCCTTGTTGAGCATTTTAGGTTTTTCATTAGAATTCCTTGCCTTAGTTTGTGAGCTAGATTCACCTTTAACAGTTTAATGAAAACCAAGACCAGATTTGATGGCAAGATACCTTTGACTACTAAGAATATTATCCAAAATCTTAGTACTATCTTTAAATCGTAGAAAGTTTATCCTTTTCTTCTAATTTACCTTCCAGGATATTTACCTCAACTTGATATTGCTCTTCCTTTTCCAAATACTACTTCTTCATGATTTATTCAACTTTTCTTCCTTCTTCCACTTATTGTCTTAATTTGAGAACCTCATTCTCTTGTTCTTCAAATGCTTGAAGTAGTTCTTCATTCTGCTTATTTGAATTTTCAATATCTTCCTTTAGAGAGACGACCTCAACTTCAAGACCTTCACAATGAATGGTTCTTTCTTTATGTTCCTTGCTTGTTGTATCCTTGTCATTCACTTCATTTCTCAATGATGTCACTTCATCTTGCAACCTTTGACATTGATCTTCCTTTTATTTGTACTTCTTCCTTATTTTGCTTCCTTCCTCCAACTGAGTGTTTAACCTGGTAACCTCTTCTTTGTAGGTACAATCCCTTTTGTCAAATAGATCTTGTTGATCCCTAATTTTATCTGTGAACCTTTTAACTTCTGCCTCTATTAGATTTCTTTCACTTTCACCCAGAAGAGAAAATTCAGTTATTTCACTGTCACTTTCATTTTCTTGAATATTGCATGAATAGAGAAATATATCATCAGAGGACCAAAAGTTAGTACCTGATAATTCTTTTGCTTGTTCATCTTCAATCTGAGGTGATTCTAAATCTGAATAATTGCTTCCACCTAATAGCCAATTGTCTCTCCTGCTGTAACTATTCCTTTGAGATGTCTTCTTCTTCTCAGGTGCTTTCTTCTTTTTCTATTTTCCCATTGTTACTACGGATCTCCTTCAAGCGATCAAGCTTCTGCCAAAGGACCCACTCGGATACCAATTGTTGGGAAAAATACTGAGAGGGGGGGGGGGGGTGAATCAGTATTTTCAAATCAATAACTTTTTACATTTCATATTTAGATTTCTATACATGACTTTACTGAAAGGAACCTGCATGTGTACGTGATTTTTCTTAAGACAATTAGCATATATCCAGTGAACTTATGATTCAGTTAATTCATCGTATGTTTGTCTTCATCCAGTGCATCAGTACTTTATTAAACATTAGATAAACAGTAATCATGTGTTGTAACAAATAAACCATCACACATAAGCGAAACACATGAACACCAATATTTAAGTTGGAAACCCAATGTGGGAGAAAACCACCTATTATTGTTGTCTCTGTCTTCTTTTTCATATAAAGAAAAAGTTGTTTACAATATTGTACTGGCGTAGACTCATACCAGTACGAAGGAACCCACCTGCAGAAAGCTACAACCTTCATTTGTTCTCCAGCTTCTACTGGAAGGGAGCTACAACCCCCTAGATCTTGTACTGGCTGATATTATTATTAGTACATAGGCGTCGACCTACAAAAGGCTACAACCTTCACTCATTCTCCAGCTGCTACTGGAAGGGAGCTACAGCCCCCTGATCTGATCACTAACTACTACTGGAAGGAAGCTTCGACTTCCTTACTGAAGGCTCCAACCCTCAGCATCCTCCATGGACCATGTTTCATGAATTTTCAGACTGGATCCACCTTCTTCAACACATCATAACTTGTAGGCTACGTTTCATCAAATTTTCATACTGGACCCATTATCAACACTTATACTCAATATCAAAAATCAAATTGTAACACATCGTTGTAATACATTCATCCATCATTGATACATCTGAATCAATCAATCATTGAAACCCAATCTGTTAGGATATTCCAACACATAGGAAATAGTTATGTATAACTTGGTCTAGTGTAGAGTTAGGTAAAGTGTGTTTCTTTACTATGTACTTTTGTAACTTACAATTTGACAGTCACGATATGTAGTGATTTGACGATTCATTCTCTCCTCGGTATTACCGACACTTGATCCGTGGCTTAGCACCTAATTAGTCCATGATCTCTATTTAAAGAGCATGGAAGGTCATTTGTAGGGTAACTGTTCATAAGAGAAGCTTATGTAAATTTTCATTATTTTATTAATAAATTATCTGAAGTGGCCGCGTTGGCTCAGGCCATGGATTGTTTTCCTCTTTGAGGGTTTTAACCACGTCAAGAATACTGGTGTATTGATCTGTGATCTGTTTGTGAGCGGTGTCATTTGGTGTTCTGACTAAGGAACTTATCCTGTAAACTCCTAGATGGTATCAAAGCTATTTGAGGGCCGCATCCGTTGGTGATCCAAATCTAAAGTCGATAGAACTACATCCGATTGTTGTTTCCTAGATCTACTGTTTCTGAATGCTTTCGAGCCAAGAGGATTGCTCTATTGTGTTAGGAGCATCTGTTCCAGTGAGGAACCCTTTTTATTTCACGCGAAAAGGCTTTAGGTAGTCCTAACTACGTCTTTTTTAAGATCTAGAGGTATACAGTGTTTATTTGCAATTTTTAGTTATTTTCTCTCTGTTTATTTCGGTTTATTTATCTCTTTGTTTTTTATTACCAAATCTATACCTTTCATTTCTACGTATGCTCTTTGCCCCGTGACTCTGTGCGATTTGGGCAAATCAAAAACAGAAAGGAATGATTTTTCTCATGCGTATGCTCTTTTCCACCGCACCTTAGTGTGATCTCGGAAAATCAGAAACATTGAGGAAAATTTTTAGTTTCTGGGTAAAGCTAACTTCAAACCATAAGGTTTTTTTTTTTTGTATGTCCATGTTGGATTTTGTGGTTTTTGTTTTGTAAGCAAAAAAATGAGCTTTCTCAAGTAAGCACGCACCCCAAAGCTTCAGTGACGAAAAAAAAAAACCCTTCCTCTTTTCCAAAAATTACTAACCTTTTAAACTAGCTCACTTGGTCCAAAGTTACTTTATGAGAATAGAGGTCTTGGGTTCAAGTCTTTCTTTTTGTTGAGTTACTTTTTCAAAAAGCACAAGTAACTTATGTTTTAAAGTTACTTTATGTGAAAGTGTTCTCACCCATTATAAAAAGTGAGTCACTTATAATTCTAAAGTCTCTTTATCTTTTATTTAAGTTACAATTTAGTGGGTAGCTCATAAAGTACCATTGCAAAAGTGAGTTTCACTTATCTATAGAAGTGAGTCGCATAAAACCTTTTTTTTAAAGTGAGCTAATTAGATTAAGTTTGGAAAGGGGGGTATTTTTTTTAAATATAACATTATCATTCATTTCCACACATTCACGCACTTCATTGGCATCTTCAACAACTTTTCTTCAAAAAGCCATAACTTCTTCATCTGAAAGTCATTTTCAGAGCCGTTTTCTTTTAATCAGCCTAATTTTTCGAGTTGTTTCCATTGGAACGCTTAGTTACAGCATCTACAGCTTCAATGTCTATTAAAATGGAAAGTTCATGCCAAGTTATTCTTGATAACACCAACTACGTCCAATGGTGATCCTACATTATGGATTTACTTAGAAGTAAAGGTCTTTACAGAATAGCCTCAGGCTAAGAAACCAAACCTCAAGATGAAGATAAGGCAGCCAAATGGGAAAATAGGCAAGATCAAGCACGTGGGTTGATAGGGATGTCTATTTCTCCAAACCTTAGATTCCATATCACAGAACTTGATACTCCTAATGAAGCAATGAAACATCTCACTAAAGTTTTTGGAATTAAAATGAAATTAGAGCCCATCAACTCGAAAATGAGTTGCTTACATTGGACCCCAATAATTTTTCTTCCATTGAAGATTTTTTGTCCAAGTTCAAGACCCTTAGACTTCTCTTGGAAGGTGTTAAGGTTAAGAAAGAAGATGGTAGCCTTATCTATTCCATTCTTACTAAGTTGGGACCAGCCTACTCTGTGTTTGTTTCCACCTTCCATTCTACTAGAGAAGCCTTTATTTCTCAAGGACAAGACTACAAGTCCCCCTCTTTTGATGCCTTTTGTGATTCTTTAATAAGAGAACAAGAAAAGCTCTTATATCTTAGTCTTCTTAATCTTGGAAACTCTTCTAAGAAATCCTTAGCTGCCCAGCAACAACCAAATTCAAAGAATCCTAAGAAGCAATATCCTAAAAAGAATGGTCCTAAACCAAATATGTGTCCTAAGCAATTTCAATGTCAAAATGAAAAATCATTTCAACAAAATGATAAGGCAAATAAAAACAAAGGGAAGAAGACTGATAGACATTGCCACTTTTGTAATTGAGATGGCCACTTAGAATCCAAATGCTTTAAGAAGATGGAAGTCTTTGAAGCAACAATGAAGAATCATAACATCCATTTGGAGCACTCTTCAACTTCAACTTCATCTTCCGAAATAACACTTTCTGCATGTGGTTGTCAATCATCTCGGTCTAGTTATGCACTGAATGTATCTTCTTCTTTTCATTCTCATGAGTGGCTCATTGATTCTGGAGCTTCTTATCACATGGCCAAAAACAAAGCCGTGTTTTCTGCTTTAAATGATTGTAACACCAAAAATATATATGTTGGTGATGATACATCTCTTAGTGTTTTAGGGACTGGAACTGTTCATCTAGACAATGGTCAATTTAATGATGTATTATGTGTTCCAAGCTTATCCTGCAACCTTCTATCTGTATATCAGATAACTCATTTAGGTGAAGGTAAAATCGTTGAATTTTCACCTCATGATGTTGTAATTAAGGACCTAAGAGATCCTAGACAGATTTTAGCTACTAGCATTACTGATGATTCTACAAGGTTGTATAAGTTTAACAGCTTTGGGTCATCAAATCTTCCCTAAGTATTTGTTGCTCATAATGATGAAGTGAGCAAAATTTGGCATGAGTGATTTGGTCACTTAAACTATTGCTCCCTTCAGAATCTATGTAAAGAAAATATGGTGACAGGTCTTCCAATGATATCTTGCAGAGATGGTGTTTGTTCCGGATGTGTACTCAGAAAAAATCATCGAGATAGTTTTGAAAAACGTGCCTCTTGGCACACCTCAACCCCTTTATAGCTTGTGCATGGTGATTTATGTGGTCCACTTCCAGTTGTTTCATTCTCTGGCTACAAGTATTTCTTAACTTTCATTGATGATTTCTCCAAACGCACTTGGGTATACTTCTTAAAACTCAATAGTGAAGTATTTAACATGTTCTTGGCCTTTAAGGCCTGTTGATGCCTCTAAAATCATAGCACTAACATTGGGGGATAACCACCCGGTCCATACCTTAATGCAGCTCCTTCTCCGTTTGGTATGGTGACTCTGACTGGATATTGTGGGACCAGTTTCCCAATAAAGTATGATTTGATGAATGGGTGTTTTAAATGTGTAAAAAGATGATAGGTGATTTAATCTATAAGCTCTAAAATATACAGATATATCTATATAACCCGAGTGATCTCATAATAATGTGATTATTGATGATACCTAGCAGATAAATGATAATATAGATTATTCACTTATCTACAGAAAGATGTATTTAAATGATGATTACTTTGAACAAGAAATTAAACAAAGTAATGTGAAAACATATCGCATAACATACTAATATTTATCGTTGACATATGTATACAATATAACAATTCTAGATCATTCAAAAGTGAAATAATTTAGAGTTGTTTGAAACATGAGAATATTTAAACAATAACAAATCAATGGAATGCTAATTACATAAAACAAGACAAAAAGAACAACGATAGAAGTACCATATGCATTTGGGCCTCGTTATGCAAGTAACAATCTGGTTCAGTGTTCTTATTCTAAAAACTCCAAGAAGATACAAAAATGCAAGTCTTTATGAAGCTCTTTCACAACAAGTCTAAACCTCGATCCACAGCTTATAAAAAATAAATTAAGAAGTGCAGAAGTGCAAACTTCTCAAGTCTAGTTTTATACAAATTGAGGACCCTTTCTAAAATAACATGAAAGGCTCTTTATAGTAAAATTAAAAACCAACTGTCCATAAAAATTGTTGAGAGTTGTTGGAACTGCCTTCATCAAAATATGGGATTTGAATTTCAAAAATAGAAACACGATAACCTTTGAAGAGATTCATTGCATCTATTTTTTCTCTTGTATCTTCAACTGACATATCGAGAACATGGTTTGGATTTCTGGAGGATGACTCATCTTGGAGTGTAACTGTCCTGTGTATGTGGCATCTAAGAGCTCGGGCATCATGCAATCAACGACATCAACAAGGCACTTGATAGTCATCTGTTGGCTGTGTGGCTTGACCAAAAAGGACCAATGCGCATCCCAGTTAAGACTTTGTACTCTGTTGAGCTGCTCTTCCTTGGTGTCCAAATCTTGCTTCCATTGCTTCTCTAAAACTTTCGCCTTTGGAAGATTTCCTGGGGAACAATCAGAAATTAAATTGGCACCATATAAGTTATCATTCACCAGCTCAATAACATTATTCATTATAGCCTTGGCCCTGGAGGTAGCTCTTTTTACTTTTATCAACTGTGTTTCCCATTCTGAAAACAATATCTCTTTATGAGACTCTTCAATTTTAGGCAATTTAGAAGCTCTTACATCTTCTGTGCTTTGCTACGAAAGATAATTTGTGACTTTATCATCCGCATCTTCAAATTCTAACCTGGTATTAACTGCTTGGTCAATCAGTGATGTCGTTGTGATGCATAATGGATCAATAAGAGATATTTTCTGGCAGAGTAGATTCAGCTATTGAGATAAAGCCTTATTTGCTTCTAAGGCTTCCTTCTTAAACTCTTCAACCTTGGGATAATCTTTGAATTGTTCTATTTGTAACTATGTGATTTTCTCTTCTAGATTTAATCTCTTGCTGATGTGTCAATTTAAGCTACTCGAGCTCTTGAGACAGCTGTTGTTGTCTTTGAATGGCCTGCTGGTCAATTTTCTGTTTTTCCAGGTTTAACTGTTCTTCAAGCTACTCACTCTTTTGTTTCTCTACCGCTAACTGTTCTTCAAGCTGATTAATCTTTTGATCCTTTTCTTTGATCAATTGGTTAACTTCAGTTGCTTTATCAATTGTAGCAGTTATGTATGCCCCTGCAAATTGAGATAACGTAGTCAAATCCTCAGAGGGATTGACCTTTGAATCTTTCCATATGACATTCATAAATTCAGCGTTATGAAACCAACTCACAAAATGATAGAAAAAGAGAGATAAATGCCTTAGAATTCAGCCTCTTCGAGGGGACAACCTCCTTTACATTACACAAATGAACAATTCTTTGATGATACAAATGATAAGACCTCCTTTCTATATATAGAAGTCTAAGGGGTCATAATATAATCAGAGCCGACATAACAATAATAATGTAAGGGCACAATAATAACAATAGTGGGCTTCTATGGGGCACAACAATAACAATATGGGGACTACATGGTCACAACAATATAATAAGGGGGTTGTACTAATAATAATAAGGGATTACTAGTATTATAGGGACCTAACATTCAGATTGAGCTGTGGATGATGTTTGGTCTATTTTCCTCTTTTTCCTCTACCTCTTGACTACAGCCCTGTGTTTTGGGCTGTAAAACACATCCAAGGTTGGAATTTCCTCAATGTTCTATGTAATCTCTCCTGAAGGATTTTTAGGGATTATTTCTATCTCTTTTTGTTGGAAATAATACTGAGAGGGGGGGTGAATCAGTATTATCAGATCAATAAAACCTTTTCAATTTCATACTCAGAAACATATACGCAACTTCAGTTAAGTGAATCCGCGTGTACACGCGACTGTGTCTAAAGCAACTAGCGTATATGCAGATATCTTATGATTCAGTTAATCTTATCTTCAGTAAATGCATCAGAACATTATTAAGCAATTTAACAGTAAACAGGTGCAGTATAACAGAATAGAACATCACACAAGAGCACACACATGAACACCATGATATAAGGTGGAAACCAATGTGGGTGAAAACCACCTGCTGCAATTCGTCTCTTTCTTCTTTAATGAGAAACTTCTTTTACAATATACTGGTGCAGTCCTTTACCAGTATGCAGGCTACAACCTGCAGAGGGCTACAACCCTCTCTTTCGTTTTCCAACTACTTCTGGAGGGAGCTACAACCCCTCAGCTCTTGTACTAGCTGATCCATTTACTGGTACGTAGGTGCTGACCCTACAACCTTCAGGGACCACGTTTCATCAATTTTCAGACTGGATCCAAGAGTACAAAGCAAACATTACCGCAATACAATCATCAACTTATACTTGCATCATAATTCATTAAACAACCCAATACCGAATCACTGAAACCCTGTCATCAAGAACACAGAACTCAAACCAGAATCTAGAACTCTGCAACAACCACCAGAATCAGTAACAACCTGAAATATCAACCCTTATCATACATACGCTTCTTCACTGTACCAAAACCGCGTGTATACGCGCTTTCTCCAAAGGCAACCGCGTGCAGATCTAGAAATGATTACTTCTGCCTTTGCTGTCAGATCCGACCTTGTCAAGCGTCCCGAACAGATAACCAGCAATACCAGATCCTCTAACTGCGTCAGACAACCCACACACTTGCTCTTTGCCTAGTGATCTTCTCCTTATATAGCCTTAGGCCTTGTTCAATACCAAGAGCCAAAACCATAGAAACACAATACCATCAACTTCAAAACTAGGGATCGACACGCCCGTCGAGACACAATGGTCCGAAACCATAGGCACAACTTCCAAGGACTAACCGCCATGGACCAAAGGTACTTTTCCACATACACGCGCTTTTTCTGAAGCCAACCTGCGTGTACACGCGACTTGGGCTTAACAAACCTGCGTGTATGAACTTCCTTGGCAAGCTGTACTAGGATCTGTCTTCTGAGTAAGTTGCCATCACCTGTACCAACTTCTGAGCATCTGTACCAACCTCTGAGTGAGTTGCCATCAAGGACAACACTTGAATCATAATGCCAACAATCTCCCCCTTTGGACTTGATGGCAACCACCACACCAAGTCACTCTCCCCCTTTGACATCAAGGGCAAAGGGCGGACCAAGATATTCTCTTCTTTGGTATACCTTCTGCTGTCCTACTCCCCTGAGTACTTGCTGAAATCTCCAACTGTGCTCCCCCTTTGTGTATGCCAAAGTGTACCAATCTATCCATCCTGCTCTTGCTGAATTGTGTTGTTCATGCTCCCCTTGACTGTAGGCAAGATCTGCAAAAGATGTTCTTCAAGAAGAACAAGGACTTATACATCATTCATCATTCATCCCAGGCATAGTGGGGAAACCAACATAGGCCGTTACATGACCTTGACACCATAAAAAGAGATATCACAAGAGATACATGACATAGAGACGAAATATCTAGACCAAGACTTATGAAAGCCACCAACAGCATCATGATCTGTACCATAAGCATCAGCCTGCAATACCATAGTAAGATGTATCATTTAGCTTCATAGACTTTATCAACAACTTCTAACCATAATGCCAACAATGCATTATTTGAAGAATATTCTCCCCCTGAGTGTGAGCCAACCATGTCTGAACCATTTCCTGAGTCTGTTCTGCTCCCCTGAGCCTGAGCCAACCATGACTGAAAATGGGTCTGTTCTGCTACCTTTCTCCATATACGCGACTTTGCAGCCTGTAACTCGCGTATATACGCGACTTGTCTTCATTATATCAGCGTATGCAGGATGGAATACTGAATTTCATCACTTTCAGATTCCCCTGTGTCTGTTATGTCAGTTGACTGAGTTATCCCACACCTTTCTGTCTCTGTCTTCTTCAATTCCTGCAACTGTGATGATGTATGGTCCCCTTGTCTTGAATTTTGAAATCTGCTCCTGCATTCCCTTGCTTTATGCCCATAGTTGTTGCATGTATAACACCTTATATTTTTCATGTTCCTTCTATCACAATCAATTGCTTTGTGTCCATATGCATTGCAAGCAAAGCAATACCCTCTGAAATACCTGGGATGCGATGATCTTTCTTGAACCATTCTACTTCTGCATCTGGCTGCAACATGTCCAAGATTATGACATACATAACATTCAACATTATTCAGTGGAGGAAATAATCGTCTATCACGTCCATAGTTAGGAGTAAAGAATCTTCCTTGAGAAATTTCTTTCCTTGGTTGTTCCTTGAGTATTTCAGATTTCTCATTAGAGTTTCTTGCTTCACCTTGTGAACTAGATTCACCTTCAACATATTCATGAAAACCGAGACCAGTCTTGATAGCAGGAGATCTTTGACTATTAAGAATATCATCCAAGACTTTAGAACTATCTTGAAATCGTAAGAGCTTATCCTTTTCTTCTAGTTTACCTTTCAGGATATTTACCTCAACCTGATGTTGTTCTTCCTTTTTCAGATACTGCTTCCTTAGGTCTTCTTCAACTTTTCTCCCTTCTTCCACTTGTCGCTTTAGTTTGATCACTTCATGTTCTTGATCTTCAAGATCTTCTTTTAGAGAGAGGATCTTTGATTCAAGTTTCTGAATAGTTGTGCTCTGATCTTTTGCTATATCCTGCAATCTCTCCCTTACCCTGGTTTCTGTTTCCAATAGTTCTTTTAATTTGGCAGCTTCTTCAGTTTCTGCATTCTTCTCTTCATGTGCCATGAGACTTTTAATATCCTCGCTATTATTGGATGAAGCATTCTTCTTCTTGTGCGCCATGAGACTTCTAATATCTTCACTATCATTTAATGAACTTTTAGTATGGGAATAATAGCTTCTACCATCTTCTTCATACATCCGTTCTTTGTTATGAGGACATCTAGCAGCATAGTGACCAACTCTACCACATAGAAAACATTTGAAAGGTAGCTTATCTTTGAACCGTCCAGTTCCCCGTTCAAGATTCTTGACAAAATTTACCTCATCTTCTTCCTCTGACACTTCGAATGCGGCCTCTGGTGGTACCTCTTGTCGCATTTCAAAAGCAGTTAAGATCCCGTGAAGCTGTGACATGGTAATTTTCCGCACATTCTCTTTTTCTTCTATGGCAGATACTTTAGAATCAAATTTAGTAGACAGAGATCTCAAAACCTTTTGAACTAAGACAACTTCCTCAAATTCTTCACCCAGATCCCTCATACAATTCACAATCTCATCCATACGCAGGAAATAATTAGCTACGCTTTCATTACTTCGCATCTTAAGAGTTTCATACCGGATTCTGAGAGTTTGAAGCTTCGCTATTTTTACCTGATCATCTCCTTCGTAGCTTGTAACGATTTTGTCCCATATTTCCTTAGCTGATTTGAGATGCATGATCTTCATAAATTCTGATTGAGTCAAAGTACTCAATAGGACATTAACTACTTTGGCATTGAGCTCATATTGCTTTTTCTCTGCTGGATCTGTAGGAGTTGCTGATGGGAATTTGTATCCTTTCTACGAGTCCCCAAACTTCTGCTCCAAGAGACTGTAGATATGCAGTGGTTCTTATCTTCCAGTGAGTAAAATTGTTCCCGTCAAAGACTGGTGGCCTAATGTGTGCCTCTCTTTCTGGATTAGCCATTTTGATGGATCTTTTCCTTCAAGCGATCAAGCTTCCTCTGAAGGACCTGCTCTGATACCAATTGTTGGAAATAATACTGAGAGGGGGGGTGAATCAGTATTATCAGATCAATAAAACCTTTTCAATTTCATACTCAGAAACATATACGCAACTTCAGTTAAGTGAATCCGCGTGTACACGCGACTGTGTCTAAAGCAACTAGCGTATATGCAGATATCTTATGATTCAGTTAATTTATCTTCAGTAAATGCATCAGAACATTATTAAGCAATTTAACAGTAAACAGGTGCAGTATAACAGAACAGATCATCACACAAAAGCCACACACATGAACACCATGATATAAGGTGGAAACCCAATGTGGGTGAAAACCACCTGCTGCAATTCGTCTCTTTAATGAGAAACTTCTTTTACAATATACTGGTGCAGTCCTTTACCAGTATGCAGGCTACAACCTGCAGAGGGCTACAACCCTCTCTTTCGTTTTCCAACTACTTCTGGAAGGGAGCTACAACCCCCTCAGCTCTTGTACTTAGCTGATCCATTTACTAGTACGTAGGTGCTGACCCTACAACCTTCAGGGACCACGTTTCATCAATTTTCAGACTGGATCCAAGAGTACAAAGCAAACATTACCGCAATACAATCATCAACTTATACTTGCATCATAATTCATTAAACAACCCAATACCGAATCACTGAAACCCTGTCATCAAGAACACAGAACTCAAACCAGAATCTAGAACTCTGCAACAACCACCAGAATCAGTAACAACCTGAAATATCAACCCTTATCATACATACGCTTCTTCACTGTACCAAAACCGCGTGTATACGCGCTTTCTCCAAAGGCAACCCGCGTGCAGATCTAGAAATGATTACTTCTGCCTTTGCTGTCAGATCTGACCCTTGTCAAGCGTCCCGAACAGATAACCAGCAATACCAGATCCTCTCACTGCGTCAGACACCCACACACTTGCTCTTTGCCTAGTGATCTTCTCCTTATATAGCCTTAGGCCTTGTTCAATACCAAGAGCCAAAACCATAGAAACACAATACCATCAACTTCAAAACTAGGGATCGACACGCCCGTCGAGACACAATGGTCCGAAACCATAGGCACAACTTCCAAGGACTAACCGCCATGGACCAAAGGTACTTTTCCACTACACGCGCTTTTTCTGAAGCCAACCTGCGTGTACACGCGACTTGGGCTTAACAAACCTGCGTGTATGAACTTCCTTGGCAAGCTGTACTAGGATCTGTCTTCTGAGTAAGTTGCCATCACCTGTACCAACTTCTGAGCATCTGTACCAACCTCTGAGTGAGTTGCCATCAAGGACAACACTTGAATCATAATGCCAACACTTTTTGAGTTGTGTCTTTGCTGGGTGTCTCTTCAATCATAATATCAATAATAATGGGCTGTTGTGTTCTGGAAGACGCTGATGTGATAATGTTTTGGGGATCATTCTGACTTTTGATCTATTGATGAAATTGCTCCCATTCTTTAATCAATATGGGATCAATGTGAACATTAGTATTTAGTTGTTCACTAGCTTTATCACTTGTTTCAACTTCTCCTGATATCTTTTTCTATAACCCGGTCTCCGTTGTGCTCTTCTTGTTGAATGATTGGTGTAGTATTTAATAAATCCAGAGGTACTATCAGTAACCTTTGTGTCCTATATTCAATGAATTTTTCCATTTTCTCAGCACCCAATTTGAATTTTTCCAGGTGACTTATTGTTGAGAATTGTAGAAATTCCCACTGTAGATCAACAGATTATGCAATATACTAAAGCAAAAGACAAGATCTACTTATACAACAAACTTGTAGAAGCTTAATCGAATTGAGAAAGATCAAAAAGAACACATATAACTAAGAATGAGAACCAACAACACATGAACACACAAGAATACTCTGGGGAAAGCCTTAGCTCGGAAGCTATCCAGCTCTCAGTACAATCCCTCTGGTGCTCATAGACAGTCAAAGGCTTCACACAAACCTTCTCCTCTGTCCTCCAAGCCTCCTATTTCCTTGCGCAGTTTTTCCCAGTGTCCAGTGCTTCCACTTGTGTGAATTCCCACCTCACACTACTCACTTGGCTCAGTAGTAATTGCGCAATCCTGAAGGAGATAATTCCTTCTGCATGGATGAGTTTTCTATATAGGAAAAATCCTCTAACTAATAGTACACTATCCCATCATCTAATATCAACTGGGTCTCTAACTGAACTGACATGCATGAGTTATTTATGAGAGAATATTCAGTTATCTGGAGAGCAACAGTTACATGCATGGAAGAATTAACTAACTGAACTCACAATTAATTCTACAAACTGTTAGAACTAATCTAACTGGACTTAACTCAGTTAACTAAGCTAACTAATTAAACTCATCCTTATCTCTTTAACTAAGGGATAAATTTCCTCAATCAATGGAGAAATTGTTGCATGTCTTCACATGACTTCATGTTTGATTTTCTACAACTAATTAACTCAAGATGAATTAATTAATTATTTTACAAACAGCTACTAAGATCAAATTCGAATTTTACTTCTCAATTTTAGTTCAGGGACTAACTAAAATTGGAATCCATCCTGAAATGCTATTTATAGCAATGTTTTTTAGCACTTCCATTTTTCATTCCTTGTTGCTATGTCCAACACTGGTACCCGAACTATTATTTATAGCAATGCCTATTTTTAGCATTTCTTGTTGCCATTTTCAAACTTCCTCTCAACAAGAAAGGCATTCAACTCAAATCTGATCTTGAACCT